>JAEQBA010002474.1:0-161077 GCA_019434445.1 Phalangium opilio
TTGTTAATGAGTGTAGGTCTAAGTTGAGGAAAATGTTCCCAAACCGAACTTTTATTTGGCAAAGTTCGATCTGCTATTGAAAAACCCCGGGATTATTTTTAAAGAGGGCTCCGGACTAATGTAAAGTACATATATAGTGAAGGGGGGGGGGGTAATTTAAATATTAAGGGGAAGTAAAGTATGGATGCCGAGGGGGGAGGGGGGCTGGAAGGATTTATGGTTGTGCCTGGAAGGAAGAAAGTATTAAAGGCATTGTTTGCCTTGCTCCTTTGTTTTGACGCTTATAGCGCTCATTTTGATTTACGATTTCTCTTAACATTTCACATCTCTAGTGGGCTACCACGCTTTAGGGCTATAGCTCTTTACTTTGAAAAGGAGGAAAGGGGGGGGGGGAACTCCGAGACTAGAAAAATTCCTACACTTTAGGATAATTTATTCCGAAGTAGAATAAACAGAGATTCCCAAATTTCTTTCAAAATAATGGTTGCGCGCGTCATAAGTTTATAAAATGTTCCATCCATAAGTTTGTCACTGGTAACTTAGAAACTGGAGCTTGTCATGAAGTGAGTGACGTAGGTCATATATTCGAGGCAAAGCGACGCTGTCAAAGGCTTAGTAATACAGACTAAATAGCAAGATGGAAGTCCTGCAAAATTAACCACCGAGTGTAGCACTTCAATTCTCGCTTCCGGCGTTCTGCTAGATCTAGCTCGAGCTGTAAGTCTCTCAGTAACATTACGAAGTATAGGTATAGTGTCATACTTATGGTAGGAACATATCACTTATAAATTTATGGTCGCATCTATAAACGATGCTTTTCTTTTAACTTCTTGTAAATTCACTTTTAATATTATACTTTTCATATTGAAGTCGCTTCGGGATAAGGTCCGCTTAGCTTGCCATTGGGATTATATCGCTTGATTATATCTATAGGGTTTTGGGTTGCGAGTTTTGCCACTAGCTAGCTATCTTGGGTTGGGTGCGCGGGTGTTGTTACTCCCATGACGTAAATTATTACCAGGCTTCCCTCTGGTAACGTCTTTTAATCTTTTACCACCTTCCTCTCTTTTTGCTGTTGCATCCCGGTCGTCTCCTACGGAAAGCGCCTCTCGGCTCCTTTCAAATAACAAAATTGGCGGTGGTAGCTGAGCCTCAGAGTCAGATAAAAACCCTCTCGGTAATGACTGGCTTCGCGTTGATAAATATGGCTGGCAAGTATAGGCCTTGATGAACCAAGCGGAGATATGATTGGAGATATATTTAGGGATTTGTGGAGTTAGGGACACACTTGTAAGAACTCTACTCCGAAGTATTTATTACCACGTTATGGGATAGAAAATCTTTTTATTGCATGCGTGATAATTAAGGACGACAAATATATCTTTGTTAAGATAAAATCAAATGTCCTAATTTCACAATCTGTTTGGGATCAACCGCGTGGATTAAAATTAGATAATGCAGTTAGGGTGTAAATAATTATCAAGCAATAAAGTTTGAGATGCGGAGATAAGTTGAAAAAACACGTTAAGCTTTTGCCATAGAGAAAGCCAACTTTACATGGATATTCTTAACTCAAACTCTTTCGAAATGGCTATCGCTTTTTATACGTGGAATGAAAATCGGTACGTATTAATCTTCTTCCCGGTGGTACCTTGGTGTTTGGAACCGCTTTCGCTTTCCCTCTCTTTCTTTAGGTCTAAATAAACGTTTTGCATCGTGTCAGGTGCTTCGTCTAAGTAACGAAGCACCATTCCGGCTACACTCACTACACGAGCGCAGTGTCGGTCGGTGTAACCTTATATCTACCTGCTCTGCTACATCCAGAGAGAGAGAGAGAGCTCTTTTCTCTAGTCCCTGTAGCCCATTTTTTCCCCTTCCTTCTCTCTTGGAAAGAGAGAGGGTAGAATAGATAGGGTTATTCCACGTAAGCTGCGAGCGAAGCTGTCTTACGGGGCAGAGTGAGCTAGCTCGGAGGTTTTGGGTTGGGGTCTTTGGATGGAGATCGGTGAAAGATGAGGGCGGAAAATAAGGATGGCGTTATACTTTTTTTAAGTACAAAAAGGTCGTATGTCGCTTTACACGGACGTTGAAGTAATTACGAAGATACTAGACGGTCGTTTCAAGTGCAGGATTCGTAGAAAGAAAATTTTTAAATTCTACAAATTTTTCTACAGCCAAATGTCCCAGGGAAGATTTTCATTGCCACACGCACCGTTCCGTTACCAAATGTTGACTTAGAACATTTTGTACCTTTGCTTACAAACTCCTTCCCTAAAAGTATACGGGGTAAGTTTGGGTTGGACAGAGAGCCCTATTGCCCCCCCCCCCCAGATGAAAACCCGTCCGCGTAAATCGATAGTGAAACGCCCGGTTATAGTTGGTAGGGGCAATGCCGGAAACCTGAGCGAAAACTAGCCATATCTCTCTATAGCATCTCCAAGGCAGCTCTCCTCCTCCGCATCACCTCTTTCCTCTCCTCCCTTTTCTCTCTCTCTCCGGTTTCTTTATCCATCTCCTCATCTTTTGCTAACCTGGGAGGCAGGGATACGTAAAAAAGAATCCATCGTTTCCTACCGCCGGATCTAAAGAATGGTCCATGTCTTAAATATTGGACAAGTTTTTATTATTTTTTTTTACTTGGATGCTTCTAGGTAATAAGCTTTTTATTTTTACCAGAGGTTCCCGGGGCCCCGATTCGACTCAATTTCTTCCGCGGTTATAAATTTTATCCAGGGAGATTATTTGAAGCGGCGCTCCAATTCATTCATGATTTAAGGTGAATTATTTATCTGTCGACTCACTGCATCGCTGTGTATTTAATATTTACGCTTTGAGGACTGCGCTGGGATCGGAGATTTTTAAACTGTACTTAATGTAATCCTTTTAAAAGCCTATAGAGGGGACCGAATTACATACTGTATATGAGAGTGGCAGGCTTTTTCTATACAAGATATTAGAACAGCGAATCATTTGAGTAATGACAGGGTTCATTCAAACCGGGAAAAATCAGGGAAATAAATATTTGACAAAAAACTCAGGGAAATTTAGAATTTTTAGTAAAATTCAGGGAAATCCGCGTCAAACAGGGGCCGAGTAATTAAGAAAAATGTTCACAAACATACCCCCCTCCATAGGATTAACATTACACTAAACTTTTAGAGGCTCATAACTCTGGTTTTACTAGAGAAACGGGGATGTCCTTTGAGTATGTAATAGTCCTATTTGTCCCCCCCCCAACCCTCCTTCGTTTACACTTTCTCCATAGGATACTCCATATAGGGGGGAAAACCCTGGAAAACTCAGGGAAGTATATGGGGAAAAACCTCATGGAAATCTCAGGGAAATTTGTTTTCTAAAAGTTGCATGAAACCTGAATGAATAATTTTGAGGAGTTTTTGTAAAGTTTCCATACTAGTTTTATTTAGTTCGTATTAAGATCCCCTATTAGAAATTTGAATTAAGTATATTGCCAATAATGAAACCCTCATTTAGAATTAGAAGAACTGAAAGGTCCATGCTCTACTTTAACTTTGGTCTAAATTCCAAACTTAATTCTGAAATTTCGGTCTATCTAATAATTTAGAAGAGGCAAGGTTATTAGCCCATATATGGTAGCCTCGACATTCTCTTGACGCTCATCCTCATCCCATTTTCGGCATTTCTGAGCCATTCGCGTTTTGTTTCGGAATTAATTATTCAGGGACGTTTTAGTTGCCCCCCCCCCCGTTCCAAACTCGACTCTACTCCAGCTGACTAAAGTACGCGGCGCGGCTAGGGGAGTAATCTCGTTAAGGCCCAACTAATTGACAATATTCCTACTCTCTCTCGTCTCTTCTCGCTCGGTATAACTCCCGCGTCTTCTATCCGGATCTGTCCTCGCGCCATGTCAAAGGTCAAGCTTTTCTCTCTCTCCCTAAGCTTGGCCTCCTCTTAAGCCTAAAGCTAGACGCGTATTATAAGGAAGGAGGAACGCTCCTAGCTACAGTCACCGCCCTTGTCATTTCAAAACTTTGGAGCTCCCGAGTTTTGACCTTCCATCCAACTTAGAAATTTAATTCTCTAAATATTTCATTTTTGCATGAAGGGGTTTAGGCTTTAACGTTTTAAAGAGTGTCATTTATCTCCGCGGCTTTATTAGATAAAAGGGTTTAGCTTTACCGTGGTGGTGGCTATTATTATTTGGCTAGCCAATCAAAAATGAGTTGGACGCCGTAGGGATTAAGCCTAAAAGTATACTTTTAATGAGAGATAAATATTTCAACTTAAGCCTAACTCAAACGGCTCTCTCCCTGAAAATATATATACTGACTGCTAAGCCTAACTGTTTCGAACGATTAAGCCGTTGTTTACGACAGGCAATTCACCGTCCCTTTAATGTTTCTGTGACTTTTTTATTACCCACGGGTACCTATCTATAAAACTCCATTACTGTCATTAAGAGTGGCTCGATTTTTTAATAGCGCTGCCATCACCCGAGTTAGAAAAAAGGTTGCCGTTTTTATTGCCTAGCATTTTTTAGCTACGTGTGTTGTATAAACAAAAGTAGCTATATGAGATCGTGTTTGTTTGTTTGTGTGTCTGTGTATGTGTGGGCTAGGCTACACCAAAAACAAGCAAGCAGCTTCTAACTTCCATTGTGAAAGGAAGTATATTGGTGCTATCGTTTATGGTTAACACAGGGTTCGGACGAAACCTGGATAAGTCGGAGATAATAAGGAATTTGAAAAATGGGGTAAAAAGACAGGGATTTAAAGTCAGGGATATCAGGGATTTCGTTTGGTATCAAACCCTGATTGCTTCGAGCAATGATAAATATGGGGTGCAGGTGTAATTATGAAGTGGGCTTTAATAAACACCTTAAAATGGTCAAGGGATATTGGTGTCAAAATTTGGTCGGGGATAAGCTGGAAAAGTCAGGAATTTTCAAGCCCTTTTAAAGCGACTTTCGTGATTTCGGATATACAGAAAAGAAATTTGTCGAAACCCTGCATGGTTAAGCCTCTAAAAATTAAAGTTATACCTTAACCGTTCATGCATCCAACCCCCCACTCCAAACACAGGTAGCTAATACGAAATTATTTTCGTGACTTGTTTTCTTTCGTTCTCAAAACCGCTCCCCTCCATATGACAAAATGATAAGGATGATAAAATACGAGAATTTCTTCTTTATTTTTTATTTTTATTCGACTGCAGGTTCTTTTTTCCTTGCTAAGCCTTTCCAGATGCGTTTTGTTTGGTTTCCTCTGGCGCGTACAGAAAATAAAAACTTTTTTCCCCTTTACTTTTCTCCCAAAAAATTCGGCCTTTTTCTGTAAGCCATTTTTTTTTGGTTGTTGGGCCAAAACCCCCTTCTTCCTTTTAGAGAAAAAAAAATTATACCACAAAAATATCCACCTTAACTTTGTGTAAATTTATTTCGCTTTCCTTTTATCGAAGACTTTGTTAAATAGCGAATTTAATTATGCAAATTTTTTGAATACCCACACGAGTTTGTGCGTTCCTTCATTCGTTACCAGTAAGTTTGACAGGTAAAATTTATTTAATTATTAGGGAAAAACTTCTTTCGAGTTTTTATTTAGGTATACGAGGTGATTAACTTCCTATAGTCATAAGTTCATAAGATATGTACGTTCCATAAGTTTGTCACTGGAAACTTAGAAACTGGAGCTTGTCATGAAGTGATTGGCGTAGGTCATAGATTCTAGGTAAAGCGAACGACGCCTGTTTTTGGCGCTGTCAAAGGCTTAGTATGCAGACTAAATAGGAAGTTGGAAGTCCTACACTTTTGCAGGACTTCAATTCTCGCTTGTCGTTCTGCTATAACTAGCTCGAGCTGTAAGTCTCTCAGTAGCATTACGAACTTGTATAGGTACTGTCATACTTATGGAAGGAACATATCACTTATAAACTTATGCTATAGTGTATTGATTAACCGACATATATTTTAGATGGGTTATGAATTATCTTCGTTTTTAATTCCTTCCTACGAATAGATTTTGCATTTTTTAATTAAATATCTATTTACTTTCAAATATTCTCTTTCAATTACTTCTTTAATTTTTTTTTATTAAAGATGTATTAGCCGTCAGTTTTAATTTATGGGGAAGCCTTCGTTAGTTGAAACGCTAAGAAAACGTGCACTTCCTTCTCATTATAAAAAAAGGCGTAAGGTTCCGCTTGGAGTGTCTCGTTGAAAAGATTTTCACTTTTCTCTCCGCGCTCCTTGGATGGATAAAACTCGTGTTTTCTTAATAAATGAATCATTTTCCCTCTCTCATAGGAGACGGCTAAAGCTACTCCAGCTAGCGCCTTTATTTTTATAATAAAAGAACCAATATATGAAAGTGAAGAAAACCAGAGCTACTAAGATTGTCCGTAGCAAAATTGATGGTTTGCTCTGTACTGAGCGAGAAACAAGCAATACAAACTCGTTGCAACTCTCGACAAGTAGCAAGACATTATACACTCGAGCTTAATCAGGACTTAATAAACTTTTATAACTACCAAAATTCGTGACCATCTTTGAGCTAGACATTACAAATATACTCCCACGACACGAGTCCTGAGGTCCGGTTTATTCTACAAAAATAAACCCTTCCCCCTCCCCGCCTTCCTTTCCAACCTGTGTTTGTCCTTTGACTATATAGCTTCTTTTCCATTTTACTCTGTTGACCCAGTAACATTAGCTAATTGAGTCTGGTATAGTGTTTTCCAAAAGGACACATGATGAAAGGAAAATTCGAACCTTTGTTTTATAGATTAAATAAAATAATCCTTGGATATTTTTTGGGTAAAGATAATTAGGCACTAATAATAGAGTTCCATTAGGGTATATTAATTTCCATTAAATGTTAAATTAAGGGCTAGTATAATTCCTGGAATGTGCATTACATCAATATTTAGAAAATGGGAGAAAATTCCTTAACCCCTTTTTCAATTTTACTGCCGAATAAAGGGCGCTCAATTTGTTCAAACTTCGTAATGATCAGACGCTCGCCGCCCGCGCTTGGTGTTTGGATCCTTTACAAATATGACCCAATTTCTTAGCTTTCCTTCCATGTTTGAAAGTATTCCATCATCGTATATTTTGGGCCTGACACTCTTGTATGACAATCCTATAGCTCCATCTCATCGCGTTTTACAAAAATACGCCCGCAGTTTAGTATAATAGAAATATTTCAAAGTCCCGGCCCGGTCCGCCCCCGTTTATTATAAAGTTAATTCTCTCTGCCTAAATGTCGATCTGGATAGATGGAATTCGTCTCGAGATGAATGGATGTACTCTTCCTTCTTAACCGTATCGCGTTTTTCAAAAGATAACTAGAAATCATTCGGTCTAGATACTCAGTCCTATTGTCCGTCCGTTTTAGACCATATTCTGACCATTGAAAGATCTTTAGAAACTATGTTTCTTTTAGTAATAATATATAACGTTTGGGTTGTTTGCTATATTGCTTTTCATTCAATACTCGCTGAATGAAGTTCAACGTTTGTTTGTTCTAAAACTAAACCTATTTTTAAAAGTCTACACCCATCATAAGTTTATAACTTAAGATATGTTCCTTCCATAAGTATGACACCTTCGTAATGCTACTGAGAGACTTACAGCTCGAGCTATAGTTCTAGCAGAACGACAGAAGCGAGAATTGAAGTCCTACACTCGGTGGTTAATTTTGCTTAAGTTCCATCTAGGTCCTATTTAGCCTGAACTTACTAAGCCTTTGACAGAGCCAGGCGTGTCTTTATGAGAATCTATGACCTATAGGTCATTTCATCACAAACTTATGGCCAACATATCTTATAAACTTATGACCCATGTCGTCCACGGTGTAAAGGAAATGTAGTTAAGGGTGGGCCATCCATTTTGGAATGGAAAACGAGTGTGTCTTTCTTATATCGTTTTCGGACTTTCTATTTCTTTTCGACAACGACGTAGTCGCGAGCGACGCGATGCCAACCAAGAAAGGTTATTACGAAAACTGAAACATTTCGTGCTAAGCGCCATTTACGACGAGGAGAGAGAGCGACCCTATAACGGAAAGGGAGAAACGAGAGGTTTACTGTTAACAACGGTATCGTTAGGAAAAAGAGAAGTTTGCTTTAAACGAAACGATCGACCTCGAGGAACAAACACGGAAAAGGGAAAAGGAGCCAAGGCCCGGACATAAAGACTAGAGCGCGGAAGGAGAAAGATCTCTCTCCACTTCTTCCTTATTCCAAACCGCTCTCCCTTTTCGTGCACAGTTTAGGAGACAGCTTCCCCTTGGATATATTCTTCTCCTCGGGATCCATTTTCTCTCCCCAGACTAAGTCTCTCTCTCTTTCTTTCTCTCTCCCTCTCTCTTAGAATAAGAAGTTAAACTTTAACAGACGTGTACCGGTAGGCCTACCACCAGTGAATATGAGTTATACTTTAAAGACAACCTTATTTTTATTTTAGGGTTAACAAAGTTAAGAATAGAAATATCGACTTTGTCTTCTCTTAGTCAGCCTCGTAAGAATTCCCTAGTGATATCTTAAAGACTTAATAATTAATAAATGTATTTGCGAAATAATATTATCGATTATAGATAAGGGAAATTCTATTTTTGGTTGTATTTTTGCCGCTCTATACGAACATAACAGAAAAAGAGATCTCATGCCTTTTTCATGGTGCATACATAAATCAAAGATAGCTCTTTCCAAACAAAACTTTATTTCATCATATCCCCCTTCTTTAATAATATCTTTTCCCGAAGCGCGTGCACCACTTTGGATTTGAAATTTAAATTCGATCCTCTTATCATACCAAAATAATTTCCGACCGAAACGATACAAAATATTCTTTTCGACCAATTCTATGCACCCTCTAGTGTAACTGTGTTTATCCCATATATCATAAGTTTATAAGATAGGTTCCTACCATAAGTATGACACTACCTATACGAGTTCGTAATGCTACTGAGAGACTTACAGCTCGAGCTAGTTCTAACAGAACGACAAGCGAGAATTGAAGTACTACACTCTGTTAGTTTTGCAGGACTTCCATCTAGCTCCTATTTAGTCTGCATTACTAAGCCTTTGACAGCGCCTCAGCACCAGGCGTCGCTTTACCTCGAATCTATGACCTATACTTCAATCACTTCATGATAAGCTCCAGTTTCTAAGTTACCTGTGACAAACTTATGGTGAACAAATCATATGAACTTATGCATATACACTTGACAACGCGTGCATGCGCTTATTTAATACGTTTTCGGAAGTAAACAACTTCGGCGGTCAAGCGTCACGCCTCCAATCTATTTTGACCATTTCATTTAAAAAAAAATTTAAGTGTCCATCGTGTCCCTTATTCACGTACCCCGAGATCTAGCTGTAATACCTTGACCCATGCACGTTCACTTTGCGTCAAAAGCCAATCTATAATAGGCATGTACTGGAGTTAAGAAGTAAATTAACAAAAAGTTACCAAATCCTCAGCCCTTATACCTTATTTATTAAATAACCATCAATCCAATTCGAATTAGATCACGAGTCTTCCCAAGAAGTTTAAGGTAGACCCGGGTAAACATTCGCTCATCAACTTCGAGGCCGTAATCTACTTTCGACCTTTTGAAAATATATCGAAAAGGTTTCGTGTGTATTTACGCCTCTCGAATCTTATTCGACAGGCCATTCGGACAATGGTCAGCCTGCTGGCCGATCGAATCTTTCCTCTATTTTAACTGGGTCGTCCACTTCCAGTATAACTGTACTTAGCTTCAACCTCCGTCAAGTCCGGTTGTTGGGTTGACCGGTTTCCAAGCCAAGTATAAAGTTTCGTGACTGGCCTCGTCAAAAAAATTCTTCTTTCTCTTTCTGTCTTGACTTGAGCGATAAAAAATGAGTGCGCTATTATTTCTTTTCTCAATGTAGAAACTTAATGTTTAGTCCACTACGTTAATAGTTCTTGATCTGTTTGTTCTTTTACCCCGCCAAAGACGTTATTCTTCTCTCCGCTCTTCGCAGCCCGGGCGTTCATCCGAAAAAGTGCAAAGAAAAAGAGAGGACAATATTTAGGCTTAGCTCAAATCGTCTCTGTTAAGAAGTGTTTTATTTTGGTGTTCACTGAAATGATGATGTTTTTACGAATGTCGTTCGTATAAACTTGTAAAGAACGATTTTGAGTTTGACCTTCGTGTAGCTGTAAAGGATATTCTCGTAAAAATGCAGTACTATTACTGTTTTCGTAAGTAAAAAGTTTATTTACGATCCGTTTACGTAACTCACTCAAGATTTATCGATTTAAACGTGTTATTTTTAAAATGCGGTTGCTTTAAATGGACTGATAAAGTACTAAGTACATCTGTGAATTTTGTTTTTGTGTCTTTTGAACTAGGCGTAAGAATTTGTAACTCTGAATCTCGGTACGAAGTTTCTTAACTGAATTTATCCGGAATAACTTCGATTTAAATTATTTTTAGCCCTTGGTCAAGTGTTTTTTTAAGCCTTGACCAAGTCTGAGTTGGAGTTTAAGCCTTGGTCAAGGCTTTGAATTAAAGTTTTTGAGCGTTGGTCAAGTCTTTGAATTTAAAGTTTTTAAGCCTCGGTCAAGTCTTTGAATTAAAGTTTTTAAGCCTCGGTCAAGTCTTTGAATTGAAGTTTTTAAGCCTTGGCTATAGAAATAAGTGTAGGCGAGACAGGAGAGAGACGTTGATGTATATCTTCCTTTACCTGGAAATCCAATTCATTTTGGTTAACATTTATAACAAAGAATCTTCTCTTTCATTTGATGGCCGCTGATAAAGAGAAAACGAGTTGAAGATTTTATAGAAAGAAAGAAAGAAAGAAAGAAAATAGAAAGAGGATTATTCGATAAAAACGGAAAGAAGAGGCGCTGATTTTAATCCCTTTTATTTTTAATGGCCCCCTCCCCGCGAACGAGATAGAAAGTTTTAAGCCTTAAGTGTATGCCCTTCTTAGACCATACCCTTTTTTATCTATCTTTTTCAACTCATACCCAAAAGCACTTATCTTCAACAACGTTGGAACATATTAGATACTTGATTTTTGCACTTGTATTTATTCTCTATTAAATTTTAGTCTTTTGAGAGAAATTTAACTTAAAAATCTTCTTCAAAAAAACCTATCTTTTCTTTAAAAAAAATAAGAATTTAAGCTTATTTCATTGTTCAAGAAATCTGAGGGTCGCTTTGGCGCTTAGTCATTCGTGAATAGTGAAATCTAGGTACCTTTTTTCAACCCTGGTGGATTGAAATGAAAAAAATGAAAGAAGAAAAGGGTTATGAAAATCTCGAAGATTAAAATCCTTTTTTCTTTTCTTCATCCTTTCTCTCTTCATCTTCTTTTAAATTCTAATAAAGTGTAGCATCCTTTCGTTCCCCGGCCCTCCCTTTCTCCGATAATATACTGTATACTGGCTGCAGTAAGTTTATCGAATTTCATCCCCCTTGTGCTACTCCTCTCCCAGCATTATTCCTCGATATAAAGCTTCGCGTAGACGTAGACAGAAAGTTTCGTAACTTTTTTAGATATTCGTGCATGACTCTTTGATATTTTCCTTTGGGAAAAAGAAAATATTTTCGCTGCGTCAATAAATTAATTTTAAGCCTAGAACAAAAATAGCGTAGCGCTCCATCCCATTTATACTCGTTGGTCTGAAACGTGTGTCGTCCGCAGCCCAAGTCTCGAAATATTTATTCCATGAAATGTTTCTCTTTACCTTTTCGAATGTGTATATTGACCGTACAAACCCTTCTTGAATATCAACAAGCTTTTCCGTCGGATGGTCCGCGCGCGGTGACCATTGAAGCGTAGCTGGTGGCAGTTATAACCGAAACAGCTCGCCAAAAACAACGATATATTCCTCTGTAGCTGAGAAATAGTTCCACGTTTGTCTCCCCCTTCTCTTCAAAAGGGATGTTTGTTGGAAAAGAAGTTTTGGTCTAATACTAACCATTCCCCCAACGACTCTTCTTTCAAAATCGATTGCTTCTCTAAACGACCTTTGCCCTTTCAACTTCAAAACTACCTCTCTCTCTCTCTCTCTCTCTCTCTCTCTAGAACGCCAGCCCAGCCTCTTCCCAAAGTTTTCCCTCCTCATCCTCATCCCGAGCTTCCCCTCTTCTGTTTTCGGGATGAGGAGTGAACCCGGCCGGAGTAAATGGGAGGCAAGCGCGACGACGTCGTCCTTCTTGGAAAAGGGAAAAGGCTCCCTCTTTCGCCGCGAAACACCGGCGTCAACTTCCTCTCCTTTTCCTTCTCTCCCTATTTTCGGGAGAATTCCCTCCTCGCATCCGCATCCCCATCGCTAGTCTTTTCTTCCTTTTTACCAGTTTAAGGGCCAGAGAGAGCGCTACTCCGATCTATTTTCGTTGGCGACCCCTAATAGGTCTAAAAGTTGACCCGGGGAATTAGACTGGACGCCTAAGTAGCGTGGCCAGCTTTGATGGCAGACCGAGAAGGGGACTGGCTGAAGAAGGAAATTTCCTTCTAGCTTGGCTAGTAATTATAATGGTTGAGTGTTTTATACAAGTAGGATCGGTGCTGGGAAGTAATTTAGCGTGATACACCCTTTGACAAAGGGGAGGATTTAATGAAGGTCTATTTTCAAAGACTGATATCGTTAATTATTCGCGATTGTAGGTATGTTCATAAGTTTATATGTTCCATAAGTATGACACTTCCTATACTTCGTAATGCTAGAGACTTACAGCTCGAACTAGTTCGAGAGCGACAAATGATTACACCCGGTAAAATTGCAGTCCATCTTTCTATTTAGTCTGCATTACTAAGCCTTTGACAGCGCCAAAAACCAGGCGTCGCTCTACTAGAATTTTTGACTTACGTCGCATCATGACAAGTTCACTGTTAAGACTAAAAAAACTTTGGAACATTTCTTATGAACTTATCTTATGTTTAAATATAATTTGTCGTTAATGCCAATACACTTTTCAAACTATTTCTCTTAATTAACCGCGTCTTAAGGTGACCTTATTTTAATTTTGCGTACATAATTTAACGCCAAATTAGTTTTTGAAGTATCTGTTCCTTTCCTGACCTCGCGTGTCATATTTGTCTATACATAGTCTATATTCAATAAACTGCGCGCACCTCGTTAATTGCTTCTAATTTGAATAGATGGTGATCAATCTTGTATTTAAAGAGGCAGCTTAAGGTGAAAGCTTGCTTCGTTTTCGTGGTTTTATATAAATTGGGCTCTTTAGGTATTCAAATAAACGCGGCAGCTAGGCATATCTTCCGGCATAATGAGGACAAACCATCGATGGAAACCAAGCGTGCTGTGTAATTAAATAATACTGTAAACTGCCTATTGATTTTCTCGTGAAAACCAAGAAAAAAAAACCCGAGATTCATACGCTAAATTACCCCAATCTAATTTCAACGATATAGAAATAAATCTCAGGAAAGATTTTTACACCAACTAGCCCCTAGCTTGTCTGGGAAAGTGTTCCGAACCATCTATTCTTCTAAGACACGGACACGGACAGTGGGGGGGGGGGGGTAAGGAGGGAGAGAACTTGACCTCTCTTTTATTAGAGTTCCCCTCATTTTCTGGGATAAAGGCTATTTTCTAATTAGTATCGCTAGACTGAACCATGCCCCTTAAGAAAATGAGTTTTCAATCTTGTACAATATCTACACGTATTTGAATTAAGGTTTAGGCTTAATCTTTCATTATTGTTGAAAATTTTAATTGAACAATCATTCATTCGAGACTTAAGATTTCTGGTTATACTTTTAATTTTAATTCAACATTTGCGTTTGCGTTTTCTCCCTTTTGCAGAAAAAGTGCAAAAGAAATACGCCGAGCTGAAAGGAGAGCTTTTGATGGTGGAACTTATGAAAGGTTCAAACGGTTTGGGTCTAAGCTTAGCTGGAAACAAAGACCGCACCAAAATGAGCGTCTTCATCTGTGGCATGCATCCCAGGGGAAACGCCTTCAAGGATGGAAGACTCAGGGTTGGAGACGAGGTTTTGGAGGTAATCATCTTCCCATACTACAATCCACTTAGATCTAGCCTAGTCTCTTTTCCCTCCAAGAATTCTTCTAGAGATAGTATCTCCATCTTTTGCTCTGTACATTTTATTAAACGCTTAATATCGCCGTAAATGAAAACCTAATTCATTCTTTTTATTTAAATTAAATCTATAGGTGAATGGTGTCGTTCTTTTCGGAAGGTGCCACCTCAACGCATCCGCTATGATCAAAGGTTTATCCGGCTCCAGTTACAAGATGATATTACTGAGGTACGGGGATATATAGTAAACAATTCTTTCGCTAAAATATTACGAGTGTAGATAATTCGTTCCAAATGCGGGACTGCCAAGGATTTAATTTGAAAGAAAAAGAAAAGGACGCGTTGCGTTTCCCCTCCAATCTTACAACAAATTGACGAACACACACAACACAACACAACTCACACAGACACGCGCGCGCAAATATATACGTATTTTTTTCGCGCCTTCTATTATTACTATTATCCAATTTGTTAAATGAGCTTGGTAGAACTCTTCTTTTCCCCCCGGGTATCGTATCGTTCTTGTTGTCTTTCCCCACTTGGCTATACTGCTAAAGCGTTCGGCGTGCCACTCTGGAGGTTTTCGATTCAACAGCTGCTACTCCCGCTGATGTACGGTATATACTTGTGTACAGCCTCGAATTCGTAAAAGAGAGATGAGGAAAATTAGAACACACGTACAGTCGTATAGTATACACCTAAACACTGAGTTTAGCCAGAACCACCGCGTGCGCTAAGAGAAAGTAACGTAACGTAACGTAACGGGAGGATAGCTTCGAAAACTTTGTTCGGTAACAGTCGGTAGAAACCTCGAAAGAAGGTAGAACAACTTTAAGATTAATCTCCATCCAGTTTCGATTATTGTGAATTGAATTTGATTCGAGAAACATTTCAAGGATGTTGTCTTTAAATCGTGTCACGTGACTAAACAAGTTCACCACCGCCGGATATCTCTTTCCTTTCTCTCGTGTTTCTTTTTCAACTTCCGGTGGTCTTGTTACGATTTCCATTTCCTCGCGGTTTTTTTTTTTTTTTTGATTTCATTTCGCGCTCAAATTGTTTAGTTCGCTCGCTTTTAAATCGGTTGCTGTTTGATCTAGCTTGATTCCGATCGGTTGTGCCGCCGGCGCGGCCTCGCCGTGTTAATAGTTACGTTGTAATACAGTACCCTATATTGGCAAGGTTTCAAGAAAACTTATAAACTGTGAAAAAAATCAAGTCTCAGGCATGAGTGAGCCGCCGAGAAAATATTTCCAGGGACATTTCAGGGAGAAGAGAGAATTTGTTTCTTCCAAACTTTTTTAATCCACCACGAGAAGAGGAATTTTTGTAAAAGATTCCCGGGCCGAGTTCCATGGGTATTTTGGAACATTTATTGGCTACAACCGCTTGTTGTTGTTCTAGGATACGGTATTGCGCAAATTGTCTTGTACGACGCGTCAATTACACGTTAGTTAAGCGTTTAATTTAGATAATTACCGAATTAGATCTTAAAGTTAACCACCGCAGCCAGAAGGAAAAAGGTGCCTTTTTCTAAGCCTTTTTTTTTCTCTCATTCTGGCAGAAGAGACGATGCTCTGGAAGATATGGCTGTGAAACCCATTACCCAGTTCCCCGTCCATTTAGACGACGTAAGTGTAAAATTCTACTCTTATTTTCTGTCATTTTTATACCTTACGCGAGGGGTTGGTCACTCCCCCCGTTAGATTATACACCGCAGTAGCCAGTAGGCGTATTCTACCTGATAGTGATTAGCCCCTCGACAATATGATAATGGCACGTGGCAGCGCGCAACCTGTCAAACTCGAAACGACTATTTATATACCTATGAATACCTTTACTATTAAATAAATGTCACCATCGTGAATTTATCGATTTTCCCCCATGAATATTAAAATGAAATGAACGCCGATTTCTTTTCTTTCTAGGTAACGAATGAAAAATACGCTAAATATAAAGGAGTCAAGAAGGTTACTGTTAGAAAAGTACGTATAGTTAATAATAATTTTATAAATTAAACTTTTAAATTTTAATTAGTAGTAGATTAATCCATTTAATTAATAAATCATTAGGGTGCTCACGGATTAGGCATAATGATTATTGAAGGGAAGCACGCTGAGGCGGGCAAAGGAATATTCATTTCCGATATTCAAGAAGTCAGTCCCGCCGAGCAGGTAAATTCAATCAAACATAAGTTAATTAATAATAATAATACGAATTTATTCATTATTTTATTTTAATATACTTTCTATGCTAATAATTTTTCTTCTTTCATTCAAAGGCTGGCTTAAACGTCGGCGATATGATACTTTCCGTTAATCAAGTCGATATGACTACTGCCGATTATGATACTGTAAGTTAAATATTTACATTAATTTTCTTCCTCGGTATATACTCCTTGAGTGCCTTGGAACTCAATGATTACTTGAGAATTATCTCCCCGCCCGCGTGTACGGATGCAACTTCGCGATATTCCCTAGTACGATAAGTTCATAAACTATGTTCACCATAAGTTTGTTACTGGTTACTGAGATCTTAAGTTGTCATGAAGTGAATGAGGTAGGTCATAGATTAGAGGTAAAGCGACGATTGGTTTTGGCGCTGTCAAAGGCTTAGTAAGTTCAGACTAAATAGGAGAAGATGGAAGTCCTGCAAAACTAATTAACCGAGTGTAATTCTCTAACTAGCTCGAGCTCTAAGTCTCTCAGTAGCATTACGAAGCATAGGTAGTGTCATACTTATGGTAGGAACATATCACTTATAAACTTATGCTGGTACTTAAACGATGCCGAGCACGTGCTAACGTCAATTAAAGGGGTTACGATTAAGCCGCTTCATTCGCGACACTTTGCGTTGGCTTCCAAGGCGCTCAAGCGCTATACTGGAAGTAAATATTTATATCGTTGTCTCGGAGGCCACGTGAGTCACGTGTCGAGGAAGCTTTTCGCGTTACTATCTAATAATAGAAGAATACTAAACAGAACGTGTGAATGATATTTGTATCTAAATTTAATATTAATTTAAATGAGACTTAATCATCCGTGAATATATAAATTTAAATGACGATTGTGTTTGTAGTATGCGGGGGGGGGGGGGACGCGCAATGTCCTATGGGAATTCAAAATAGAATGAATGTAAAGCCAGGCCAGGAGGGAGGTAATAGAGTATGATTAATCCTCCTAAATATCCCAATGTATACCCTACCCGGGCGGGCGGTTATGGTTGGTTGACCTCGAGTATATACACGCGGAGGGTTTTTGTGTTTTGTTGTTGTTATACCAGTTAGGGAGGGAGGGGGAGAGAACAAGTTTCACCCCCATTTTCAAATCTTTCAAAACAAATTTAGTTTCTTATTTGAAATGGTAGAACGAGTAACGAACTAAGATCTAAAGAGTGGAAAAGAGAATACTTGGAGAGTTAAATTGAAATGTCGCTCTTAGCTACGCTACCAAACTGTGCCTCGAGTGTTTTTACGAATAGAGCTATCTTAATTGTGACGTCAGTGCCTAGGTAGAACGTCAGGGGCTTAGCTTTGGCAGTGGGCGGCCCATGTTTGGTACCAATTTCGTTCTATGGTCAAATAGCATGGGTGACGTCACACTAATTCATCTGAGATAGCTCTATTGTCAAAAATAGAGTAATAGGGACTTGGCAATTCGGGCTTAACTCCGCCCCCAGCGCCATTATGGTATGTTTTTTTAACAGAATGAAAGCTATATAAGCCCCTCCTCCTGGTATGTCTTTTAGCACTAGTGGAAGGTAGCCTGACGTTGCGTGACGTAGTACTGCCAAGTCCCTATTTCGGTAGAGAAGGGGGCCCCCCAACGTTGGGGGCAACTTTGTTATAGAGAATACTATTTGCCACCGGAAGGGGGGATATATATTACTAAGGTAAGAGATAGAGGGTTATGACGTTGTCATTTATGGGAAAGAAATTACTCCATTGGCATCTACGTCGGAAGTTCTTGGCTTGACCATCATTTGACCACCACGGACGGTTCTTTGCAGGCGGCGCAGTTGCTCAAGCAAGCCGAAGGTCTGATCACGCTGGTCGTGTCAGTTCCCGGAAAGGTGAGCTCGGCCACTTCCGCCTCCAACGAGGAAGATAAATCCGCCAGTTCCGCGCTAAACGACGAAAATAGCGCCAACGGCGAAAAGAAAAGTAAGACGTTCCCTTCTATTTTTTTGCAATGAAAATTACTCGTGTAAACTTTACATCCATGCGAGATTTGTTTTGCTAAAGCCGCTTGCGGGAGACTTTTTACTTTTTGTTTTGTTTTGTTTATACTTTTACAAGCAAAAATCTAGGAAGGAAAATGTTATGATAGTGTAGGAATTTCGGGTCTTCGTACAGAAATGGCGCAATTTTTACTAGATTTTTTAAAAGGAATGATGAAACGCCTTATATTAATTCGTGATGATGATGTTTTGCGGTTATGGTGTTTGTCTATGACTCTGGCGTTTCATCTTTCCTTTAAATGTACAACAGGGTGGGTGGAATCCCAGTTGGAATTAACGCTCAACTGAACGTGGTGGGTTGAGTCATGTCAGGGAAACCTATCTTAAAATAAAAGGGAGGAATAATTTCGCCCGGTTTTTAGCTGTATAGGGAGCTAACAACTGGCTAGGGGGAAGAGATAGTCTGACGTCACGCAGCCCGTCTCTGGTTGGAGTTTTTGCGCGTAGAATACTGTCTGTTCCCAACCCGTCGTTAGGGGGGATGAAACTCCAGCCAGTAAGAGATAGAACAGGGTGTGACGTCGTTTCAGGGTCCCTACATCTAATGAAGAGTGGAATCTATTCCTTCCTTCTGTTTTAAAACGTAGTCTCCCTGGTCATGTAAAGAAGGAAGAAAGACGCGTGTTTGGCAAACCGCCTATATGTTTTCGAAATATAAAGAAAATGTTAGTTCTTGGCTTTATTTTTTCTACCCCCAGAGGTATCTATCTAATCTAGCATGGGAGTACAAAAATAGTAGAAGTTTTAAAAACGTTTTGGCTGACATGGTTTTTTTTTGGCGTATTTCATTAACGTAAAATATCTAGGATATTTCTCTATCAGCGCTTTTGAAAAAATAATTAATTCTAGGCCTAGTGATTAAAATTATATTCATTAAAAACAAATGCAAAAACGATCTAAAAAAGAATTGGTTTTTGTTTGCCTCTTTTGCATGTCTTTAAAAAAAAATTAAAAAAATTGCGGTGCTGATGAAAAATGGATGCATGAATCACAAACACACACACAATCTCTATCTCTGTCTATCGCTATAAAAAAAATTCCGAAAAATGCATGTGAGTATTATACATTGATATTAACAAGTATGGTTAAAAGGTATTTCAATTAAAAAAGTAATTAAGGGCGCTCCCCCCTTAATGGACTAATTTAAGTATTTGCAATTAAATTTCGCGTCGGACGGTTGCGGTTTATATTTACTGGAAATGCCTTTTAACTCTTCATAATTTTCATTTAGCTTAATTTATTTCGCTTACGCTATTTGTCATAATCATTAATTTATGTCGAGTTAATTAGACTAATTAACTAACCTAAACTGCTTGGTTAATTATTTTTAAGATTTGTATATATTAAGGTCGAGACTAGTCGTTAAATTATTATCTTACGATGCCATTTAAAAGTTATTGTAAAAGACTTTTTGAAATTAGGCCTAGTACGTTTTTTAAGTACTTGATTTATTTTGATGGTGGCACGGACTAACTGGACTTTTACTATAGCTTCTCCGCCGGTGCCACCACCGAAACCCGCCCATCTGTCCGTCAAATCGCCGTCAAAAATGCCGCATCGCTCATCTTCCATCTCGTCACCCGAACACCGCGTCACCTCGACCACCACCACGACGTCTGTTTCATCATCGGCCGTCGTGACGCGTTCCTCCTCCGTATCGGCCTCTTCCAAAATTCCTTCGACGCAAATTTCATCTCGGGTACCTCCGACAATAGAGGATGGTTCGTCCACGGCTTCTCAAGACCCGACCCTCGACCACCAACTCATCGTACCGCCCGTTACAGTCTCCGATCCCAAAACCTCACCCATCATCCCTGGTCAAGAAGTTACCATCGAAATTACCAAAGAGAAAATGGGACTCGGACTCAGTATAGTCGGAGGGTCCGATACCCCTCTGGTAAGACACATTCTTTGTAATTACTAAACCCGTGAAGCATTTTGCCTATGAGGTAACCGCGGAGGGATAGGTTTTAAAATCGCGACCTTTGAACTGTACAGGGCACTGTGATAATTCACGAAGTTTATCCGGATGGTGCGGCGGCACTTGACGGACGCCTTAGGCCCGGGGATCAAATCTTGGAGGTGAACGGGGAAGATTTGAGGGAAGCCCCTCACGAAGCGGCCATTACGGCCCTCAGACAGACTCCGTCCGCTGTGCGGATCGTGGTCTATCGAGAAGAGGGCCAGAACCACGAAGAGGACTTGTACGACATCATCGAAGTGGCCCTCTTTAAAAAACAAGGAAGAGGATTGGGTTTAAGTATCGTTGGACGCAAAAATGGACCCGGGGTTTATATCTCGGAAGTGGTAAGTCCTTCCTTCCTTCCAAGTAGAAATAAGGCCCGACTAATTGGTCTCGATCCTATTTAATTAATGGTAGGTTAAAGGTGGTGTGGCCGAAGCGGACGGCAGACTAATGCAAGGGGACCAAATAATAGAAGTCAATGAGCAGGACTTAAAAACTGCTACCCAAGAATACGCCGCGGCGATTTTAAAAGTGATTATCATTTAAATCATCCTTATATGTCTTCAAGATGTTCTAAGCCTTGTCTCCGGTGGGTAATTGTAAACGTTATTCTTTAAATCTTGTTACAGACGACGACGGGTCGAATCACGATGAAGATTGGCAGGTTAAAAGCGGGTTCTAGACGTAGTGTATCCGGTCCAAAAACTAACGACATAGCTGACGTGTAAGTGTCTCCCAACTTTTCTTTATTCATTCATTCATTCAATTATTAAGAGTATATATATATATATAATGTACACCGCGTCAAAGTACATGTTGGCTTTCTGTGGCTTCAATACACACGTCACAAAATGGCACACTACACTATCGCTGCCATAATTTGGGGTTTCCTTTCTAAACCCTTCAATAAGAAATCGAAAATAACGTTGTTTTTTGATTTTCTTTTAAATATTTCGATTTCTTGCAAAACATTTTTTTTTTCGTTCACACTATCTTGGTTTTTCTCTTTTTTCTTCGCGCACGCTGCTGGTCCACAACCAGTAAGAGGAAGTAAATTTTTTCGAGGTGGGTCTCTCATATTCTATATATCTCTATCGCCTACCACATTACATTACATTATCATCATGATGATTTTTATCCCGTAAAACCTACACAGTAGATATAATAGTTCGATATGGTTTTTGATTTTTTCGCAACATTGTTGAATCTAGAATCAGGGTTCGTACGGAACCTGGATAACCTGGAAAACCTGGATAAGTCAGGGATATGAAAATTAGGGGAAAAATTCAGGGATAAGTCAGGGATTTAAAAATATTTTCTAAAAAGTCAGGGATATGTCAGGGATTTCGTTTAGTATATCAAACCATGCTTCGAGCAATGATAAATTTGGTCCCGGTGTGGGGAAGTGGGCTCTGGTAAACACCTTAAAATGGTCAGGGATATTGCCAAAATTTGGTCAGGGATAACCTGGAAAAGTCAGGGATTTTCAATGTAAAAATTTCGTACGAACCCTGAGAATAGAAAGTGTTTCATTATTGGTTTTTCCCGGAGAATTTGTTTGCAACCTGTTTGTTTCTATATTTTTCGCTTACAAATAGCAAAATTTTTGGTATGGTTTTTCTTTTGCTTGACGATAATTTTGGGTTTTTTTCGCAATTTAATTCATTCATTTTTCACGCATATTCCGTGCATTTAATAATAACATCAACACGTCTGGTAGTCTCTTGTTCTCTGATTCCACCTAATTTTACCATTTATCGCTTGAAACAAGGCCAATTCCATTTAGTTTTTGTCAGTAGTATCTTGAAGGTCTTTTGTAGAATGTACAGGGTTCGTACAAACCTGGAAAACCTGGAAAAATCACGGAAATAAATATTTGACAAAAACCTCGGGGAAATTTAGAATTTTTAGTAAAATTCAGGGAAATCAGGGAAATTTGCGTCAAACCGGGGCCGAGTAATTAAGCAAAATGTTCGTGAACACACCCCCCTCCATAGGATTAACATTACACTAAACTTTGGAGGCTCATAACTCTGGTTATATTAGAGATACGGGGATGTCCTTTGATTATGTAATAGTCATATTTGCCCCCCCCCCTCTCCTTCGTTAACATTTGCTCCATAGGATACTCCATATACGGGGATGAAAAACCTTGAAAACTCAGGGAAATATATGGGGAAAAACCTGGAAATCTCAGGGAAATTTGTTTTCCAAAAGTTGTATGAACCCTGGTGTAGTTTCATCCAGTATTGTTGGTAAAGTTAACGATGTGTTTCTTTGACGGCGATCGACCAATGTCCAGTCCTTTGCAATATAAAACAATCACCCTCGAGCGTGGACCGGATGGTTTGGGCTTTAGCATTGTGGGCGGATGCGGCAGTCCACACGGAGATTTGCCCATTTACGTCAAGACGGTCTTTGAGAAAGGTGCCGCGGCTGAGAATGGCCTGTTACAAAGAGGTGACCAGTTAGTCATGGTCAACGACCAAAGTCTAGAAGGTGTTACGCACGAGGAAGCCGTCGACATCCTAAAAAACGCCAAAGGAACCGTCACTCTAACTATTCTTTCTTAGCCATAACTATTATTAATAAAACAACGCAACGCAACGTCTTACCTACCACAAAACAAAATACCTTTAACTAACTATTCGACGCGGAAACTGCAAAACCAAAAATAATAATCAAATATAATCAAATAACATTCGCCCCCCCCCCTCCGCCCTAGTTTTTAGAAATCCCAACCCAACCCGATGACCGCGAGGGTCAAAGTGCAAAACAACAAAACCTAACGGAATAATAATATACACAAACAAATAAACAAACAAACACTGACCACCACCACGGCATCCCCGCGCGTCCGCCAATGTTCGGTATATGTCATAAAAATGAAACATATTTAAGTATAGAAAATTTATATTTTAAATAAACGTACCGTGCATCAAAAACTATATAAGGACACACTGAGTGTATGTACGTACATACACAAGGGCCCAGCCGAGGCGGATTGCGCGAAAAGTTCGATAAACATTCCAAAAAATTCATATAAAACTATTCAACAAACAAACAAATAAACAAACAATTAGCCGCAAAATTGAACTGAGTCGCTCGAACTCGGTTGAACTACTCAAAATACAGATACTGTTCAAACTTCAACTTCAACTTCAACTTCAAAGGACTTAGGAATAAAAACAAAAACAGAATATATTTATAAAATTATAATAAACAATTAAACCAGCGCTGCTAATTTTTTGCATCATGATTCGTTTCAAAAATGTTTCAAAAATTGGAACTAAACCCTTTGGTTACTT
The DNA here is from genome assembly GCA_019434445.1 of Phalangium opilio. Classification (NCBI taxonomy): domain Eukaryota; kingdom Metazoa; phylum Arthropoda; class Arachnida; order Opiliones; family Phalangiidae; genus Phalangium; species Phalangium opilio. The sequence continues at coordinate 23,535 of JAEQBA010002474.1, forward strand.
TTTCCTACAGCATATCAATGAAAACGAGAGCTATATATATAATATTTCAGGCGTTTAGCTATGCAGCAATAATTAGAGAATGGTAAGAAATTAATTAGTTATTCGCACGTGCTTAAACTACAACTAAAACAACAACCCATTTTTTCCCGCCTAATTCGTTTTTTTTTTTCCCGCCAAAAGTGATAAATTCGCGCGTAAAATGAAATTTAAAAATAAACATTTTTAATAAAAAGTGCCATTGATAATTAAATATGAAAAAAAAAAATAATTATTTCAAAGCGGATTATATTTAAAACTAACTAACTAATCGCAATGCGATTAAATTTAATTCGCGTTTAGATTAATTGCAGCCTTCCGTTTTTTGGTTGCTGCGCTTTAATTAAAGAAAGGCTTATAACGAACTATTATTATTAATAGCTTCGGTGCTAAAAATAATACAAAATAATTAAAAATAAATAATAATAATACGAAAGATTATTAAAAAAAAATAAATTAATACCCAATTAATAGATTTACGCGAATCTTAATTGGTGTATTATAATAATGATAATATTAATTAAGAAACAAATATATATTGTAAATAAATAATTAGGAATTGGGGAAGTAACCTAAAGTATACATAAGTACTATATCTTCCTTTTTAAGAGAAAAATTGAAATGGTACGGTAAGTGGTAAGAAAAAAACGATATTTCAATTTTTAAAACAAATAATAATTCTTCTAATTATTAATTAACGCGATTTGGATGTGTTTAGTCTCTTCCCCCATTTTTAATCAAGATCCTGATCAATTAATTAATCGATGTCGTAGGTGCCACTAATTAATATTTTTTCTTAAAATAGTATTAGAAATTAATTAGGGCTTTTGAATGAAATACACTCAATTCTCTATTTTAATCTCGAGGCAGTTAATTCATTTACGTATTATAATTATTATAATTATTATATTTAAATATAAAATTATACATTCCAGTACGTCCGTATACTATTTGTTTCAGATACGGCCGGGTTTGCCAGTAAAAATACCCAAAGTTACGGGCATTTTTTCGTTAATTTTTTTAATTAGGAAAACGTTTTAAACCCGGAAATTTATATTAATTTTATTTTAAGTATGACTAAAATATTCTTGCAATTGGTATTGTATTTAATTTGCCGTTAAGGTGGTGTCGTTCTTCAAGCTGATTGGCTGTCTTATCTTAAACAGGTAACAAATATAATTTCGGTTGCAAAAATACGCTTAAGTCTTAATTTAAATTAAAATTAAGTAAAATTCCTTGAAAAAACATTTCCTTAAAATTTAGGAAAAATAGTCAGGATTTAATTTCTAGTTTTTGTGATATAATATAATATTTTTAGTGTTATTTTATGTTTAGCCAAGTTTAGTATTTTTTTTTTAATAAATTTTAATCTAGAATTTTAAAAACCTCTACTAGGGTTTTTGCGATTTGAGTTGTGATTAAAATTAAGTCTAAAAGATAAAATATATATATTACAAAACAGGGTAGTGCGGGAAAAACAAGCGGCTGGCTTTTACGGGAAAGAATTCAAAAATATTTCAAAAACTAAAAAAAATAACTTTATTTTATAAAAAAAAAAAAATAATACTATTTTTAACTATAATTTAAAATATTTGGGTGGATAAACTAAACTAAATAAATAGTAAATGGGTTTAGGCGCTTTTTAATTAATAACTACTACTAATTATTATTCGTCACATTTGGGTGTTACTTAATTTCGGAAAGGTCAAAGGTTGTTTATTATTCCGTACCTTTTTCTCCAATTTTCACACATTTTACTAAAAAAGAAAAAAAAACGGAAAACATTGGTAAGAAACGTGAATTATTATTACATTACACCGTACCTAAACCTATGCAAAGTTATAGGGGCTTCGAATGTTTTTTGAACATTGAAAATAACAAACAAACAAACAAAATACAAACGAGTGTTGACAATATTGTAAACATATGTTATTTACTTGTAAATAAGAGCGTTGTTCCGGGGAAAAATGTTTGGTGATGGGGAAATTCAAAATTTTTTAGTAGAATTGTTTCTTGAATTACAATTATTATAGGTGAAGGTATTTACATTTATTTACTCTTGGTGGTTTTTTTTTGGGGGGTTAATATTAAGGGTTATTTAATTAACTATCAGGTTAGCCTACGTGTTGTTCCCGAATGCACGTTTTTTTAAAAAAATCAAATTTTAATCAAAACTAATTGAAATCAAATTTTCTTAATTCAAAAATTTCAATTTTCGCTCCACTAAAAATCAAAGGGCAGTTTATCAAGGTGGCTTTTTTTTTAAATATTTCTCGACTCTTTTAACTAATTTGCGTAATTATCTTTATCGTTTTCTTTATTCGTAAAATTATCTTGAAATTTATCGCGACGTATTTCGCGACGGAAAATGTTTTATCGTCGTCGCGAAGAAGAGCTATATAGAAAGAAAATATATTAAGGAACGTGTTTTCGAAAATCATATTATTCTAATTATAGTTGAAACGCTAAATAAAACAAATGTTCATCCAAGGAGATTATAAATAACTAATAAACAAATAAAAACAAAGAAAGACACCAGAATAATATTTCCATGAGAAAAGAAAAAAAAAAAACAAAATGAAGAAAAATAAATTCTGTTTTTAAAGATATAGTATGCTTGGAATATTTTTTTGTAACGATTGTTATTTCGTAGCTGTTACAAGTGAAGCTGTTGGAAACTACTGAAGTAGATGATGAAGAATAACTACGAACTGAAGATAGGCCAAATATGAAGAGGACTCGGAACTGAAAATAGGCCAAAGATTAAAAGGAATCGGAACTAAAAATAGGCCAAAGATTAAGAGGAATCGGAACTAAAAATAGACCAAGATTAAGAGGAATCGGAACTAAAAATAGGCCAAGATTAAGAGGAATCGGAAGTGAAATTAGGCCAAAGATGAAGATGACTCGGAAGTGAAATTATACCAAAGATGAAGAGGAATCGGAAGTGAAATTAGACCAAAGATGAAGATGACTCGGAAGTGAAATTATACCAAAGATGAAGAGGAATCGGAAGTGAAATTAGGCCAAAGATGAAATATAGACTCGTAACTGAAAATAGGCCAAAGATGAAGATGAATCGGAACTGAAAATAGGCCAAAGATTAAGAGGAATCGAAACTGAAAATAGCCCAAAGATAACTACGAACTGGGGATGAACCACAGATATGAAGAAATGTAAAACTACGACTTGCAGATGAACTACATTACAGACATCAAGAACTGCGTAACTGCGAAATGAACCTATAGACCACAGAAGTCCACTACGAGCTTGAGGCGGACTATGGAATAAGCTTGGCTTTGGTAGGTTAGGTATGTATTTTATAAGTTTTTTTTTTGATAGAATCGTAGAGTAATGGGGCACGATTGAGAATGACACAAATGCACCATTTTTATTTTATATATATTTACCCAAAGTGACAAATATACTAAAAAAACACTACACTTTACATTAGATTTATTTCAATTTTTTTTTTCGCTGAAATTTCGCTGTAAATGAAGTACGAAAAACAAATTATATTTATGAAAATTTCAATTCCATCAGCCGCCGCGTCTAATTATTATTGGCTAGGATACATTTTTCTATCTCTAGAATGTCTGAATTTCTCTGACAATTAATATTACACATTCAATGATATTATCTGTCGAATTATCCAAGAAAAAAGACTAAGAAATATTTTAATGATGGTACGGATAATCACAGACTGTACTTTTACAACGATGTTAAATTTAATTTCATCATTTAGATTAATTATCGTAGCTTAAAAATAGACACATTTTTTTTTTCAAAGTCAAAAAATCACCGGGAGCATTTAGTTTAATTAAAAATAATTAAAGGGGGTGAAAATTTAATAATATTAAAGTACAATTTGATTTTCATTAAAGATGAAAAAAAATATTTCTTTAAAAAATATTGAAAAATACAAGTTCCCGAAATATTTCACGATTTTCCGTTATTTTCCAAAAGAGTTAATGCATGCCTGCATGCTCGTTTAAATACCATACCCGTCATCTTAATCTCACACCAATTAAACCCATTTAATCCAAATATTAATTAAGTATTAAAGTTTAGTTCCCTCTCCAATTATTTTATTTCAAACATTATTTTAAAATATAAATTTATGGAAGATTTTTTCGTTTTTTGTTAATTGTACTGTATTGTTAATTATGGTATATGTTTATATATATCTTTACATGATTTATAAATTTAATTTAGTGATAATTTAACTGTGATTGATTTAACGATCAGTAATTAGAAACGGAACTAAATTTTAATACACGTATTCGGTATCAAAAACCCTTATATCCATCCCATAATTTTATAGAAAAAATCACCATTACACCCGTATTAGTTAATTAATTAAAATTAATTACTAATCCAATTTAGGCACAACCCGATCACCTGATATCTCTAGGAACATTTTCCATTCTTTTTTAATTTTTTCTTAAGAATTTATTACTTAATTAAGATTAAATAATAAATTCTTAAGTTTTGATAATTAATTTATCAAAACGTATTCACAGACCATCTTTCATTTTTTTATTTATTCAAACTTAACAATTTTTTTTTATTCCTTTTAACATCATCTTTTTTAATCGTGATTAGTTTTAATTAAGTACGTATTTTTTTTGTCGCGTAAGGCCCTCTTCCGGTTTATCAATTTTTCAAATTCTCGTTCTATTATTCTAACGCTTGTGATTGGTTATAGTTTCTGTTAATGAATGACGTATCAAAAGCATTCTCTAGTATAAAACATCCTTTGTCCATAATTCACCCTTTTTCTGATTCACTTTTAAAAAAATCATTTTCACACACGGTTCCTTTTACAAATTCGTCCATCGTATCAAAACACTCGTGCCCATCCATCTTTAACGATCAATTAACGGTTTATTGAAATTACGAAACTAAATTAAATTAATTTAACTTTAATTACGTAATTTCAACTCAATCAATTTTTCATCAGTATTTTAATATCCAAAGAGTAAAAAAATTTAAAATCAAATAAATTTAAACTAAAATTCACGTGTATAATTTGTACGTTTTTCTTTCACATAAGTGCTGTAGGTATGTGTAAAAAATGGCTATTTCCGCATGGTTTTATTTTAATATATTGTCGCCGCAAAAAATGGCGCGAAATTTATGTCCTTAACGTACTAAAGTAGAAGCTTAAAAAAGTACAAAAATGATATTTAGAAAACAAAAAAGTATAATTTATACGTTCCTTATTTTTTTTTTAATAATTAATTATGCTAGACGAGATGAAACAAAAATCTATTTTCTTTTTCAAGGAACGAACAGGGACTAGCGTCTCGTTTATCAAAATAATTTCTCGTAATACAACCTTAAAGCATATATATCTTATCTTCAGTTAAAAATTAAGCTTCATTGAATTAGTTAGGGTTATAATTTTTAGTAGGTTTAAACATTTTTAAAATTGAGGCGATTAAAAGACACGCTATTTGCTTTAAGGTGTTCATTACAATGTAATTTTTGGCCATAAAGGAGATGATAAAAACTTAATAAGAAGGAAGCGTAGAGTTGTTTAAAAAACAGGTAAGGTTGAAGGTCAATAGGCCATATTCGTTGTTTCTAAAATGTAAGGTAAGGTAAGATAGGCCTTTTCTGGTTTAAAATATGAATCAGTCACTAAAATTAGCATCTTCTTTTTATACAATTATACTCGGCTATGGTTTCGGTTAACGTTCTGTTTCAAATGAACCATTCAAATGTTTACCAAGGCTTAAAACCGTACGCGTCCTTCTTAAGATGTGGACAAACGACTTTTTTTAAAAAAAAAATAATTATAAAACGAAAGAGCTTATGTATTTATATATGGGGTATTTTGTTGTTTTAGGGTCTGGGGGTTAAAGGTCAAAAGGGGAATTCAGGTAACCGAGTAGAAGAGTTCCATAAGGTCGTCCGGGAGATCGTAGAAAACCTGACTGATGCCGAAGCTTTTGCGTATGCAAATGAGGTCCTCGAGAGAGACTGGATAGGCCTTGTGCGACCAGACGGTCAAAGAGCTGTTAGGAACTTGGAATAGCAGTCTCTGCAGCTCCGGGACCGAGTACTTCAACAATGGCGCCGAGACCGGGAAAGTCACCGGTTGCAAGAGGCTGTACTCTTTCACCAAGGACACCATTCTATCCGTCATTTCGCGACTGTACCTGCAATCGGAACGTGGAACAAGACAAGAAGAACTAGGACTAGGATGATGCTTGTGGTGGTGGTTCGATACTTATTTAGCTACGACTCTAGGTACAAGTACATTCTCGTATGCCTATCTCTTAAAAAATGCTCTGCCTATATATTAGTAAGCCTAAATTTAAGAAAAATAATAAGGAAAAGTGTCGAAAACCCTTCAATGTTTGTTATCGGGTTATATCCTAGATGGAACGCCTGCACGGTGTGTACCATAACCCACGTTGTAGATTCGGGGATTCGTTCCGTTTTCGGTTAGCAACAGTCGGCTTGACGCCCCCGTGCAGGGGAACCAATTAGGGTTCTTCTCACCCCATTTTTAAGCCGTTGTTAGACAATGGCATGTAGTCCATAGTCCATCCGATGGAAATGATGGCTTTCGGGAATCGTGTCCTCCCCAGGGTCAAGAAAGTCCAAGCGTCCACCGGTGGCATTGACTGGTTGTTAGGTCCGGGTAGAATGTCCGCGTTCAGAATAACTGGTCCGCGAAACTGAAAGTAGTTTTCTCGAATCGTCAATACAACAAATAATTTTTGTTAAAACTCTTTTTCAGGTCGGAGATCAAATGGTATACGGTTATGGATGCGTGATAATGGAATTCATGCGTATGGTCGGTCACCTTGGTCATGAAGTTATACCTGTTCGAAGACCCTAGCGAGTACTCGGCAAGCGGGTTCCACAACTTCCGTCGATTTGAAATCCAGCTTGATGCCCTTTCCGTTGTGTCTAATTACTTCCAGCAACCATTCGTCCAACGTCAAATCACTCGTCATGGCTGGCGGATGCGCCATAATCGGAACGGGATAACGACTGTTGCAGGACATACTGACGTCAGCTTCTAACATCATAGCTGGACCTGTAAGTGTTTAAACAAAGGTTTTTCAGTCTAAATTTTGACCCTGTAATGGCTGGAGGCCGTGCAATGTCGCAAAGCTTAAAAATATCAGAGGTATATAATTAGAAAGCATATAAAAAATCAGCAATTTGAGATTTCCGATATTTATATCCTGGGCAATTACACGATTAGTGTAAAACCGTACATTAACATCCTTTTAACACGCGGATGAGGAGCATTTCCCAGAACTTTGGAACCTTTTTAGATATTTGTTATTAATACCGTAGGGATTATGTGTTTTTTACAAGTACTTTTGCGTAAATAAGTTAGCGGTTGAAGCAAAAAAAAAAAAAAGAGCTAGGGGTGAATGTCCCCTAACCCTTCCGCTTAAAGAAAAAAAAACTGAGAGAAAATTGAGTTTTGCTGCTATATAGCGCCTTCGCTATCGGTTTTCGTTGATAAGGTTTGCGCTCTGGGAACTTTGTTGCGAGGGTGGGTGACGATGAGACAAGAATATCTTTAGCTTTTTTTATATAAAACAAACGATATTTCAAAAGGGATTTTTTACTATCGATTAAGTTATGACTTGGCAACAACAGTACTTGGGTTGTGCTGAGGAAAATAATTTTTCAAGTCAAAAATACTTGGCAACTGAGAACTATAGTCATTACCAATGACAACGTCATTCGAATAAAGTGAAGCATACTGTTATTTCCTAGACCATATTTGAGGAACAGTTTTCAACATGTACATGGTTACCAAGAAAAGATCTAAATGTGGCAATTAGTGGCCTCAGGTTCGATTATAAGCCTAAATTATCAAGCGTTGTTGGTTAGCGAGGGAAAAAAATTTCAATTTACCTCTGAGAGCCTGAATGAGTTTGGCTTTACTGTTGACCCCGTGAGCCCACGTGATCTGCAAACCATCTCCCTTGGTCTCCGGGAAATAGTCCAACAAATTTGGTGGCATAATCGGCATCTTGACCTCCTTGTCTCGTTTCGACCCTTCCTCGGTCGAGTCTTCGGACATGATGGTAAATATTAATTATATAATTAGTTTAAAAGTCGAGAATTTTAATTTAACCCTAACCACTGAATATTCAACGAGGCTAACATGATAATATCTACTACTATAGTCTAGACGATAGTACAATTGGCAATGAAAACTTGAAAAAGAGAGACCGAATTTTTCACGGTCTTTTTTCAAGTTGTATTTGCATGCAAATGGGCTGTTGCGTAAGTAAGTATGTGGTATAATGTTTTAGAAGTTTTGCGAGGGTTTTTCTACAAGCTCTCTTATCGTAGTTGGGTTCGCATTAGGCTAAGGCCGTATCTCTCGTTTCGGGAGTTAGCTTGGTACTTGGAAAAAGAAAATATTATGATTCGAAGTGGCCTTTCGCCTCATAACATATGGCCCGTCACTTATATTAGTTTCCTTCAATATGACGCTTGTCACCCGTCACTATAGTAAAGGGTTAAGAAAAATACTGTATGACGTTGGACCTTGAGAAAGGTAATATAGTGACGATGTTATTGGATTTTAGAATGTGGAATTTGAGGGTCTTCTCGCTCGCTCGGCTCCCCTTCCACTTTTTCCCATTTAAAACTAATGCCACTGTACAAATCACGTTAGTGTACGCGTGCCTGTTGTTCCTAGCTCGATCACGTGCTCTAAAACCTTTTCTTATTTATTATTTAGAACTTTATTATAAATCAGTGGCAATGCGCAAACTGTTATTTATTTTTTTTTCATTTTTAGCGTAGGATTACTTATTTATGTTGTGCGAACTAAACCATAATTTATTAATTTTTTCCGCGAGTTGTAAATATCAACAATCTGCTCTTATCTATAGGTGTAGTTGGCACGCGCCCAATGTGCAAAATATTTAAAGTGATATTGACACCCCAAGCAAACGTTTCAATGTCAAAAGTTGAATAACTCGCGATGGAATTTTGTAATCACCACACTATCTCTTTAATTACCTAATTGCAATATTCAAAATCCGTTTCCACGCCTCTTTAACCACGTTTTCTCTCTCTCTCTCTCTACGGAATTCATTTTCCTTAATTTTAAATAGGATTAAATTAATCTTTAGGGTGGTTTAGGCGGTTTCAAACTCCCTGGCCATAATGTTTTCAATTAACTTCAATCCGGTACTCGAATTTTCATACAAGTTTTGAAAAGAAACTAAACATGAGATGACGTAGTCATATATCCTTGAAATTGTTATTTTGCTTGCGAGTCTGCCTGCTTTTTGTTCTACATTATTAACAAATCTGATGATATCATTTTTATGGTAGATACGTATGAGGGACATGATAAATTTAATACATTAAGTTCAGTATTTAGCATTAACTTTAATTGCGAGCCTCGCTTAAAATTATCCGGGATATGTAACGTGTTTTAAGTGTTGAGAAACTTTTCGCTAAGCCAAACTTTAAGTGAGTTTTGTGTCTGATTTTTCAAGATTGTTCCAAGAAGTGATATCTAGTTTATTAGGGAGTAGGATAAATTCGCCACATTTCTAGCTTTATCTCCAGTTCAAAAGACGTAGCCTGTCCGGAGTTAATCCCCGCCTCTAAATTACAACCAGCCTCTCATTGGTTCTTGAAAACTCGTGCACGTCAGCGCGACAGAATGACGAAAATTACAGTCATATTTTCCGACTGAGGAGAGGCGAATTAGCCTGGGATCCTCCTTTTTCGTCCCCCCTTTATATTTTGAAAGGGGGACTGCAGGACTATGGCGCGCGCCAATACTTAGGTATCTTGTACCTTCTCCCTAATAAACTAGATATCACTTCTTGATTGTTCTTGATGACATAGAAAAGGAGTTGGCAATTGTTTAAAGGGCAATTTGCGGAGGTTGGGCTCCTTCTGAATCAAGGGCGAAACATTTTAGCGCGCGGTGTCTGTAGGCCATGGAGAAATCGGAGCGACGGGGAAAAGAACAGCGTTAAACCAGAAATGGGGTCAAAAACTGCATGGTAGTTACGTTACGTAGCAGCCATCCGACATTACATTTAGTTTGATTTTATTTTTTTTATTTTCAAGATTGAGGACGTTTTAACGGGAAATAGCGGCGGGAGGAAATAAGAACTTTCCAGCTAGCGTGCACCACGCCGCGTCTGTTCTTGCTCTTTTTCGTTTTTCCACGCACCCCCTGGGCCATTTCTCGAAATCGAAAGCGTTTTCTGTTTTATCTTCTTTTTATAGAGAGCGGGAAAATTTTTGGTAACGGTATTTTTAACTACCTTAGCCCCCGGGCCCTATCTTACTTAATTCTAACATATGGCGGGAAAAGAACCAAAAATTGGGAATTTATGGCGGGAAATAATATAGGGCCGTGAAAACGACAGATGATCAGCGGATGGTCTACTTTCACCTGACCTTCGTAATTTTTGTTGGTCTGCTAACCGATGTCAAACTTGGATTTAAGAAAATAGTTTCGTTTTCCGATTAAATTTTCTATTTATAGGCTAATTAGTATAATTATAACATTTAATAATAATAATCTGTACCCCCCAGAAAGATGGATTCCGTGCCGTTATGCGTAATTAGTCAAGTTACGAGGTGTGACTTCCTCAAAATAAAAACACTAGGTCGAAAATAGAAAGTGAAACTCGTGTTTAATTTTTATTTTTCCTTAATCTCTAACTCCGCTTACATTTAAAGAGTAATTAATTATTTCTCCCCTATAGGTAATGTTTAAATAAAATTAAAAGAAAAATTCGATCCGGAAAACGAATATATAATCTATATTCCGAAATATCAAATGTATAGAATCTGCTATCTTATAATTCCATCTTAAACTAATTTGCATATACGACGGTAATTTATCTTTCTTCGAATCGGTTATATGAAAGCCTATAAGATGAAGTATCTCACGGGTACCATTATATTTAACTTCCTTAGGGGGGATTCGAGGGGCTAATCACTGTACATCGATTACAGATTACGCCTAATCATTCTGGACTTTGAAAGATTAATTTACGCGTAATAACTTTAGTACAGCCACCGATTACACTGAAAGAAAGGCCCCTCGGTTGGATTATGTACTTCCGAGAATATTTATTTACTTCCGAGTTATTCACTTCTAAAAATTATTCAAATCGATTACGTTTCAATTAATTTGCATATTACAGAACAAGGAAAGTTTTGTCCTAAAAACTGAAGCCGGGGAAAGTATAGAACAGTTTTGTTTCAGTATATTAAAAATTAATATAATTCTCTTTACCTAGAGAACTATAGGGGTAGACCCGGAAGTAGAGATAGCTCGTGGCTAGGAAAATACACACAGACCTGTATTTTATTATTTTTCTAAACCAAAATATTTCTAGTATGGGGAAAAAGAAAGAGGAACCGGTTCGATACGGTTTTAGTTTTACACTCTAGAACAAACTTTCATTTTCTTTAAATATAATTTTATTTTTTAACTTGTTTTCGTTACCACGGCGAAAGGAAGGGGATTGTTTTTCAAGTATTACTTCAGAATTTCGAGTTTTAATACAGATTGTATTTCCGTATTTATTTTTAAAAAGAAGGTGGAATTATGATATGTTTTTTATTCATTCATTGTCATGGTTTATTTTCCCTGCATAAATTTTGCTTAATCAAACGCCCAAACAATAGATATCTTTCTCCGTTATCTTTAAGAACATATTGACGTAACTTTTTATCTCGCTATTGCCTCTAGACATAGCCCACTCGATCACGCGCTCAACGATGCAAGATGCTCGCGTGATCGAGTGGTTTATGTTCTAGACCAGTAGAAAAACTTAAAAGCCAAGTGCGAAAATGATTAATCTGTCTTACGTTTCATAATATCCCAGAATATATCAAATTTAAAATCTTATATCTTATAAATTAACTAGTATTTAAATCAGAACGTGAGAAAAATTAGAAATACTTCAAAGTTTATTTTTAAATAAACTCTCCCCACCTCAGCTCAATACTAGCCCAAAAATAAAAAATGGAAAACTTGGCCTAACTTATATCTAAAACTAGATCTAAGTCTGTCGAGACCTTGAACGGAGAACCCGGAACACTTAAAAAGAAAAAGAATAATTACAAACATAATCAAAACTTCCATCTCCTCCTATCCATCCCTTTACAAAAAAAAGGGATGGCTTATAGAGAAAGAGATCCGATAGCTCGTTAGAAGAGCACGTTTCGCTCTTTTATCTTTCGGAGAGCTTTATTCTCTTTGATTCTCTGGAGTCGTTGACCGGTGGTCAATATCGTCCTAACCCTTTGAAGGAAAGGAAAGAGAGCGTCATGTATCAAACGCGTTAACGTTTGCCATTGCCAGAGAGAGAGAGAAGTCAAGATGTAGTAGGCAGTGCATCTCGCGCCAACGAGATTTAGACACCGAGCTAAAATAAGATAGTTCCTGATTTTTTTCTTTATGCCAAAAATAAATTTAACAGATATTTCACGGTAGAAGGTGAGAGGAAACCTGCGGGGAAATTTATTTTAGTATTTTTAGAGGGAAAGGGTTGCACCCACCACTATTATATAGCCACTTTTTAAAGAAACGGTGGAAGGGAAAACTGGTTTCTTTGAAGTATACGCGTGGTTAGCTCAGTGAAGTGGTTTCAGAATGATTCTTGATCTCACGCCCTTTTCAGTTTCAATTGTAATCGTTAAGCCTAATTTTTAAGGCATTGTTAAGCCTAATTCACGGTTTTGGATGTTCATATTTGGGGTGGGAAACCGGTCCAGTAGCTAAGCCTAATTTTGCGAGGTACAGGGTACATTGATCGCCTCCAAAAGTAGCTAAGCCTAATTATCAATATTAAAAAGCTGACTTATTTGTTAATTAATGTTAATGGTAAATTTTATGGTCCAACCCATCCATCTCCGTGGAATATACTTTAATAATTCCGAGTTATTTCATTATCCCTTTAACCGGTCCAAATCGTAGTTATTTTAAACGCGCTAAATTTCTGTATTTCAATACTTTCCCGCCAAGTATAGTGCGAGGGCGGGGGGGGGGGTGGCAGGCAGATACGGGCGAATGAGGAAACAAAAGGGTTGAAGTATAATATAGATCAAGCTAGGCGATTGAATTATTTCTACCAAGTCAGTACCTTCCTTTGTTAAACAACTGAATATTAATTTTTCGTTGGTGCCACCACAGAAGAGTGAGAGAGAGGGAAAAAGAGAGAAAGGATTGAATTTTATTCTGACGCGAGGTTGCTAATTCATCTCAACCCGTTCATCTTTTTTATTTCCGGGTTGCTTGTTTTGTTTTTTTTTTTAATATAAAAATATAATATTGTTTTTCTCTTCTCTTCTACCCAGTTATCGATAGCTACTTTTTGGGCTGGGTTTGTTCAATTTATATAAGTACTACAGACGAGGGGTATGTCACTTTTCAATATTAAGGTTTTGAAATATTAATATTAATTAATATTATTTAATTGAAAAAATTCCTATTTTTTTTAATTAGTCTCGGAAGTTACTATTTTAATCTGATAAATAGTGACCAACCCCTCGGGTATCGAAAAAGATTTTACGTTATATAACAAATTTAGAAAATGGTTACTTCGATTACAAAAAAAATTCGTTCTTAGAGAAATGGTAAAATTCGCGGACAATGAAAGGGAAAAAAATGTTTCAAACGAGGAAGTATGGCTCTCTTAAGTGTAAATTATCGCTTTAAATAATTTATTATTTGAATTTTGGGTTAGAGAAGCGTCTACGCCCTTGCATATTTGGTATTTCGCATTGACCTTAACTAAATTTTGGGCCTTGAATTAAAAAATTGACTTTTCTTTTTTTAGTAAATTTAAATTTTAAATTAAATTTCATTTTCTTTTTTTTCTAAAAAACCTGTAAATGAAAGGAATAGCTTTCACACACACACCAGTGCCTCTCAAAACTGAGTTTGTTTTTTGATCAATATCAACTAACCCTTCTCATAAACGATCCCTCAATTAAAAAGCAATTAGTTCCATTTAAATTGGCACCGTAGTAAGTAACAACACCCGCATTCTCGCAATGCAATTTACTGAAAATTAAAAGAATTTTAAAAACAAAAATAGAAATTCAGTGTTTATATTAAAAGAGGGCATCTATTGTCACGTTTGATTCAATTTCCCTTTTCTTAACTGAAAGGTATAAATAAACCAACCCACCACGATCCGATACGCCTGTAATACTTTAAAAGAATAGCTCGATCAAGATGGTACACTTTTCTCTCTTACACAAACTTTCTTTATTTGGTTTTTTTTAAAAAAGGAGAACGTTTTCAAAATCATTAGGAATTGAGAAGACGCGAAGGCGGAAGAAAGTTTTCTAAAGAATTTTTGTAAAATATATTTTTTTCACGATTGTTTATTTCGGTTTGGTTTGGTTGAGAGAGGACAATGAAACGAAATCTATCTTTTGTTTTCTAAGAACTGACAAATGTTAAATGAGAGACCAAAAAGATTTAACAGTCGTCGTTTCGCTTCGATGGAAAAACAGCTGTTGAACGCCAGAGGAGCAAAAGTCAAGAAAATTTGACAAAAAAGAATGAGGAGGAATTTGTTTTAGACAAATTGTTGTAAGATGGTATATATTTTTGGAATGAAATTAAGAGCGACAAGGCTTAGCCGAGGATGAATTATTTACTAATTGGGATTGGACATTTTCGGCCTATTTTTATACCTATTTGGACGTTTGTTGATAAATTTGGTCTATTTTTATACCTATTTGAATATTTGTAGGCAAATTTGGTCTATATTAATCCTTGAGTAGTTTCGCAAGTTTCATATCTCCTATATCAAGATCTAATTGGGGATATTACTCGTCTATTTTAAAAATTGACTAAATAATTCCAGTTCGCAAAAAAGCTATTGACCTATTATAAATAGACCAAAAAATATATATTTTCATGGCGTAAAATTTTAAATATTTTATTCGAAACTCTCCGACGGAAATCTATTCATTAAATTGGGGTTTTTTAAATAAAAATTGGGTTGTATCTAAGAATAGGTACCCTATAATAAAATCAAAATTTTTTCCCACAAATTTTACAAAATACACAATGACGTTAGCTTTACGTTGAAGACTCGAGGACTGGGTAAAGAAAAAAATAAAATGCATTTGACAATGAACCTCAATGGGGGAACCAACCAATATCAATATAAATGTATAGAGATTGAATCCAGGCTTTCCTTCTTTCCTTCTACCGCTTTTAACTATTTCCGAACGCGGAAACTACGTCCCTTAAAATCTGCCATTTATAATACGGTATTTATATATTACGTAGGTAGGTAGTCCTTCCGTGTGATGTATAATAATAGCCATTGGTGGTGTATTTATCAATGTAACAGTAATAGTGGGATGAAGCTCTACCCCCGTATACCGTGCGCTATCAAGAAACCTTGATACCAAACGTTGAAATCGATTAAATAAGTCATATTTCGCTTATAGTGGACGCCATTATACTCGGACCTTTCTTTAAACATCGGGCGTGTCAGTTATGAAATAGGTCTATATAAAATTTTATCTTTTAAGTATATTAAGGGGTCGGAAAGTTATTTTAGAATGCTATTCCAATTTTTAGTAATTTTATTTTATAATTTTTGAAAGGTTTTTATTTATTTATTTTTGGAAGTGTCCAACCCCTCTTGAGGAGGTGAAAACTTGGTATAATTCTGTGGGTATATAACTATACAATAGCTCTCTGGCTAGTTTAGGTTTGTTGGTATCCACCTGTTGCGGGGAGACGCTTGGCCTACTTTTTGTAAAGGGTAATAACCTTCACGATTACGTTCAGTTCAGTTCTGTTTCTAGTTTGCGTTGCATTTGAATTTCTCTTCCTAGTGAGGGAGGAAATATCAGAGAGAGAGAGAGAGTTTTACGCCAAATAACTTGGGAAAAACGATCTTTCGGATCTCTATTAGATCGTCTCAGGCCGGTCTGCGCCCTGAAATCTTTTTCTCAACAGACATTTCGGCTTTTGGCCTTTCTCTACTCTAAATGCCTCCTTTCTTTGTTTATTCATTCATTTAGTTTAAGCCTTTTTTCTAAGCACTAAAGAAAGCTGACTTAATTTAATTGAAGTTTTTCGTTCAATTAAGTAACCGTTTAAAGGCGGAACAAACTGTCGTTTCTCAGTTTGTTTATTTGTTTACTTACTCTTCCTCGGTATTTTGTTTTGATTATGAAAGGGAAAGTGGAATTGTTGTTTACCTAACAAAATTAGGGGAGCGGAAGAATGTTCTTAAACTTTACTGGGGTGGTTTCGAAAAAGCAAAAATAAATAAAATGTTTTCGTTTTTTTGACAGCTTTGTGATTAATGTTTTACATCATAGTAGAATAATTTATTACATACTTAACTTAATCTAATATCGGGGTTTAGTTTAGATTTAGTTTGAAATGTTTGTAACATTATTACAAGGGCTGACAAAATACACTTGATACTTTCAAGTTTTAAAAGAATGCTTAAGTCATAATTTGAATTTTTTTTAACAAAATTGATAAGCAAATTTTAAAAGTATCAGTTGCAATCTCATAATGGTTATAAATCAATCAATAAACCATATTTCATATTGTCCCCTTTTAAGAATGCAAATTAATATCAGGCAAATTTGAATAACAAAGTGCGACTCACCTTCTCAAAAAGAATATGTCCTCTCCAGATGCTCCCGGATGAAATTCTTCTTAATCGAAATTAATTAATCCAAAAGATCACGCCGCTTTATATATTTGACATCACCGCCATGATTAATCAAATTCATTTAATTACTTTAGTTTTAATTCAAGGTCACAAATTCGGATGGTCCGGGGGATAATTAAGTAATGACAGTCAGATAGAGACACAATGTATCAAAAAGGACCCTAGACACGGAGCAGCAGCGCGACGAGTGTCAATGATCAATTTAAGTACGTATGGTTCCCCGGGACATCCGACCAAGGTTCAAAGCAAAAATTGAATGAATACGGGGAAAACTGGCGTAGATTTTGAAATTCAAGAGTAAAAGAGAGAAGAGAAAATTTAGGAGTGAAGAGGGAAAGAGAGCTTTTAGAGCTAGAGAGAACTCGGCCCGTGTTGCGGCGAGGAAGCTGGGCCCGAGCGGTGTTGCCAGAAAACGGAAAATGTTTTAGGAAGGTCATTGACATCCCTCTCTCTCGCTCGCTCGCTCTCTCGCTCCTTCCCTCTCTCTCTCTATTCCCTCGTGTTCACCGTTGCTGTAACGAGGAGAAGCCCAACGCTACATTTCGCTTCCCCATATGCCAAACTTGTAGCTACTCTCTTTTGTATTCGAATTGACGTACCGTAATTGCTCTATGCTTTCAGTTAGCTTTCCTAAAATATAAGCCAATGTAAATGCTAAATTTTGGAAAGGTTCCTCGAACCCTTTGCCGAAAATAAGACTTTGAAGTTCACCACGGAATTTCTGGTAGACTTTCCCAGGTTTTATTGGTTTACAAGGGCAAAGGTCAGACCTAATTGTGGTTGAACTGAAACATATCTCTTTATTTGACAATGTACTAATATATATATATGAAATTGTCTTCTGTCTCTAACAGAACTTGGTTCCTTTGGTACCATAGAAATTATTAGAGGTATTGTCATAAGTTTATAAGATATGTTCCATAACTTTGTCACTGGTTACTTCGAGCTTGTCATGAAGACTAAATAGGAGGATGGAGTGATTGGACTGTCTCGCGTCAATTTCGAACTAGCTGCCAGTAAGTCTTAAGCATTACGAAGTATGAGAAGTGTCATACTTATGGAACATACAAACTTATGGTATTATCAATATAAAACCAATTAGTTTATAAAAATTTGGACATGATCGCTGGCTGGAACTGGTTTAACTGTATCTGAATCTTTCCCCTTTCATTGCCTATCTCTCTCGGCACGCTCTCACTCCTTTTCTACCTTATCATAAAGTATCCCCCCTTTTCTAAAGAGCTGATTATGTAACGGTATCTCTCTCTCTCACTGATAATATTTGAAATTGTTTGCTCGTTGATTTCCGCGTTCTGGGATAAATTTTGACGTGGTTAACCTACGAAAAATAAACTTCCCTTCACGCGTTTATTTATCATAATATGTCTACTTTAGGCCTACGATCTCTGAAATGTTTCCGGAACCTAATTTGTTTGAACCGCGATCGAATAAAATGTATTTAATATCGGCAGATTCGGTACCTAACCTATACACTGCCATGATATTAACTGTGATCATTGTACTGAAAACACTTGTTACAAATTTTTGCTATGAAATGAACGTTAGTCGTGGATTTCCTGATATGTGGCATTGTAGATAACTATATCCATAAGTCTATTATGTAAGGTCCTAACATAATAGACTTATGCTATATCCTAGTTAGTGTCAGATATCAAGAGCCCATGATATCCCGCCAATCGCTCAACTAGTGGGCTCATAGTAACAATTTATTTCAGTACGTTTTCAAAGTCTAAACGTATGCTAAAATCCTATCATTAAAAATATATGCCTAAATTTAAGCCGTTTTCCATTGGATAGCTGCTAGCAATCTGCCACCCTGCCATCATGGAGTAGTATTCAAGGAGACCTGTCTGCAATGTAATACTTTTTTAAGGAAACATTTATTCTCACTACCATAAAATTACACCCATGCTTTTGCCAATGGAAAACGGCATTAATTATGTAGTTAATTAATCGCATTTAAAATTTGTAAATAGCAAATAGTAATACTTTTCGCTAGTAGAGGGCGCTCTAGACGTTGAAGATCGCAACGTCGCCAGGTCGCCTAGTTTCGTCTGCTTCGAAATTGAAGGTTGTAGTGGGACGAGCGGATAAATATCCGACCAGTACCAAAGTTGATTAGCCAATAAGAAGGCCCGTAAGTGTCACGAGTCAGGTCTTTCGTTCTCGCCCAATTACTGTTTCCCTCATATTAGTCGTCTGCTTATGTCGTATTGTCCCGCGCTTTTTGGAAAATTGGTTGAAAGGTACTTTCGTTATTGCGTGTGTGAACAGTCAATTCTTGGTCTTTTAACGTACGATATTGTAATTAATTAATAAAATGGATTCAGAAAAGGCAAAATTTGAAAAACCTTGTGATTGCGGCAAAATATTTGCGTCGAAAAATGCGTATTTTACCCATAGACGTAAATGTGAACATGCTAAAAAAGAATGTCAGCCTGGAAATTTCAAATGTAAAGAACAGGATTGTTCCTCAACCTTCAAGTATAGTGCAGATTTTATCACTCACTTACAATCATCCCACGATTTAAAGATTGAGAATGAAACCAAAGAATTTGAGATCTATACAGGTATCTTTCGTAAAATTATATAGTTAGCTTTCGAGAGGGTAGTAGTTTTTTTAATTTGCCATCAGTTTTCGATCTTTTCCAAGCTAATTTGAACCAAATACAGAAAAAATTACATTTTGAAATTATTAATTCTAAGTTTCACGCTTTTAAATCAATGCAACGTAATTTTTAAATTATTTGAACATATTGGCAAGTTTGTTTTATCGTCTTCCACTTGTGGTTATCAAATTTGTAAGTCGTAATTCTGAAGGCGTATAAAACTCACTCCCCTTCCCAAGCTGACTTTGTGTTAAAGACGTAAAGTCAACACGCGCGCACGTTTTGTTCTCGTGTTTACATGTATTTTTAACTCTGTTAAATTGTCATTGTCTTAACTTTAAAAGGGCTTCATTGTTTGCTTCATTAAGTGTAAGTCCAGGCTTTTTGTAACCTTCCACCTCTTCTAACCTCGGCATCAGTGCGCGAGGAGAGTACGTTGTCTCGCGCTCTACTAATTCATCTTTAACTGTGTAAATAAATCGGGATTCTTTCTATATGTATTATCATAAGTTTATAAAATTAATATGGTCCGTTAGTTTGATAGTGGTTAATGCGGAGAGTACGTCTTATCATAATAAGACGTATTATTCGCTACAACTTGTCGAGGTCATACTTAAACTTATGATATCCCGTCATGTCGTCGATTATTAAAGTTGTGAACATTGTGCCTGTATTATCAGTTAATTACCGTGCTGAAGGTTAATCCGTTTTCTGCGCATAGAGTTTGAAGATTGGAAGGATCTTTACGAAAAACGAACAACTTCATCTTTTATTTTGGATAAAGTCAAAAAGAATTCAATTGGGACTGTGGAATACTTCTATTGTAATCGATCAGGCTGTTACGCGTCACAATCATCGGGAAAACGTTTGCAAAAATCACAGGGCCTGTCGAAAATTGGTTCAAACTGCACCGCCAGTATTAAGGTTGAAAGGAAAGATTCTTCCGAGAAGGTTGCTGCCACTATAACGCATACTCATTACGGGCATGACCAAAAACTGGCTCATATACCCATTTCAAAAAACGATAGAAAGTCTATAGCCAGCCAATTAAACCAAGGAATTGAAAGCCATAGAGTTTTGAAAAACATTTTCTCTGGAACAGAGAGCCAGCTTGAAAGGCAACATTTGTGCACAAAGAGAGATATCTTAAATATAGCAAATGCATATGGAATTGAAAAAATAGAAAAACACGCCAAAGACAACCTGAGCGTAGACGCGTATTTCTTAGAGGATTTAAAAAAAGATAAGAGCATAATTCTCTATAAAAGACAAGAAGAAGAAACGTTGGTACATCCTGCTGAAGAAACATGCACTTTAAACTCTAATGACTTTGCCTTGGGTATTATGACCGACTTCCAAAGAAACATGTTCCTAAAGTTCGGCAAAGATATAATTTGCTTAGATGCCACTCACGGAACCAACCAGTATGACTTTAATCTCATTACGGTTTTAGTCATTGATGAGTTCAGAGAAGGGGTGCCGGTAGCTTGGCTAATTAGCAATAGGGAAACTTCGGTAGCCTTGACTCTTTTCTTCAAAGCAATAAAAAACCAAATTGGTAACATCAATCCAAGAATTATTATGACCGACAAAGCGCCGCAGTATTTTAGTAGTTTTGTCGACGTATTTGATTGCGAGCCAAAAAAGTTATTATGTCACTGGCATGTGCATCACGATTGGCGTAAACAATTAATCAAAATAAGGGGAAAGGATACAGCTTCGGTGTTGTATAAAGGATTGTGTCTTCTGCTTGAAGAACCCGATACTTCAAAATTCGAAACTCTTTTGGAGAAAAGCCTGGAAAAAATGGATGACAATGAAGACACTCGAGATTTTGGGCAATATTTCAGAAAAGAATGGGTTCCCGTTAAAACTGAATGGGCCAAGTGCTATCGTGTACGATCGGGAGTGAACACTAACATGTATGTGGAATCCTTTCACAAGACATTGAAGTACGGCGAAAGCTATCTCAGAGGAAAGCAAGGCAAGAGGCTTGATAAATGTATCGTGATCCTTCAAGAATTTGTAAAAAAACTGGCCATCAACAGATTGATAAAACTTGAGAAAGGAAAACATACGTGGAAGTCCTCCGAAATTGCGAAAAGACATAGAACTGCTCTCGAGCTTCCGACGTCATTGGTGTCACAAACATCGGGTTGCACTTGGAAGGTTGCCACCCAGCGTTCGATCAACGCCGACACTACGTGTTTAGATCGCCTCTTTTATAAAGTTAAAAAACACCCGGAATGCTTCGAAAATTGTCAAATTAGGTGCCGTGAGTGCAACATTTGTCTCCATTCATATTCCTGCAACTGTCCAGACGCCCTTGTGGGTACAAACATTTGTAAACACATTCACCTTGTAGTTCGCAATAACGTGATTGAACAAACGCCTTTAACAGATGTGGTGGATAAAGCGGAAAGACAGGAGAAAAGTGGAAACGAATGTTCTGAAGTAACGGAAAGCTGCGCCAGTGCTCAAGTTGAGGAAGACCCTCTTGGCGCAAACTCGCTTTTGAAGCTCTTGACACAAAAGAACGACAAAATGCACGACTTAAAAAGTCTTTTGGTGACCAAAATTATGACTATGTGCGACAAAATATCCAAATGCAACAATATGGATGCCTTGCAAACAGCGAAAAATCATATAAATAGTGCTGACGCCATTCTGGAATTGGAAATCCTTGGCACACAGGAGAGAGATTCTTCGGAAGGCCAGTTGAAAAGTAAATCTACAACTCCTCATAATAAAAACGTCGATACCCAGAAGAGATCGTTCTTTTCAACGAAAAATAACAGGAATAAAACCAACGTCAAGTATGCCAAGCCCTCTTGGGAAGACAAAATTGACTTGGAGAATGAACTGTTGAATGACGTGATTAGAAACGAAGTTCACAATGACCACGCGTATTTTTCCACAATCACATTACAAAACACCCTTGACGTGGTACACGAAAAGTTTGACAATAACACGATAGAGGCAGTTGCTCTACCATCAACTTCAAAAACATATGAGAATCTTCATATCAACTCCGCTTTATCATCAAAAGACAATGCCATTTCAACTAATACATCCAACGATGCAAATAAAAAGTCCCTCAACCAATGTGCTCCAAAAAATTCACGCTTATCAAGAAAAAAGCTACAAACACAGCCTTTACCTCCCATAATTCGTCGGTTTCTTCTGTGTTTCATATCGCGTGAAAAAGTAAATGGCTTGCTCAAAGAAAATGGGAAAGTCAAAGCAATGGAACAGGACGTTGAAACCCAGCCGGAAAATGTCCCCGATCAAGTGGTAGACCTCACTTTGACGCAAGACAGTATACAAAAAATTCGAACCTTCGTAACTGATGACGCTTGGCTATTAGTTAACCAAGTCCTGGAGATGAAGAGGAAATCGTGGCTATGTGATTTGTGCCTCAAAGTTTCATCAAAATTAAATATGGTGCAATGTGACACTTGCCAGAAGTGGATACACTGGAAGTGTGCAAATCTGAACCAGGAACCAGAAAGTGAAGCGTGGCATTGCAAAAAATGCACGAGAAACAACTTAACACTTAAGCCTCTTTGAACGTGTATTTTAAGCTATTTTAATAACAATAGAAACAAGCCAAGTTAATTCGACAATTTCTGAAATTTTAAAAATAAAACCCTTATAAAGTTCTTACTAGGCCTAAATCATTTACAATTTTCTTTTCACAGTAAAGGAATAGATAACCTTCTAAATTATAAAAGAGCTTTTCCTTTTCATACCCACATCGTATGATGCACATCTACGATGAGGGTCTTAGTTTGACCTACCCTGTTGTTTTTGGCGTAGTGTAAGACTACCGGCTTTGGCAGTATAAAATTTTTGGTTCGTGCATTTAAGGCGAGAGAGAGGATTATGGCATAGGCTTAATTTAAATGGGAGCTTGCAATCCCGCTCCCCTATTTCAACATTCAAAGAAATCGAGTGGTATTTTAAAAGCAAAATAAGTATATACTGACGTTTTTTTAGAATGGCCTCAAGGCTGTAATTATTACGATCCCAGAAACTACGTGTATTTCTCAGAAATCAAGAAGAATTTTGAAAGCATAAGAAACTATATACTAGCTTGTGTCCCGGGATATTACAATTAAAACAAAGTTATTGAAGTAAGGATTACGGGTAATAATTTCATCGATTGGCTGTTCACTCAGATTTTCTGTACTGGTAAACATTTTAGCACAGTTAAAGATAGCGCATAGTGGGGCTAATCACTCAGATTTTCTGTACGTTACGGGTAATCGTTTTAGCACAGTTAAAGTCTGCGCATCGTGGGGCTACTCACCCACGTTTTCAGTTTGTGTCGCTCTATTACAATTACAACAGAAGTTAGGATTGCGGGTAATCATATTAGCACAGTTAAAGGTAGTGGATCGAGGGGCTATTCACACAAATGTTTTGTACACCTGTTAAGTACTATGGGTACTGTTATGAGCCCAGCCCTTGGGCTATCTTGTTCTCTCATTATTTGTTGTTTCGTCATGCATCGCCGACATGGAACGACTATGAGCTTACGGAAACCTACTATTGCTATTCATCAATTAGCTGACATCTACATAAACTACAACTTTAGTTCGCGATATTTTAAATACAGTTTCTAACATGAAATCGTTTATTTAGATTTAATTATATGCCAGGTTATTATATCATGGCGCAGAAACTACTTGAAGTCCAACCAAACCTAACCTAGACTAATTTCAGCGAATTGATTTTAATAAATTTTCGTATAAATATCTCTATAAATTTGTTTCCATCTGAAAACAGTATATATGCCAGAGCTATAGATTTGACAAACACCCATCCAAATTGTTAACGAGAACGCTAATTATACTTCATTTTTATACTCGAAAACTAATAATGATGTACTTATATACTCTCAACTAATTATAATTTACTTATATACTCAACAACTAATTATAATTTACTTATATACTCTCAACTAATTATAATTTACTTCTATACTCAACAACTAATTATAATTTACTTATATACTCTCAACTAATTATAATTTACTTCTATACTCAACAACTAATTATAATTTACTTATATACTCTCAACTAATTATAATTTACTTATATACTCTCAACTAATTATAATTTACTTCTATACTCAACAACTAATTATAATTTACTTATATACTCTCAACTAATTATAATTTACTTCTATACTCAACAACTAATTATAATTTACTTCTATACTCAACAACTAATTATAATTTACTTCTATACTCAACAACTAATTATAATTTACTTATATACTCTCAACTAATTATAATTTACTTATATACTCGACAACTAATAATTATTTACTTATATACTCGACAACTTGAAAGTTGAGGAACAATTTGAAATTTCCAGGCTGACATTCTTTTTTAGCATGTTCACATTTACGTCTATGGGTAAAATACGCATTTTTCGACGCAAATATTTTGCCGCAATCACAAGGTTTTTCAAATTTTGCCTTTTCTGAATCCATTTTATTAATTAATTACAATATCGTACGTTAAAAGACCAAGAATTGACTGTTCACACACGCAATAACGAAAGTACCTTTCAACCAATTTTCCAAAAAGCGCGGGACAATACGACATAAGCAGACGACTAATATGAGGGAAACAGTAATTGGGCGAGAACGAAAGACCTGACTCGTGACACTTACGGGCCTTCTTATTGGCTAATCAACTTTGGTACTGGTCGGATATTTATCCGCTCGTGTAGTGGGGTAGTGATAGTTTTCTATTAATTTTAAAATAGTTTTATTTTAGATTGCTTTAAAGTTTGGTTTTTAAGAAAATGGATTTCTCAGCGGATCAAATTGAACGTGTAAGTTGTAATAATATTTTGATAAAAGCCCAGAAATCTGAGATAGTTGGTCAACTGATGACGAGGAAGCCAAGGCTTAAGGATTGTCATTCTGTTAATTTATCAATTAAAAATAAACTTTGTCGTGCTTATTCCGCTAATTTATCAAAAATAAATCTAGAATCCTTTAAGTAATTAATATCTTCAAAGGGTCTATAGGTTTATTACTTTAAGGGAGGTTGAAACTCTTTGAAATGGAAATTTCCTTAAATTTCATCATTTCTTTCGTAGACCTTGGTTTTGTTTTACAAAGATGCTCAAGTTCAAAGTGAAACGAATCAGTATTTAATGTTAGCGCAAATGTCACCGGAAGCTTGGAGCTTTCCTTGGCAACTTCTTTCACCAAATAAGTTGCCAGAAGTTCAGTTTTTTGGAGCTAGTACTCTCCATCTCAAAATATCGCGTTTTTGGAAAGAGCTCTCCCCTGATCAGTTTCAAACTTTACGTATGAAACTATTGGAAACCCTTATGGCTTACGCGGCGGGACCTAAGATAATTTTAACCAGATTATGCGTGGCTGTAAGTTTGCCACAACATCAACTACTTTAATTAGAAAATAGAAACTAAAATAAGTAATATTATAGCTCTCTGCATTCATAATAAGAACAGTTTCCGATAGTTGGCCTAATGCAGTTTCTGATGTAATTTCAACACTGCAATCGCATAATTTACCCAATTTAGATGTAAGAGAATTAATATAATAACTTAAAAATTCTTCATTAAGGAAACCTGAACAAACTCGTCTATTTTTAGCCTAAACAAACTGTAACTGTACTCTTAGAATTGTTAACTGTTTTACCCGAAGAAGTAAGATGAGAACTAATTGAAATTAAACGGGTTATTACATTTGATTAAAACGTTTTGGTATCCACCAGTTTCAAACTATTCACTTGCCCCAAAGCCAAAGAGGCATTGTTAGAAGCATTCTTCAAACTTCTTTACATCACGTTCTGTCCATAGTTCAAGACATTGTTTTTAAAGTTCCCTCATCAGGAGGTGATCGTTTAACATTTGATTTGAGTTTAATGACGCTAAAGTGTTTCGCCAGTTGGTCGCAATTGGACGCGGTTGTCTTAGAGTTTGAACCTTTGTTAGACGGAGTAATAGCTCTCTCGCACCAACCAGATTTATGTCAATCGGCTCTAGAAGCCTTAGGTCACGTAGTAACTCATCCAGACTCCCATAAGTAAGGTTTTAGACTCAAAAAAAACGTTTGTGGAGCCAAAGTTTTAAAGTTAAATTGGTTTTTTTATCTTTAGATACCCAAATAGCGTTTTAAAGATAATTAACAAACTAGTCATTTCATTAAAGTCAATTGTAGATAAAGCCTTGGAAGATAAGGATATGGTTAGTTTTAATTGACATTAATTAATTATTAATTAGCCATATGCCTGATCAGCGCACAGAGGGCATAGCGGCCAAAATTGGAACTATCATAAGAATGAGCTTAAAGTAGTGGCACTCTATGTTAACTCCCTATAGGGCATAATAAGTCAAACCCTCGGAGATGCCATTACTCCATTTTATACGAGCTAAGAGCGAAAAAACGTATTTTATAAATTTTACACCTGTAAAATCTTTTAAAAAACACTTGGAACTTGTATTTCTACTTACTTTCGAGGAAATACAAACCGTTTTCTGAAGGTAAGAGTCTTTTTTTATACATTTATTAGTAATAAAAACATTTAAGGCGAGCTAAGCCTTGGTCTTTTAAAACACGGTAGACAGTGCAAATCTACATTATGGATATGACCAAGGCTTAGCTCGCCTTAAATGTTTTTATTACTAATAAATGTATAAAAAAAGACTCTTACCTTCAGAAAACGGTGGTATTTCCTCGAAATACAAGTTCCAAGTGTTTTTTAAAAGATTTTACAGGTTTAAAATTTATGAAATACGTTTTTCCGCTCTTAGCTCGTCTCCGCGAATCGCGGAAATTTTTTTCCGTATAAAATGGAGTAATGGCATCTCCGAGGGTTTGACTTATTATGCCCTATAGGGAGTTAACATAGAGTGCCACTACTCTAAGCTCATTCTTATGATAGTTCCAATTTTGGCCGCTATGCCCTCTGTGCGCTGATCAGGCATATGGCTCATTAAACTAAATTTTTATTAATAATAGTTTAAATATATTTAGGATATATGTTGTAGCACTTATGGTTTAGCGGTTTCTATCGGTGAAACTCATTCCACATTATTATTAGAAACAGCTTTAGATAATAATAAGCCCGAACATCGTAACACTGTGATGAAATTAATCGAATTAATCCTAGTAAGATTAAAAAATTAATTAATTAAGTAATCAAAAAGAAAAATGAATCTTATGATTTTATCAGCAATGTAGCGGAACTCCGGGTCAATTTCCAACAGACGAAATTTGTAGCGAACAAACATTTGGTTTCTGGTACATTTTCCAGGTTAATGACTTAAATTAATTAATCAGGGAATAATTAGAGGAGTATGTATAGCTTAAACTGGTTGTCTTGCAGGACGATATAGTTGGTTCTGACGCGGACAAATTTCAGTCATACCTCTTGATGTTCCATTCCGTGTTCTTGTCTTTAGTTGACACTTATTTAGTCAAAGTTCGGTATCCGCCCGATGAAGAGTATAATCAGTGGCAAGCTGATGAAAAGGAATCTTTTCGGTGCTATAGACAAGATATTGGAGATTCCTTCGTAAATTTTACGCTAAATTAGCGTAGCTTATTCCTGATCAGCGCCATCTACCCATAGCGGCGACTTTGAGAACTACTGTAAGCGGTAAGCCAATCAGATGTCGCTAAAATCTGGTGACGTCACTGCAGTACTGGCACTCTCGGGTCTTACCAAAAATGACGTCACCAGATTTTAGCGACATCTGATTGGCTTGCCGCTTACAGTAGTTCTCAAAGTCGCCGCTATGGGTAGGTGGCGCTGATCAGGAATAAGCTACGCTAATTAGTTGAAAACTTAACTAATGACGTATTTATAAAGGCCTTTTCACTCTAGATGTATTGCTACAGCGTGTTGAGAGAGTCCATGTTAGCCTCCCTTATGTCGCATTTACAGATAGCCTCGAACACTGCCAATTCAAACCCTTCGCAATGGCAGTATTTGGAGGCGTGTCTTTACGGTTTTCAATCGGTTTCCGAGAATATTGACTTGGAAGACAACAATTACTTACAACAGTTTTTCGGCATTATGCCCCAATTACCCCTTCAACACGTCAGGGTTATATCCACCACTATGGATACTATAGGAGCTTACGCAGAGTGGATTAACGTCCACTCCCAAGTCTTGAGTCAAGTTATTCCCTTGTTACTCTTGGGACTGCGTAACGCCGATATGTCTCAAGCCGCCACGATGGCTTTGAAAGATATCAGTCGAGATTGTCAAGCTTCTATGAAACCGTACGCGGAAAGTATCCTGGAAGCTGGAAGAGAGGCGCTAACTGGTACTCAACTAAGAGACAGGGAAAGAGTTCGATTGACCAGTACAATCGGTCAAGTTTTATCCATTATGCCCATGGATTTTATTATGCCTTATTTGGATTCCATTTTGACGCCTTTGGTTCGACAGTTCGAAGCTCTTTTAACGCAACCCGTAATGTCACCATGAATAAAGTTTTAAGAATAAGAAGTTGTGGTAAAATAATGTTGTTTTGAAAGGCGAATGGAGCGAATAAATGTACAACGATGCTTTATCTCAACATTCTATCCGTTTTATTCGCGACATTGGATGTTAAACGTAAAACGGGGTCTGAAGAAGGCGACAAGCAAACTTCGATAACCACCCCAAATTCCGAGTTAATTACTCAACCCATTCTTCTCGTCCTCCAACAATTAATGCCCGTTTTTGTGGCAGTTGGGACTAAATGGAGCTTTGACGAAGAAGTTATGGAGGTCATTTGTTTGTCTCTTCATTTATTTATTTATTTATTTGTGCTTTTATTTCTCAAATTCAAATTCAAGAATTATTTTAGGTTTTATGCGAAGCTTTAAAGAGGGGCGTGGCCACCTTATTAGACGATTGTCGACCTTTGGTTCCTAGTATATCGCAACTAGTGTCTCAGTTTTATTTATCGCAACCCCATAACACTTCTTCGTTAGATTTGGCCAAGCAGCTGTTAGTTTTATTCGGCAGCGACCCTTCTTTACAATTAGGCTCGTTATTCTCCCAAATAACCACCCATACCATGAATCTCTGCCAAAAAGACTTGCAAACTCATACTGTGGTGGCCGAGGCGTTTTTTCAACTTTTAGCTCAAGTAATTTAATACTAATTAAACCCGTAAATTAAACGTATTAATTAGCGTAGCTTATTCCTGATCAGCGCCATCTACCCATAGCGGCGACTTTGAGAACTACTGTAAGCGGTAAGCCAATCAGATGTCGCTAAAATCTGGGGACGTCACTGACTGGCACTCTCGTCTCGGGTCTTACCAAAAATGACGGCACCAGATTTTAGCGACATCTGGAGTGGTTGGCTTGCCGCTTATAGTAGTTCTCAAAGTCGCCGCTATGGGTAGGTGGCGCTGATCAGGAATAAGCTATGCTAATTAAAATTTAAAAATAGCTACTGAAGAAAATTCCTTCAATCTTCGAACATTGTGCCAATATTTTACCCATCGTGTTTCAGTGTGGTAATTATTAATTAATTATGTTTGTAATTAATTAATTAATCTTCTGATTAATCCTATTAATTACTTCTTCAGCCATAGCGGCTTTGGGTCTTCCAGAAAAAACTACGGTGAAAGCTACTTCCGCCTTTATCGTGAGTTGAGTAAAACGGACTCTTCAATTAGCGTAGCTTATTCCTGATCAGCGCCACCTACCCATAGCGGCGACTTTGAGAACTACTGTAAGCGGCAAGCCAATCAGATGTCGCTAAAATCTGGTGACGTCATTTTTGGTAAGACCCCCGAGAGTGCCAGTCAGTGACGTCACCAGATTTTAGCGACATCTGATTGGCTTACCGCTTACAGTAGTTCTCAAAGTCGCCGCTATGGGTAGGTGGCGCTGATCAGGAATAAGCTACGCTAATTAACTTAATTAATTACAACAACGGAGTTAATGATGTTCTTTCTTCTTTTAATGTCGCGATGGCGAAAGACTGAACTAATTAATAGAAGTCGCGAGAACCCGGTCATGTTAGACATTGTCAATTCTCAAGGAGAAGCGTTAGTGGGTCAAGTGCTCAAAGTTATCGGTGGCTGCGGAAGTTCCCCTAGATCCGTTTTAGAACACATGCCCGAAATTTTGATGGCGTTAAACAAGAAATATTTTGATAATCATTGTCGATGGATGTCCGCTTATATTCAACAAGAAGGATTCCCTTCTCCTAAAGTAACCGCTCAGCAAAAGGAAGAATTTACCAGAAATATTCTCAAGTAAGACTGACCACTTTGGCCTTTGGGGTTTCAGTTAGCGGAGAAGAGAAAACGATTGCGTTCTTCGTTTCGTTTTATTTTAGGGAAAGAACGAATAAACGCAAATTAAAAGAGGTTGTAACCGAATTTGGTCTTCAATGTCGTGGTTTATTCGGGACTCAATTTGGAGCCGAGTCTTTTACGTCTCCTTAGGCGTTTGTTATTTAGGCCTACAAAGTATGGATTGTATTTAGTCATAACTTATAATGAAAAGTAGTTAAGTTGTATTGTAAACGGAATTAAAAACAAAAATGATGTATTTAAATATTTTTAAGATACAAAAAACAACAACATCCAAGTTAATAACCGTAATTTATTTTTTTGTATAAAAGTAAAAAAAACAGACTTAAATTTAATCAAATTCTTAATTAGTTTTTTTTAAGTGTATAAAAAACATTTCTGGAATATTTTAATTTAGATCTCTTCTTGTTATTTAATATTTTATAATCATTGTAATAAAAATTACTATAAAAATTGACATTAAATTGTTCATTTCCAATCAATCAAAGGGTATTTCCGACATTAATTAATTATAATATAATTATTTAAAAAATTATTTGTTTCATTTTTTTTTTAATGAAACTAAAATATTAAGCCAACTTCTCGACGGAAGGCGTGGTCACGTGACAGAAGTCCCTGTCTTTAGACGTCATTAATTTCCAATCAATCAATCAAAGTGTTATTTCCGACATTAATTAAATATAATTAATAATAATAATAATAATAATAATAATAATAATAATAATAATAATAATAATAATAATTATAAGCTTAATTACTTATAAAAATATTTGTTTAAATTTTTTTTTCATCTAAATTAAGACATTAAGCGTAATTCTCGACCTAGGGCTGGCCACGTGATGCTTACGACGACGTCACGCTAGTTAGTATGCAGATGCTGTAAATGTTTCGGGATACCGCCGTTTGAGATATCATTAGGTGCGCCCATTCGTCAAATAATGATTGTTAATTTCAACTTGGGAAGTAAAAAACGGTAAGAGAGCCTTTATTTTATTGTTACGATTCGTTATACGAATGATTAGCGCGGATTGGTTGACCCCAGTCGTTTAACGTCGTCCTGTGTGATTTTGCTAAAATCGAGGCTTATCTTTATTGATGTTTTTTGTTACGGAAATGAATTCGTAGAATCGTCGTGAGACATTTTTATTTTAAAGGAAGAAAAAATTAATGGTTTCTGATATGTTGATTTTTATTATTGTGTTGGGCGAGGAAATAATTTAGAACCGGAAGTACGCGTCGTAATAACAGAACGGAATTAATTTTCCCCCTGATTCCGATTCCGTAAATTTTGAATTCATTGACAGGACGCGTCGGTGCGATTTCATTCATAATTTTATTATTTTTTTTTTAATAATAATAAGTAGCCTACTTCATCAAAAACATTACGCAAAATGGGGTTGGGTCAGAGGCTCGTCTCTTTGTGATGTAAATTCGAACACTCCCAACACGTGGTGGTTGCATGCCTTCAGGAAATAGGGAGCTAACAGTTCTGACTCCGAAACGTCACACCATCCATTCTATCACTTACTGGAGTTTCATCCCCCTAACGGTTAGAAACAGTATTCTACGCGCAAAAATGCCAACCAGAGAGGGGCTGCGTGACGTCAGACTATCTCTTCCCCTAGCCAGTTGTTAGCTCCCTATTGATGGTGGTTCGGTTTTTAGGCTAAAGTTTAGAAACGGGTTAGGAGAACTTTCTCTAGCCTCTTTAGTGCACAATAAGCGTCGAAGTTTTCCCAAAATAAATCTGAAAGGTGAAACTATTAATAGGCAATACACAGCTTGTTTTTTAACGGAGCGTAAACGATAACATTGAACGTTTAATTTTAAAACTTAATTGAGTTATTGTGGTCAAATAAGCGTGTCCATCGTCAGGTAGTTTCTTAAGTTCTAATACCAATTAATTAACTTAGTAACCAATGAGAAAAAAAAACTCATTTCACTAAGGTGATAATTTCTTAACGCTATTTCATACTCGTGTCCTCGAAAAATGTTTTTATCGTAATATTACCGTTTGTTTTATCTTCTATATCAATAACGTATCAATGTATTACATCTTCTGAACTAACTCAGCACGTACTGACGTACTAGTGTTTGATAAATCAAATCAACACAAGTTCGCTATGACAATATTTTCACACAGAAAAATTTCCATTATGAAATAATACTAGATACAACAATCGAAATTCCAACTTTATCACGTTGCAAGATCAAGTTCTAGGATCTTTAAAGGGAATATGAAGCGTTAAAGTGTTTTAAGAGTTACATTTCGATTTACGGTTGTTTTGTAAAGAAAATTAGAATTCGACGGGATATGAGGTAGCGTTTTAGTTATCCTTGACTACATTCTTACCACGATAAATTGAAATATCCGTCGGAAATCCTAAACTAGTGTAAATTTGTATTTTGTTGTATTTACAACGAAATTACTATGGAATTTACTTTCCCATTGTAGGTGCCAATCCTGAATTAACTTGAGTATACTATTTCGAAACGTTACTTCTCCAAAACAACGATGATTAGAATTTTATATTACCATAAACTCAAAAGCTTCCTTCAAATTAAATTGAGATGAGATGAGATGAGATATTTTTTACGCTACCATTTATCTATGGAACGAGGAACTAAATTTAAACGTTTTATTACCCCCAACTGTTATTTGTTTTCTATATTTCGTAAAGATAGCCGGAGTTGTCACCTAAGGTTGTTTTTAAACCTTTGTTTACTCTATTAAATAAAGTCCCCAAAAGGGGTTAATGAACATTAAAATAAATGATAAATCGGTTTTTAAAACTGTATCTTCTTAAACTCTCTACTAAATCATACCCTATTTATTACCGATCTCTTTCGAAATCTGCCAATTCCAGACATCAATAACTAATCTTTTATTGTCTAAATAACTAACCTTATTTACGAGAACGTAATCCGAACATTGTTGTGTTGCTAAGTGGTTCATATCACGCGCTGCAAATTTCTTTGATTTTAATCAAGCAATCTAATTTAAAATCTACATATCTAATTATTAATTTCTGAATTTTAAATTAGTCATAACGGAAACCTTGACATAGCAAAGGATGATTATGAGTTCAGAACTCGAAGCAAACTTTCCTCGTTCCAAAATGTTGCATCACGTTAAGTGGTATCAAGAAGGCGTATTGAAGTGGGCAGTGACTTTGATATCAGGTTTTTTCCCTACTATCCCAGGTACCTTTCATCGCGTATCGTCTAGAGAACCCATAAAAATCCCAAGACGGTATGGGGAAGTTGTTCTAACTTCGTTTAATTAATTTATTCTCATGGGTATTTTAAGACACCATTGGTCCATTGGAGCTATTCCCTCGTTTTTTGGTATTCTACCACCACCACCGGTTCACCATAAATTTACTAATAATACCACTATAAGTTAATAACCCCTTTATAAAATAATCTCTCCTCTTAAAGATAGAGTTAATCTCAATTGTTATTTAGAGTGTTTTCCTAAAAAATAAACTTTTATTTATTCCCTAAATTTGAAGACCTACGCGCTAAAGTAAACATTTCGTCAAAATTCAAGTTTAGTTCAATCGAAACGGAACTAAAGTTCGGAACAGATTCGCAACGTCATAGGGAAAATTAGAATACTTTCCAAGAACGTCGTCAAATTATCCGTAATCATCTTCCAATAGATTGAGAGAAGATCCAGTAATACTCTCTCTCCTGTAGGAGGAGAATTGAATGATCTTCCTAGAGAGTTCCTCTCTCTCCCGAATCCCTGTCTCCTCTCTTTCTCTCTCTGCCAAGAGTTTCTCTCTAATCCCCCCCTTATCCGTTTAGATTGGAAACGAGCGATTGCTTCCCTCCTTGGAAAAAGGAAATTTCTTTTTTCTCTGGGGGCTAAGTAGTATTGGTTCGGGCGACCAGCCGACACGCTTTTATCTCGTGGCCCGGCGTCGATTCGGTAATAAAGGTAGGCTCATTGCTTGAACTGAACTCATTTTCAAATGAAACACGCTACCGGCAGGTTAGACAAAGTTTCTCGCCGAAATTAATTTCTATTCAACTTAAAGATCCAACCATTCACTTTTAATTATAAGATTTGTGGTGGTTTAATTAATTATTTTTTAATTACGACGGTTTCCGGATTATGAGTATACGGATTAATCGGTTTTCAACTTGAATAATTTAATATTTATTAAGAATTATTTTTTTTAAGAAAATTATAGGTATTTGAAATTTTTAAATATTTCTTTTGAAAAATTATTAGAATCAAAAGCTTTGAAATTTTTATATAATCCTTTTTTACGGTATTTAATAAATTATTGATTTTAAACTTGTTTTATGACGTGGTGGTCTTAATGATCTGATAACCTTGGTTAAAGTTTTTTAATCCCTCCTATGGTTAGGGCTCTTTTGATAAGGTTTAATGAATTTTACAATAATTAAATTCTTTCTCTCTTTTAAAGTTAATTTAACACCAAATGGATTCAAAAGTGGGTGTCATCGAGGGAGACCCCGAAAAAATTCGTGAAAGAAGATTATCCGAAGCTAGTATCGTCTCGAGAGGAAAATGGGGCAGCAAATGGGAATTTCTACTGTCTTGCATCGGATTATCTGTCGGAATTGGAAATGTTTGGAGGTTTCCTTACTTGGCCCTGAAAAATGGAGGGGGTAAGTGTTTAATCTTTAATTATATTTAAGTCAATTAACGCGAAATTAAGGCCCCCTGTAACTTAATTCTAGTTAATACTCGAGTTTATTTCGCTTGGCAGTAAATCAGAAATCCCCAGCGTGTTTTGGTCATTTTACAAGATTTAGGATGTACATATTTCGTGTCCCTGTCAGGCATAGTGAGATATTGCACCCCAAGTACGCCTTCCTTGGTCTTTAACTCTGTCCGCGATAAATATTATCCAAGACGGAGAGTGTAGTAAATATTAGGAATAGGGTGCCTTTGATGTGATTTACTCTTTGTAGGCTACGTTTAACCCAAATATTCGTAAGAAATTAGGTTAGAAATACAAGGGAATGGAGCTATCTCTATTTGATTAGCTGAGCTATTGTTATATTTAAAATAGAAGTTATTTTAACCTATAAAATTATTGAAAAACTGCACGAACGTTGGTTATACTTTTAGTCCTACAGGGTAAAGGTCAACTTTAAACGCAAACCTACCTTTCTAAGCCTATAGAAGAAGATATAATTAATTTTAATGGTATAGCCAATATTTTGGATGCCTTTATATTCCCGTTAACAATGGAATGTATTTAGAAAATTCTTCAGGTGTATTTAGCTGTCCATTACATACATTTGTACAACTTTTTTCCTTATTTATTTGTCGTTTAACCATGAAAGACCCACTTCTAAGTATTCCTAAACACGTTTATAAAAATATATAAATTTAAATCTCTCCAACCAAATTCGACAACGTAAATATTATTATTGGGCGTTTTTCTATTGGCGATAAATACCACCAACTTCATTCTACGTCAATCTTGAAAATAAATTGATTACGCAGGTGCTAGCTTAATTTAACTTGGCTCGAGCAAAATCTTATGACGAAATACGTATAGGTAGAAGGACCCAAAATGAGTGAAAATAATTTAAATACGTATTCCAAATCGGAGAAAAAATTGTATTTAATTTCGTTCCAAAAACGCGTATACTAAATATTTGAAAAATAAATTATTTATTTACCAATACGTAATATATAACCCGTCAAAACAAAACAACTTATCTCTGGTGAAAGTCTTGCCCTCATTTGTCGAGGGTTTTTAATTTGTTTTTAGGGTAGGGGAGTCGAAAAACAAAGGTAAATGATAAAATTATTATTCCAATAGATAGTTTGACACAAATTATACCATTAAGAGGCCTAGATTTCACGTTACGCTTAAAGAGACACTGAAATACGAAACAAAGCCATATCCGTATCATATCTGTTCCGATAAAATTTTTACTTCGGAAGCGTTCATGTTCCCTTTAAATATCGGTAGATAATACATAGTTATTAACTATCACAATGAAGAAAAAAGAAAGAAAGACGGCAAATTGAAAAGTTGAACTTTAAGGTTAAAATAAAAATCCAATCCCGGAATTGGTTACATCCGTATTTGTTGCTTCAAATTGCGTAATTTTATTATATAGCCCCCAGGGAAGTTTGGGGAATGTTCGGTTAGGTTAGCAATTAACTGTCGATTGCAGCTTGGTCCGGATTAACACGCGAATTATTTAATCCAATCCAAAATACCTGGCTCCTTGTATTTGGACCACCCTTCATTTAGGTAGTTCACCTTCCAGCTATATACGGTACAATTTGACAAGTGTTCAAAGGGTTACGCGGCCAATCGCTTCATCAATATTATTATCTTCGATACTACCCTAGCGTGTCGCAGTTTGCTCTAGAGTAGAGTATAAAGATGAGATAGAAAAGTCAAAAGTAGATTGTAAACTCTCTAGAAATTTATCTTCATAACCGAAACTAGATTCGGGATGCCAACCATCTTGATTTGGAACGAAAGGGTTATGTCCTCGTGCTGTCTGTAAGGTGTCGGATACTTTATGCGGGTTTCTAACGCGAAAGAAGTTATATTTAGGCTTAAATGCCCCATCCCCATCCCTCTATATACAGGTAAAACCGCTTTCTACTAAACTTTTTATTTCTGAGTCTAAATCCTTTGACGTGTTAAATATTGGCTAGATTCTCGCTAACCCCGAAATTATTCAGAACTAAACCTATCGATGTACAAAATTTTAACCCTTTTTTTAAAAAGGATATCCCTATCGTAAGTAAATTAGGGCGTTCCCCTTTTTTGGGGTAATGTTGACCTACCAGGTACGCATCACACACGCGACTAATATTAGATTACAACATAGCAAAAAAATAAATAAAAAGGTGATTTTTATCGAGAAATTGATACTGAAGTTTGAATTTAAATAGGAATGCCACGGAGATTACACAATTTAATGAAAACGTGACAGATTTTTGAAGCTGATTATTAAAAACTAGGTTCTGTATTAAATTTATGAATTGGAAACCTCCTGAATTAGATAATGGGTAACTAACTCACCATCTCACGTGAGCAGAAATCATACCAAAATTTCTAAATTAGATTACAGTTTTATTTTTATCTATACGTGTAAATGACAGATTTTTATATCTATTTTCAAATCCATTGATACAAAGTTAAGAAAAGTGACAGCTCAATAATTCAATTCATTCGCATTGAAAGTGAGTGATAAATTGATTAATTTAATGCACGTGACCACTCCGTAACAGCCATCATTTCTCCAACCCAAATTTAAAACTCGATTTAAATACTAAACACGTGCGGTACCAATACGAAACAGTATTGAATTCGCCGAACCACATGT
This sequence comes from Phalangium opilio, assembly GCA_019434445.1. Taxonomy (NCBI): domain Eukaryota; kingdom Metazoa; phylum Arthropoda; class Arachnida; order Opiliones; family Phalangiidae; genus Phalangium; species Phalangium opilio. The sequence continues at coordinate 61,575 of JAEQBA010002474.1, forward strand.
ACGAGTTATTAATCAAGACTTTAAAATGCTGATTAACCGGTTTGGTTTTTAAATTTGTGATTTACAACTCTACGTATAGAGGCAGGCGTTAGTTTTAATTAAAACTTTTTAATCTAGACTTAATAATCAAGGAGCCGATGTCATTGTTCGTAATTTATATTTGACCGTAATATTTATCTTTAGTTCTAACATGAATATTCGAACTATAGAATTTCTATTGTATTATGGTACTATCTTTGTCCTCTATCTTCGTAACAATGTGTTTTCGTCTTCTGAGGTTAAACTTTCGCGTTAGAGCAAGGTTTATTCTTGGTAATTGTCCCAGCGTAGGTCTTCATGAACCTTAGTAAACCCTTTATGGATTGACATACAAGTAGCTTTGTAGTACAACAAGGTGAAGCCGACTAGCTGGTTACCTGCCTTGGGAATTGGGAGAAGTAAAACTGTTGAAAACACGCTTATGGGCCGTTGGCCTTTTCATATTTCCGGAAATTACCTAAAGAAGGGGAATTAATCATTAAAAACTGGGAGTTTTATCGCACGCCATTGTAAATGCGCTCGAAAGTCGCGGGTGTGTCCCTATTCTGCTGAAATTTTTGTTGTTGTTTTGTGGTATTTTGGGTATGGCGCGGAAATTTGAGTTTCATTTCAACTTGTTGTTGAGGTTAACCGCTTATGGGTGGGAATTTTTTAAACTTCTAAAATTTATCCCTTAATCTTGAAAATGTGAACAAAGACGTAATTTAAATTCCAATTCGCTTGGATGCTTAAAGTTAATTATAAATAATTCATCTTAATTTTACGGTAAATTACGCTTCTTCCTCCGTTCAAAATTAAATCTTTTCTCTCGTGAAGTTTATGATATAAGAATGTAAATATTTTAAGTGTTTTGTCCCTCAAACTTCTCTCGAACTTCAATTTTCTCTGGAAGATTCATTCTCAAACTCTCTCAACCCTTTCACACAAGTTAGGCTTTGATATACATATTTGTGTAACAATAGAAACAGGTTTGGAGGTTTTTTTATTAGCATCTTTACATCTACATTGAAATTATAGATTTAGTTTTTATTTTTCTTTTTGCATTTTATTTTCCCATGTAAACCCTTTTAATGGTGGCGCCGAAACCACTGGTCCATACAAAATTACCCCCCTTTAGTTACACTTCAGGTTTTTGGGGTCGCAATGACACCAAGGACATACTTAGATCTACCGAGGGATCGTCGGTGTCATTTTAAAGAGATAAATAAGTTTAAAAACTGATTTTAATTGTACTTTTATCACGATAATTAGCGTTTAAACACGCGTGTGACGTATGGAATTCGTAAGGATATCAAAGTTTTGACAGAATAACGAGGTACACGCCTCATCACGCGCCATAGTTACCTCTTCAAACAGAATCCTTGAATGCAAATTACCCCTAATCACGTATCCATGTTACACAACTGTTTTTGGTAATTCACTGTAATTCTATTACGGGAAAAAATTCCCTTTGAAGTTGACAATGTCACAATACGAGGATAAAAAGTTAAATTTCAAGTAAATAAAGGCGATTTTCGAACAGTTTCCGGTTTCATCAACAAAAGTAGGGAAGGTGTAGTCTATTATTGTCTAGACAAAAGACAGTGTAGTTGTAATAAGTTTTAAATATACACGGTGATGGATACAAGGTTCCTAAATAGTATCGGCACTATATTATATATTTATCAGGCCCCTTGACACGTACGAAGCTGAAATATGCCATCGAGTCTTTCATTCTTCTAGAGCGATAAAGCGTTAAGCTCCCCTTCTTCCATTTGAAATTAAAAATTGCGAAATATTAACAACATTTTTATGGATGGAAACCTTTTATAACGGTGGTTTACTTTTGATACGTAATAGGTTTATGGCTACGGTAGTTTCAACGTGATAGTTTACCACGTATATATGTGGCGGGACTTGGTTGATTTAATTTCATTCGAACAGCGTCTCTCCTGGCCTTGATTGCATTAAACTTTCATCTTGAAATAAACTGGGACATAAACCTTTGTTTTATCAGTCATTGAGTATCTTGTCAAATTTTAGAGGATTTTACGACCAAGGAGTACTAAACGACACATTTATTTCGACAGTTTTTTTGGTTTCAGCTATAAATGAATATAAAGAATGCGAGGAATCTCGTTGAAGTTTTTATTTGTCACTTTTAGTTTAAAACAAAAACCTTTTTATTCCAAATAATAACTTTCTATTTTATACAGACTGTCTGGCGTGTGTGGCTTTGTTACCGTTAGGGGCTATACAAAAATTTTGATAGAAAATTTTAGACTCATCACCTGTTAGGTTTTGTGTTTTGACGTTGATGGAGTTGATGTTGTAGTCAATATACTGTAGGGTATGCTTTCGTCACTCAACTAAGCACGCGATTTAAGTCTTACAGGCGCGTGGAGTTAACAATTGAAACCAAGGCTTAACGAATATTAAATTAATGTCTACTGAAATCACGTGACATTAGGGTTGATAATTGAGAGAGAAACTAACGCGAAGTACTGGCGGTATCCAACTTGTTTATAATCCGGATCAACGTTAAGAAGTTCAAAACGTGGGCAAGGTCAGCCACGAAAAGCAAATAATTAAGCTCGGAATCCATTATATTTTTAGAGCCCCGGGGCCACCTCGCCTTCCTACCTTAATTCTTCTCTTCCAAAAAATGGGGAAAAAATCTTGGGAAGAACGTTGCGGCCCATTTTTAAGAAGCTAAGACAAGGCAAGGCATCATGCACCCAGTTTCTTCATAATTTCGGGAAATTTGCAGAAGTATCAATAAATAACACCATCTATCTTTTCACTTCTTGGGAATACTAACTTGGGGAATCTTAAGTGTCAATACTCTGTAATCAATGCGCCGATAGAAATTCCTTGGACTCCCTAGAACTTACGGGTTCCAAGGAAATATTTGAGATCAAAATACCCAAGATGACCCACGAAGGTTGGTTGGTATCAGTCCTCAAGTTCAATGGGAGTTTAATGATTTTTGGGTTCGCGTTTAATGCCTGTTAAACTGAATCTTCCCATTGATACGAACCGCATGGGCAGTTGTCAGTATGTATGTATTGGTACAGTTATTTAGTATAAAGGCGGGGGAAGAGACGCGCGTTTTCACCTTTTTCGGGCATGCCCTTCGTTAATAGATTCAAAGCGAACGCCAAATTCCTGGAAACACTATAGCGGCTTTAATGATCCATTTAATAGTAAATTACAAAGCCCTAAGGTGGAATATACATTAATTAAATCTGATTTATGGTTGCTGTTTTTGTTGTCATTTATTAACTCAATTCCAAGAAACCAAAATGTCATAAAAAAAACTTGATCCTCCACGCAAATTAATTCCGTAATCTCTATACATAGAAATTGTAATATTTTTCAATTACTGATAGCGTGAAATGAAATTTCGTAAAACTCCTTTTGTAAGATACGGAGTATTGTAAAATCCGGTTATCTCATTTCCCTAAAGCAATCAAACATTAAGGATAGGCTTAAGGGGTTGATTAGCAGTTGCTAATATTTCTCTTTGTTAAACAATACTTCACGATCAAGGTTTCATTATTTCTTCTCTCTAATTCCGTGTAATTGTCGGCGGCGCACGTGGGCGCTATATTCTTTAAGGTCATTTTAATGTTTTAATCGTTTAGAGATAATCATAATCATTTCTTTCCTCGGAACACTCGAAGAAGGTGTATGATACTTGTTATTTTGAGAGCTATAGCCTATAGTCAAGTATTTAAACGAAAATTTTGCGAGTATTCGACCTCTCTGAATATTGTATCTTCTTTATTATTTTTTAACCGTTATCGAAGATGCATTGGCGTCCTAATAACCAATAATTCATCTGTTAAGTAAATCACGATTTGAAACTCTGACTTTACTTTTCAAACCGTAAAAAAAAAAGAACTTCGGAGAAATGAGTGTTATCAAAGTGTTTAGTTATTCAAAAACCAGCCTGCCCCTAAAAAGAAGAAAAAAATAAGAAGACTGAAACCTTTAAAACGTGTTCTCCATTTTTCCTTATCATTATGATATTACTAATAAAGTTTAATCGTGCACCTTACCGTACGTGCTTGGAAAATTATTACGCGTAATATTAACACGAGAAATGAAGATGGTTTAATTAATTTAGTCGCGAATGAGTTAATCTGAAATTAATTGGAAAGGCATTGTTTAGTTTATTGCAATGACCATAGAATTTAATTTTTAAATATGTTGTCCGAATCAATCTATGTTTTATATCGCGTTAAATTTTTGGCATCGAGACTTAATAATTATTAGTAATGTATCCCAAAGCTATTTGACACCAATTTGGTTGTATTCCAAAATAGGCCGGAATTTTTACCTTTACAGAAATCAAACTTATATAATGGTCCAAATACGCGGATATGTTAAATGAATTAACTTACTTAACACAAATCTTAATTCGCAAGGTTGAAAAACAACTCGTAATACTTGAAATGTGTTCCATTTTAACAAGTTATTTGGTGCTGATACCAACTCGAAGGTTTCTTATTAAATATGCAGATTTGCTAAGAGTTTCGAAATTTTTTATTATTATAATATTCATAATCTGCCATAAAATGTGAAATATTTACCTAAACCCAAAAGGCTTATCATATTAGAAAAAGATAAAAATCGTAAATTATTTGTAAATCATCTTTATATTACGCAGATTTTCATTATTTCCAAACTCGACATATTTTACTTTCGTTAATATTATCTCATTCCGAAGTTTCTACAAACTTCAACCTCTTCTCCGAGTAATAATCACTTTTAACTAAACTGAACTTTCGTTTTGAGATGGAGTATTGGAGTTATTAGGAAGGCCAGATAAAATTGAGAACTGGGTTGACAGATTATGAATTGTAATGTAAATAACCCGTTATCAACAAAACACTTTAAATACCGACTCGAGAAATTTTAAATGACCCAAAACGAATGGTTCCCCGCTGAGTTCCGATCTTAATTTGCAGATATTTTCATATAATTTTATATTCAAGCGGCTCTTTCGATTTTCTTTTACCTTTTTGAAGTTCTTATCAATTTTCGCTATAATATTTTGGTTGCCAGAGGGAATACTTAATGACAAAAGTACTTTTATAAATTCTTTCAATTTCTTTTTAATTTTCAGGAGCCTTTTTAATACCGTACCTGATTATGTTGTTTCTGGTTGGTAAACCCCTGTATTTTTTGGAGCTGGCATTCGGGCAATTTGCTGGTGTGGGACCATTGGCCATTTGGTCATGCGTTCCCATCGCCAAAGGTAAATATTAGTTTAAAACTAAACACAATTAAGCCTATATATTCACTGTGAAAACTTAAGGTAAAAGCGAAAACTCTTTTATGACTTGAGAACATTGGATCGTTTTTCTCGTAACACGTTTGATAGGGGGTTCTTGGTAACAATTAGCGAGTTGTCAAATTATTACTCAGTTTATACAATACGATCCGTGACACGAAAGTTCCACGAAGCTTAACGTCAATGAATGCTTCTGATCATACAAGGTCAAAGTCACCTTGCACACTTATCATAGATAGAACTAGAAAGGTCTCTTCAGCCTTCGGTATGGTTGGTTGTCTGGACGGAAACCGACTTCCTCTGGACCTGTTCGGAATCGTTCATTGATTTTATGAAATTACTATTGTATAGCGATTTCACGGGTAATTTAGGGAAGGCTAACGTAACCATAATATTCACCCACGTGATACTATTGTGTCCAGTCAATCGTATAAATGTAATGGCGCATTTTATCCCACCTTGGATATTAAACAAACGACAGATTGACTGGCATATTATACCAATAGCAAAAATAATAATAAATACACGTCACATTCCTCTATAAAGTTTGGTTTGCTTTTATCCCATTATAAACTAGGCGTTGGCTTCGCTATGGTAACTGTCAGTCTAATCATCTGTATCTACTACAACGTCATTATGTCCTACTGTCTCTATTTCCTCGTTTCATCATTTTTCCCCACTTTACCATGGACCGAATGCGACCCGACGTGGGACTTGAAAAACAAAACGTGCATTCGAAGGACTGACAATACCAGTGGATTGTTAAACGAAGATGGAACCAAAAACGTTTCTTTTTGGTTTTCTAGCGAAGCTTACTTCCAGTAAGTAGGCCTATACGAATTAATTCCTTATTAGATTCAAATTTGCTAAGCCTAAATCGTGATAAACAAACAACATATTATCGCAGTCGCTACGTTCTGGACAATTCCGAGGGGTTAGCGGATATCGGAGGTGTCAAATGGGATTTGGCGCTGTGTCTGTTGCTAAGTTGGATTATTGTCTGCGGATGTTTAATCAAAGGAATCAAAACGTCGGGAAAGGTGGGTTTTCTCTTGGTTTTATTGACGCTTAAGATTAGATAAAATTGTTAATTTAACTATATTTTTGAAGATTGTATATTTCGCGGCCACTTTCCCTTACGTCATTCTATTAACCTTACTGGTCACCGGATTTTTGCAAGACGGCGCCTTACAAGGAGTTCTATATTTTATCACACCAAAATGGGAGAAATTACTAGAAATTCAGGTAAGATATTGATGGTTTCTTCGGTATTAATATTATTAAGTAAGCTCGGTTGTTTAAGTCAATCATTTATCCAAAAAATCTTAACCTTAACCCATATTCAACCTGTCAATTATAAGAAAAATATTTATGAAGGTCGTTTTTTTAAGCAAAGTGTAAAAACAAAAATATGAAAGCTCAACCAAATACTTTATCCTACAAAAGAACAAACTTTAATTAAATCAGGAATAATATTTCGGGTGTAGTGACACCCCGTGTTATCTTACCATAGATCCTAGTACAATTAAAAGTACGAACTGACATTACTCCCCAGTCTCACGATACCCATTTTCTGTTTTCCGCGCTCTGTTTTAGGTCTGGCAAGCTGCCGCTGGACAGATGTTCTTTTCATTGAGCGTTTCCATGGGAGGACTCATTATGTACAGCAGTTACAATGAGTTTAGGAACAACGTTTTTAGGTGCGTTTTCATACTAAATTCCTGCCCCCCCCCCAAATTCCCGTCTCCCTGGTGTCTCGTATAAAGACTCTTTGTTTTAAGGGTGTGATTGTTATTCTCTATAATTTTCTATTATGATTTTTGGGTTATGAGGTCTTTAGGGAGCTTTAGTTTAGTTTGGGGTTTGTTTTGTTCACAAATATTTATTGAAAGGGCGATACGTGTAAGTTATAAATACCGCGGATTTAGTTTAAACATGGTGGAAAGTGTAGTAGAACCATAAGTTTATAAGTGATATGTTCCTACCATAAGTATGACGCTACCTATACTTCGTAATGCTACTGAGAGACTTACAGCTCGAGCTAGTTCTAGCAGAACGACAAGCGAGAATTGAAGTAAAACACTTGATGGTTAGTTTTGCAGGACTTCCATCTAGCTCCTATTTTGTCTGCATTACTAAGCCTTAGAAAGCTCTAAAACCAGGCGTCGCTTTACCTTGAATCTATGACAAGCTCCAGTTTCTAAGTTACCAGTGACAAACTTATGGAATGAACATATCATATGAACTTATGGTAGAACCCATATGGTTTATATTTGGTGAACCAGTTTGAATTCGCGTATCTAAATAATAAATTTAATTATAGAGACGCTATGGTGGTCAGCGTTATGGACACCTTGACCAGTGTAATAGCTGGTATGGTAATTTTCTCCGTTTTGGGTGCTTTGGCGAAAGAATTAGGAACCGATATTGAGAACGTGGCTGAAGGAGGTAAAAATCATTCGTCCTCGATTTAAAATTCAAATCTTTCTTAAAAGATAGTTAATTAAATCTCTGGGGATGAATTTTCTTTTCTTTCTTTTTTTTTAATATTTATTTAGGTCCTGGTCTGGCCTTTATCGCTTACCCCGATGCGTTATCACGTTTACCCATTCCTCAACTATTCTCAGTTTTGTTTTTCATTATGCTATTTGTTCTGGGTTTGGATAGCGAGGTAAGGTCCTCGCGTGTAAAATCCGGTTTAATCACGTTTCAATTTTTATGTAATCTCTATTTTTTTTTCACCCAATCATTCCTGCAAAAATTACAGTTTGCGCTATTGGAAAACGTTTTAACCAGTATCTCTGACGAAGTTGAATTTCTACGAAGACATAAGCTCAAATTTTGTCTAGGAACCGGCGTTTTTTGTTACCTCATCGGTCTCGTATTTGTAACGAGAGTAAGTTTATTTATTCGGTTATTATCATCGGTATTTTTCCGTTTCTCTAGACTGTTCTATTTTTCTTTTATTGATATCGAAATGTCTACCTATACCTCCCATTGGGTTGTCACCTTATCTAATAGAGAAAGTAAGCGCTTACGCTTATATCGTCTCCGGGGTGTCTAGGCCTCTTCTCTATAGTGTTTATTGCGCAGGTTTTGAGGTGAATTTGGGTGAATTATTACGTTTATTATTATTATAAAGACTACCTACGGACGACTTTGACATACATAATGGCAACTGGAAATTATCACTCTTAAGTTATCGTTCGTTGCGTCCTACTTTCGATTAGTTTAGGGTTGCTTCGTATTAGGCATAATTATGGAGATATTTTATCGAGACCATGGACATGACGATTTTATTGTGAAATACTATACCATCAACTTACGAACTTAGTTATACCTTTTAAAGTTTGGTTTACATACGTTATAACTCAATAGCCGTCACTGCGCACTCTCTGGACCCCAAAACCTCTAGAGCGCAGGCGCGGAAAAGCGATATGGAAGGCAAAGTTTTATCCCCCTTGTCTTTCCCTCTTAGTCGCGTAGAAGAGGCTTATGGGGCAACAAATTGGTTGCGCCATTCCATTGTTGAAGAAGGTGTTTGTTTGCTAAGCGGGCATATGTTATTTTTACTTAGTTACTAGGGTTCTCATTACGCGTTAACCTTATCACTTAAGCTCCGTTTATTGTCTGGCAATTAATAAAACTTGTGTTTTTATTCCTTATTAGGGAGGAATACACGTTTTGGATATCGTAGACAATTATGGCGGTAGTTTATCAGTCATCTTTATAGCTATTGTCGAAAGTATAGCCCTGTGTTGGATTTATGGTAATTATTACTTTTTTTGAAATTAATTATCTAACCGCTAATTACGACTTAATCTTGGCAGGAATTAAAAGACTAACTAGCGATATCAAATTTATGCTTGGAAAAGAGATTGGGTGGTATTGGAAAATAACGTGGGTCGTTACTAGCCCTATTGTTTTAGCTGTAAGAATTTTGGGTCATTTGGCTGAGAAAAAGTTGAGTTTCTTAGGCCTTGTATTTCTTTCCAGTTTATTTTAATATATTCCTTGGCAACGCATAAAAGTTTGTCGTCCCAAGGAGCGCCAGCGTGGGCTGATGTCCTGGCCTGGATTATGACAATGGTCTCCGTGATACAAATGCCCTTATGGGCCATCATTATGATTTACAAGCAGCCCGATGAAACGTTTAAAGCCGTGAGTTAATCTTTTTGTAGGTATTTGCGGTCATATTCTAACGCGTTTGATATCCGGTAGAAATTTTTCCGCTCTTTGCGTCCAACGGCTGCCTGGGGTCCGGCCAATCCCGAGAATAAGTTGTACTGGTTAGCCCACAACAAGACTGAATTTGGTGACACGAACGGCGTCTCAACCGTCACTTCCGCCGCTAATGGTTTCCAACTGACTGACGTAGCCGCCAGTTCGCCGACTAAACCGGCTTATACCAATGGTTCTTACACGTCCTACCCCGAGGAATCGGGTCCTCCACCTCCGTACGCTAGGAACGGAACCAATGGCGCGAATGGAAACGTCAATGGTAGTTTCAGTAATCACGGCTTCACGGAATAAGTTTTGTGATAATTTAAAACGAAGAACAATATTTTTAAGGTAAAGGACTTAATTTTAGTATATGACCGGATATACTACGACGCGAAAATAGTTGTTAGAACCACGATTTTAAAACAGAACTTGAAGAAAAAATAGGATCCATCTTAGTGTCGTATTATTGTCCGTGTCCAGCATGCAACAATCAAGTTTCAACGCGCTTAACACTTTTTAGATGACAAAAAGTTGCCCCTTTTTCGCGGATGTCGATCACTGTGTGATCGCAATTTGTATTATCAACTCGTATTTGTAAGATAGAATGACGATTGTGTTTAGCCATTCGAGAAATGAATATTTTTAATAAAAATTATATGAATTTTAAATGTTTTTAATCATTGTTTCCATATCATTTCGGCCGCGCAAACTTTTTTTTATAAAGGAATGGCACTTATAGGTAACACTCCGTATACCTATATACTTCGTAACCCGTCAAACTGCCATTAGAATATTTGGCGGGAAAATTATGAGAAACCGCCCTATTTAGCCTGTGGTGAATTTGGCCTTATTCGGGATATTTTCAGCTTTAAATTCATTAAAAAATAAGCAGTTTTAGGGCTTAAAGTGTTCTTTGAATTTAAATTAATTATGTTCATGTGCAGCGTAGCTACCGCCCTCTTGAAAGAAGCGGGTCTATAATATAAGGCCAGTTAACGCAAGGAGACCCATAGATATGTTAAAAGGGTAGATACACAATTCAATGGGATGTCGACGCGGAAGGGGCAACGGCAACTAGCAGACAGCCGCTATTTTCTGGGGGTAGCCGTATAAAGCGACATTTATCGGTAACTTTCGAAACTAAAATAGGCGGTATTTAAGTCGTCATGAGTCGTGCTGTGTTTTATTAAAAATATACAGATTCATAAATTATTACTATATCTATGGGCCAGTTACGGATGGCGCTAGTGCGCTAGGTTCATTGACGTTTCTCAAAATCAGTGCTGGAAATAAGGCCAACCTTTCTCAATCATCTGAAATTATTCGCAGTCCGTAGTATACTTTTTAGTCTTTGGCTTTAGTTTTGAATGCGGCGGTTGAGTGAATGACGGTTGTACGAGGCTCTCGAGTTTTGTCTATATTTTAAGTTCTTTTAGTTTTTAATTAGTAATTAGATTTTAGTAATGGAAGGAGAAGCCGGATTACTCAAAATTGGACTCAATGTAGACATTCAAAGGACTGACGGTAAGCCTAATATTTTTATTTAAATCCGTCTATCAGAGCGGGGATAACATCGAAATTGTTCCGTTGAACTTAAGCCTTGGCTTGTAATAGGCGCGATTTGCTTGGAACTTAAAGACCAAAAATTCCAAAAATAAGGAATTTTTACAAAGTTTTATACACTAATCGCGATATTTAAAATTAGATTTACAAAACTAGATTACGCTCTTTATAATACTATCCAAAGCATATCGTGAAACGTGCGTAATAATTTTGAAACAAACCGTTAATAGGGTGGGGTATAGATTTTAGTTTAATACATTTTGCTTTCTCTGGTATCTGTCATATTCGCCTACACATTTAAAACAAATTGGTCGAAGTAATTTATAATCTAAAGTTAAAATCTGTATCAGCATTCATCCTTTACGTGTTTTGGCTCTTTTGATTTAATACTGAAAATGCATAGACAATATTGTTTTTGATACATCAATCAATCAATCTCAACTTATTACAATAGACTTTATTCATCTTTAAAAGAAACATTCAATTGAGTTTAAATTTGACATTTTAAAGGTGTTTTTTTTCCGCCGTTATTTCAAATTTATAAGCCTGGCTTGTCAAAACCCCCTTATCTCAATCAGTTCAGTCATTTCTAGCTTGCTTAGGCTTGCCGCTTATCTTTTTGGAAACTCATACCCACAGACCCCGTTTTTCTTCATTCTAATAATAATGAAAGCCCGCGCAATCAATCCGGAATAGAAATTGATTTTTAGAGACTAATCTAAAAAGAAAAATCCCCAATTTCTTCTACAACAGTCTTGTAGACAGAAATAGAAACACACCTCTTGGTTGGTTGGTTGGTTGTCTTGGGAACATTAGTGTCTACTTAGTACTTGTGACCTAAGATATCTCCAAAACAAAAAACACGTGCCAGTTACTGGTCTTTCAACGCGGTAGCTAGCGGGCCCAGGGGTGCTTGGTTGCCTATTTTTGGGTGTTATTTTTAGTGAGAGAGGGAGAAAGGAATGCCCTCTTTAAGCTAAAGTATTTTCTACATCCCAGACGCTGCTGTAAATTTCTTAACAGAAACCCAGACTGAACCCATTATAACCCTAAGAAAAAACGGTTAAACATTCAGGCCATATTTGAAACTGAAAATCTTTCTTACTCTTAATGTTTCAATTTTATGGAACATGATTTAGAATAATCAATAAAGAACCCCTTCCCCCGCCCCCGTTATGAACTTTGAACTCAATGAGGAGCTGGCAGGGTTCATACAAACTTGGAAAACAGGGAAAACCTGGAATAATCAGGGAAATAAATAATTGACAAAAACCTCAGGGAAAACTCAGGGAAATTCATAAGTTTTAGTAAAATTCAGGGAAATCAGGGAAATTTGCGTTAAACAGGGGCCGAGTAATTAAGCAAAATGTTCATAAACATCGCCTCCATAGGATTAACATTACACTATACTTTGGAGGCTCGTAACTCTGGTTATATTAGAGATACGGGGATGTCGTTTGAGTATGTTATAGTCCTCTTTATCCCCCATCTAACCATACTAAAAACGTACGGCTACGACAAACAGGGGCCAAGTAATTAAGCAAAATGTCCGTAAACATACCACCCTCCATAGGATTAACATTACACTATACTTTGGAGGCTCATAACTCTGGTTCTACTAGATATACGGCGATGTCCTTTGATTATGTAATAGTCGTATTGCCCCCCCCTCCTTCGTTAACGTTTGCTCCATAGGATACTCCATATACGGGAAAAAACCTGGAAAATTCAGGGAAATATATGGGGGAAAACCTGGAAATCTCAGGGAAATTTGTTTTCCAAAAGTTGTATGAACCCTGAGCTGGTTATAATATTAGTTTTGTACTTTTCAAGAGCTATACATTGTTTAATTTAGAACATGCAGAGCTGGGTTAGACGGAGATGAAAGTAGAAATATGGGGCATGCATTTCTTTTTTTTTTATTAGTAGAACGCGTTGTATTATTTTTGAAATAATAATTTACGAGATGCTCGGAGTATAGAGGGAGAACACTCCAGTGATTTTGCTAAGTTATCATTTAAACCATTAAACCAAAATCGTGAGTTAACAAAATAAACAGTAGAGGAACCAGTAAAATCCCCCAAATCCAATTTCCCAAACAATGGTGGTGGTTGTTGTTGTTGTAATCGTAAAAACAATGTTTTTATCAAAATTAGTCGCCTCAATTTAGCGTCATTAAATATAAAATAGGTAATAGTTGGGACTGGACAATGTCCAGTCATTTTTTTTATTATGATTGAGTCAGAGTGTCTAGCCAGAATAAATTGACCCACTAATAAATGGTAGCCCTCTAAATTCCGGTTGGAACAAAAATAGAAGTATTTCAGGGTTCATACAAACCTGGGAAACAGGGAAAACCTCAGGGAAATAAATAGTTGACAAAAACCTCAGGGAAAATTAGAATTTTAAGTAAAATTCAGGGAAATCAGGGAAATTTCCGCGTCAAACAGGGGCCGAGTAATTAAGCAAAATGTTCGTAAACATACCCCCCTCCATAGGATTAACATTACACCCAACTTTGGAGGCTCATAACTCTGGTTCTACTAAAGATAGGGGGATGTCCTTTGAGTATGTTATAGTCTTATTTGTCCCCCATCCAACCATACTAAAAACTTAGGATTGGAAATTTGCGTCAAACAGGGGCCGAGTAATTAAGCAAAATGTTCAGAAACATAGCCCCCCTCCATAGGACTAACATTACACTAAATTACACATAACTCTGGTTATATTAGAGATACGGGGATGCCCTTTGATTATGTAATAGTCCTATTTGCCCCCCCCCTCGTTCGTTAACTTTTGCACCATATACGGGAAAAACCTGGAGATCTCAGGGAAATTTGTTTTCAAAAAATTCGGTAGGGTACGAACCCTGTTATTTGGAGGTGTATGTAGTAGGAGTTATCTATATGTTTCGATATATATAGAGACACTGTCTTAGTTTTACCAAAACCCATAAAGACAGAAGTGAATTATATATTATTTGAAGTAAAGACTGATTCATTTTGAAACCCTTTATGTTATTTGAGAATGAATTTAAACCATCAAATTTTTAGTTTACTTTGAATGAACGAACTTTTAGAGTATATAAAAAACGTAAACGTTGTATATCCGTGTAGGTTGACCATGAGAACTGGGCGGTATCCTAGATAGAGGGCCAAGTTTTGCCAAAATCGATTTCATTACTGTAAACCCGAGGCATTAATCAACCCCTACTACTCCAAAAGTGGCATTGCCGCCTGGCTTATACGTAATAAGTGTCCGAGCTTTGAAGTGAAACCGACACCTGAGTAGGTCAACCTGGCTCGGTCTACCGGTCAGCCCTGAAAGAGCCCTAGTTCTTCTTCTTTTATGCCCCCCCCCCCTCGGGTTACTTTAGCCTGTCCAGATTTATCATTGGTTTCCGCCCCAGAATAACTCCGCTAAAACTGGCAGTAACTCCCATTTGATTTGTGCTCCCGGTGCTGACTTACTTAACGGGACATGTTTCTGCTAGGATTATGATCAATTCAGTGTGATTGTTATTTAGCAATGTTTTTATCGGACCTTTATCGTAAATCAGGAGAAAATATACACGATATCAGTGGTGGAAGAAGCCATTCGTCAGCCTTGTACTGAAATGTCAAGTTCAGTAGGTTAGTCTATGGGTTTTTTGTAACTTTGGACAATCTGGGTTGACCCTAATGAAACCTTATATAAAAGCGAGAGTTTAATACAACCGCGGGAGGGGTCGAACGCTTGTCTGAATTAAAATTAGATTTCTAGCAAATATTTAAAAATACCCCCGAAATTTAATTAGCGCGATGTCCTACGTAATTTTGTTATGTTTGGTGTGGGCTAGTTAGTTTGCGCGTGATTAGGAACCGTTTAGAAGTACTGACCGATTGGAAAGTGTTCCCCCTCTCGATTTTGATAAGTTTGATATCAGATTTTATTATATAAGTGTTGTTATGGTTTTTTCGGCGGTTATTCGTGTTTTTCCAGTATTACTGGATCAAGGGGGTTATAATGGTTTCGCGTTACTAAAAAGCTTAGTCAATGTGTGGCTCATAATGATGTGTATAAAATGGATTAACGGGAAAGAAAGACGGCTTCAACTTTCTTAATGTCTGGCCTGGTTGGGGTTAGAGGAGAGGAAGTAATTATTTATACGATGAAGAATGACTTAGCACCGAAACGTTTAATTATTTTTATTCGTAACAACGGGATTCCCTGTAACTCTCTCTCTCGGTTCTACGTAATTCATTAGGAATTTCTTAATTTTAATTCATTCATGGGATGCGCAAAAATACTAAATATTTTTCGAATTAATTTGTTTAATAAATATTGATTAATTTAAAGCCTAAATCAGTTGAAAATATATCGTTTTTGGACTAGGAGGATTCGTACCTTTTGCACAAGGAGGCCGGACTCCATGGTGCATGGAGTGATGAGTCAAAAGCCAGGCCTCCTTGTGTAAATGGTATGAATCCTCCTTGTCTGAAAACTATGTATGGAGAGAAATTGTTCTTTTGATCATCGAGCTTTGTTCGGACTTAAAATAAAAGAAAGGGAACGAAAAGGACGCGATTGTAGGCTAATTACTTTACTAATTACAACATAAATGTATATATTTATATTCTATACGATCAAAATGTACTTTTTAATGTACCCGTTGTCGAGTACCCTGGTTTTTTAGCTAGCTCCTTCCTTATAAGTTTGCTTAATTACTAGATGAACAAGTTTTAAATTAGTTTAACGAAAAGTCGAAAACTAGTTTTTCACTTTTTCCCCCTCGCCAAGGTTTCACCCAGCCTGACTTGGAAGACACATCATTGTGTGTGTGAACCTTTTTTTCGCCATCTTATTATCTTATTACACCTGCTTTGTTTTAAAATTACACAATATATCATGCAAAGCTTGCTCTATCGTTAGAGGCATTTTAGTTTAGTTTAAATAGGGGGGTAATTGGAGCAAACTCCGGGTGAGACCGGAATTCTAGAAACCCGGCCCGGTTAATTCTGGGGCCTTCATCAAGGTCTTATCGGAAATGATGAGCGGTGACTAATGTTTTCCGTTGCCTCTCTTTCTCTCTCTGTGTGAGTCTGCATTTAATTTTTGGCGGCAAGTTTTTATCTCTCATAGTTCTTGTTATTTCAATGCCCCCTTTCCCCCTATTTGATTTAACCAGCTAGTAATAGATTAATCTTGAAGTATTCAAATGTTTGGAGATGTATTTTCCTCTATCAGGGTTCGTATGGAACCTGGATAAGTCAGGGATTTGAAAAATGTGGGAATAAGTCGGGGATAGGTCAGGGATTTCGTTTGTTATATCAAACCACGATTGCTTCGAGGAATGCCAAATATGGGCCCAGGTGTAATTATGAAGTGGACTCGGGTAAACACCGTAAAATGGTCAAGGGATAAGCTCAAAAAGGCCCTGTATTGTGGATGGGGCTTGAGATGTAGGGACCAGAACAAATTAAACGAAAAACAAAAAGAAATACATTTTTATAATTTCACGTTAATATACTTTATTTTTTACTAAGCCTAATCCAAAATATAATGGTCAACATTGTCCTTAGAAGCTTTGAGGACAACACCAAGCCTCGCTTCATTTTCAACCTTAGTTTGCTTTAGAATTAACTCTAAACTCTCGTTATCTCCACGGAGTTTAAGTAGACATTATTCCCGTGAATTATTAACTATTCCTCCCCCCCTCGCCGGTAGAATACACTCCCGGCTAATTTTAATGGCCACCTCGAGACCGGAGTATGGGATGATGGCGCAATATGTTATTTTTCTCATAGGATATTGTATAATCAAAGCTGAAAGACTGCTATTAGTATGATGAAACAACGTTGAACTTGGCCCGTAAAAGGCCGGGCGATGTATAATTACGCAATATCGTCTCCATCGGTTTCCTAAAATCAACCTAGTGTGACCATATTCTTCCGATTTTTCGTTTGGGGGGGGGGGTTGGGTTATTGTCCACTTAACAAGGACGAATACAGAGTGAATAAGAACATTTGCTTTTAAACCTAATAGTCTTCTACCCATGCATGCCTTCTACTCTATTCACGTTTGTTAGGTGGATATAAACGCCGGAGGGGAGGGAAAGGATAGGGGGTAATCACGTGACCGTACTTTGTTGTATAAATTAAAACCCATAATTTGAAGTAAGAAAGGCAAACACTGTATTTTATCGTTTTTAAGTTATTTAATAGTCAAGAAATACATGCGAAACTTAGTATTGAATTTTGAATTTCTTTAAATTTTGTGTTAATATTATTATGTAAATGTTTTCAATATTGAAAAGATTATTCCAATGTTGGGTTTACTCTACTACAATTGACGCGTTTCTTTTATTAAAAGCGCCAAAAAAAGAGGGAGCCAACTTGACTTGGTCCAACCAAAACTTTAAATGAATCTTTCGGGATGTGAATGACCGTCATTCGCAACTCACTCATCCAACAATAATCTAGTTTTTAGCCATATCGTAGTATACGATAGGCTCTTAGTTTGACCCGAGCCGTCCGTAGTAGTAGTAGTAGTAGTAGTAGTAGTAGTAGTAGTAGTGGCCGGGGTTGTCGCTTCGTTATCGTCAGATTTTAGCTTAAAAGGAACTTTATATTACCACAACCCACCCATAGGGGTTACTGGGCTCGGTTAGAGATTTAATTTAAATTAAAATTTTTTCAAGTCAGACCCGGGATTCGAACCCGGAACGCTGGCACAGTAGACAAACATTCTAACCACTAAACCATAGAGACTTGAGAGAAACCTCGAGTTTTTTATTATTTATTTTTATCTCTAAAATGTCGGGGTGATGTGGGGTGGGGTACCTCATAATCTGTGGGGTCGGATACTTTTGAATTTTTATCTGTGGGGTCGGATACTTATGAATTTGTATGTTTGGGGTTTTTATATTTATTTTCTTTTTATGTATGTGCTAATTAAATAGATAACGATTTTCCCCGTTTCCTACCGCGCTCATGTGTTTCGTTCTCGTTCGGTAGCTATCGTCATCTATGTTATGTTTGACTGGAACGTTTTGGCGGTTAATTCAAATGTGGGTTTAGATAGAGCTAACATAGTGCTAAATGAGCGTTATGCGTTTGATCATTTAGCATTACTAAAGGTAATTCGAGGGGATAATCACTAAAATGCGTAATCACTATAACTAAACTTTCTCTTTCAAAAGTTTCTGGGCATAAGTCCTTGATAGAAATTTATAAGATGCGATAAGTGTGCATCGGCAAATTCGGCATAAGTCTATGTTGTAAGCTCATCGAGGGGATTATCACTAAAAACTATCTGTTCTTCGATTCGCCGGAATATTAGAATTAAACCATAAGTAAATTTATACGGTTATAATTTAATCACTGTTTAGAGAGTAGGGAATCGAGGGGCTATTCACTCTGATTTTATGCACGGTAAATCATTTAAGCATTGAAAAAGATAGCGCTATTCACTCATTAGGGTAAGGTATAGAGGGGTTATCCACTCATTAGGGTAGGGTATAGAGGGGCTATTCACTCGTACGATATGGCTACTATTACGAGCCCTTGGGCCGTCTTGTTTTCAATGGGTCTTAGTAGCAATGGCTTCTCCGTGATGTAATAATATTTTGGCGTAGGTTTTATACTATTTTTTTTAGTGTGTGAAGGGGGGGGGGGGATGGCTATATCGCGGGTTTTCAGGCAGCTAGGAAAATGACCCCTCTATCCGTTGTATTATTTTTTCTTTTGTGTCTTTTTTTTCTTCTTCTACGTAGGTTTTGAGACTAAAGTGACGTTGACACTATTTTAACAGGACTGCCACGTGTCAGGGAAAACCTGGAAGAGTCAGGGAATTTAAAAATGGGCCGGAAAGGTCTGGGAAAAGTCAGGGGACTTAAAAATGGGCTGAAAAGGTCAGGGAAAACCTGGAAAAATCTGGGAATTTAAAAATGGGCCGAAAAGGTCTGGAAAAAGTCAGGGAATTTTAAAAAGTTCAGCAAAATCGGGGAAAAGTCAGGGAATTTTAAAAAGTTCAGCAAAATCAGGGAAAAGTCAGGGAATTTTAAAAAGTTCAGCAAAATCAGGGAAAAGTCAGGGAATTTTAAAAAGTTCAGCAAAATCGGGGAAAAGTCAGGGAATTTTAAAAAGTTCAGCAAAAACAGGGAAAGTCAGGGAATTTTAAAAAGTTCAGCAAAATCATGGAAAAGTCAGGGTATTTGGTTCTGAAAATTCCGTGGCAACCCTGTTTAATTCTTTTTTTTGTTTTGTTTTAATTTTATTTAGGTAGATGTCTAGTTGAATTTTAATTTAGATTAATCGTGGTTCATGGTTAAGTACCACCAGTCTGTTATTTAATGTGACGTTAAAATTTGCATATGAATCCCGAAAATCTCTTAGGAGGGAGAGATTAAATTTATCTTGACCCTTTTTGAATCAATAATTCTAGGAAGGAAATTCCGCCCTAAAATGCAACGTTTCACAGTTCTTCTTTATCTAGCTAGGCTTCTTAAATCCGTAATTTACGCTTACCTGGTGATAAGGTAGGTAAGATTTCAGAGGCAGGTACGCTAGGCCTAGTTCACTCTGATTTATTAAAATTAATGTCGTCCTTTTGAACTATAGTTCTTTCTTATTTAATCGTTTTAAAATTTATCTATCGAGACCAAAATGTCGGTTATAATTAAGAAGTGATATCTAGTTTATTAGGGAGAAGGTTTAAGATACCTTAGTATTCGCGCGCCATAGTCCCAGTCCCCCTTTCAAAATACAAGGGGGGACGTAAAAGGAGGCCCCGGGCTATTTCACAGCCTCTCCTTAGACGGAACCAATGCTGGTTGTAATTTAGAGGCGGGGAATAACTCCGGACCTACGTTTTGAGTGGAGATAAAACTGGAAATGTGGCGAACTTATACCTTCGCGTAGTTATCACTTCTTGCCATAGCCTAATTTGAACAAATAGCGATTCAAAATTAATACGTATATTAGGGAATTCTCGCGTTAATGGGAAAAACCACCTAAAAGAAGGTGTCGTTATGACTAAATTGATGCTTTTGCCCTTCTTCCTAGGCCTAATACATAGTTTTCAGACTAGGAGGCGACGCTACTTGGTACTACTGCACTTTGTCTGCCATGTAGCCCGGCCTCCTGTTGTAAATGTTATCCATCCTCCTTGTCTGAAGACTATGCATTATAAATTGGTTTTCGTGACAAGCCGGAGATAATCTCGGTTCTCGTTTC
Organism: Phalangium opilio; assembly: GCA_019434445.1. Classification (NCBI taxonomy): domain Eukaryota; kingdom Metazoa; phylum Arthropoda; class Arachnida; order Opiliones; family Phalangiidae; genus Phalangium; species Phalangium opilio. The sequence goes on from JAEQBA010002474.1 coordinate 81,897, forward strand.
TTTTCTTCTTTGAAATTAGATAAGTCTAAAAGCGGCGGGAAAATGTTACGCGGTGGGGTCTGCATCGTTAAAAATAATGAAAAACGGCAATCTTCTCGCCTAATTTTAAATTTAGACCTCTCCTCCACGCTCTTCTCTCTCTCTGTAGCCGAAATGAGCAATTTCTTTGTTTCGCGAACAGATGTAACTTTTTACAGTTTTTTATTCTTCTTCTTTTTCCGTGTCGTGATATTTCTTTTCTTTGTATATGGGATAGAAAAAGAGTTAAGTATACACACACTCTCTCTCGGATCTAGAATAACTTTGAAACGTGAATGTATAGTTTCCATTTTAAGAGACGGATGGGAAGAGATTTGCATCTCTTATGATCCCTGGTTTTTTTGGATTGCATCCTCTATCCAAAGTTATACTGAAACATTCCCCGGGTTCTCTTATTGCAACTCTCTGACTCATATCATATGCGTGCATTTTTTTTTGTTGCGTACAGAACGAAATAAATAGGGATGCCTAGCTTACATTTATGTCTGGCCCTCCTTGGTTTTTCGTGAAAAATTCCCATTGAAAAATGGTTGCTAATACCGCTAATACATTGTTTGACTTTTGACTTATTTTTCCAATACTCTCAACCTATTACCAAATTTAAATGATAATTCATGAATTTCAGGGTTCGTACAAACCTGGAAATTCCAGGCAAATAAATTTTACTAAAAATTTAGGGAAAACTAGGGGAAATTTACAATTTTTCCCACTAAAATTCAGGAAAATTTGTTTGACCTGGTGCCGTTGCTCTAACTGAAAATAACAACCAATCCGGTTGTTACTAAGGGCCTTTTATCAGGGAAATAAATGGGAAATACCCTGCAAATGTCAGGGAAATAAATGGGAAATACCCTGCAAATGTCAGGGAAACCAGGGAAATCGATTTTCCCTAAGTTGCGTGATGAACCCTTTAATTTACTTCCGTTTTTATCCTGTGTATAACAAACGGCCCTCGATGACTTTAGATAAAAGAGTTAGAAGGAAGAGGGCTTAGACTATAAAGGATGTAGCATTTAATAAACTCAATTTGAGATGTCAAAATTTTAGGGGGACAGAAATCTGTAAACTTCTAGCTTTCACTTTCGCTTATCATTACGTTGTAGGTCGTTTAATTGCCAGAAAAAAATCCTTTATGTTCTTTTCTTCGCCTCTTCGGGTCTTAAATGATGATAGAAACATTCTTAAAACCAGTTTATCCGGTTGACTGCTTAATTTTTAATTCACTTGTTTATTGATGGAAAAATATTACTCTTTTTTTTCCGAAAGAGGCCGATTAAAGTGTTGGGGGGGGGGGATGAAACCGATATTTATTTTTTGCCCCCAAGTTAAAGGCCGGGAAACGGCGAGAAGGGTTCTTGTCAAACTGAAAACCGTGCATCGAAGTAACAATGGGCGACCGTGCTTCAAACTTTTTTGGGGTTCTTGTCAAACTGAAAGCCGTGCAAAGCGGTTCTTGTCAAACTGAAAGCCGTGCAAAGCGGTTCTTGTAAAACTAAAGATAAACAATGGACAGTCTCTTAAATGGGGGATGCAAAAAGTCGGGGAAACAAAATTTAAGAGACTGTCCATTGTTTATATTCAGTTTGATAAGAACCGCTTTGCACGGCTTTCAGTTTGACAAGAACCCCTAAAAAGTTTGAAGCACGGTTGCCCATTGTTAGTTCGATGCACGGTTTTCAGTTTGACAAGAACCCTTCTCGCCGTTTCCCGGCCTTTAAATATTGGTCTGACTATTATTATTATTATTATACAATCCGGATTATTATAGCTGCTAGATTCAAAATCGATTTATTGAGAGAACTTCCCAAGGTTTTATTTATTACGCAAAAAGATAAAGAAATAAAATGGAAATTTATTTCGCGCCTTGAGAGGTTTTGCGGGTTACCTGAGTGTATTATAAGTTTGCAATTCATTCCTAAATGCTAATTTAGGTTTTTCCAAAAATATTTTTCACCTTAGTATTCGATTCAAGTGCTATTTTATTATAGTTATTTAGTCTGAACATGAGCAAGAACAGTTTTGTTAAAACAGGGTTCATACAAACCTGGAAAAATCAGGGAAATAAATAGTTGACTAAAACCGCAGGGAAATCAGCGTCAAACAGGGGCCGAGTAATTGAGCAAAATGTTCATAAACATACCCCCCTCCATAGGATTAACATTACACTTTACTTTGGAGGCTCATAACTCTGGTTCTAATAGAGATACGGGGATGTCCTTTGATTATGTAAATATATTTGCCCCCCCCCTCCTTCGTTAACATTTGGTCTATAGGATACTCCATATACGGGAAAAACCTGGAAAATTCAGGGAAGTGTGTGGGGAAAAAAACCTGGAAAAATCAGGGAAATTTGTTTTCCAAAAGTTGTATGAACCCTGGACGTGGCAACTTCTATTTACTAGCATTTTCTTCTTCGATTTGTCGCTGGTGTTCTTTATTTTGAAGGGGGTTTGTTCCGTTTATTCTTCTATCAAAGTCAAACCCTTTGAGTACAAAATACCCAAATTATTTAAGACCTTCACCCACATTGTATTGAAACTTTTTTGAAAAGTTGGCCATTCTTTCTAAATTTTAATGTGTGTTTTTTTTTAATCTTCAAACTTTTACCAAAAACGAGGATTGAAGCACTCCAAAAAGAAATGATAGCGAAAGGTCTTGCTTTCTTTTTTTTACGTAACTGACTACCCACGCCCTATAACAAAGTTGATACATGTTTGAACGTTTATATATCCCCCTTTTTTCGGGGTTTTTAAAGGCTAAATTGTGGGTTGGAGAATACAGGTAGATTTCTCCTTTTATGGCCCAAGGCGGGAGTGTGTGATTCAATCTAGTCTAGGGTAGAATGAAGTTCATCCGCAGTTTTCTATACAACCAATCATACGTAGCCTTTATTTTAGTAGAGACAGAAGTAAGTCGTAGAACGTAAAATTATTTCCCGCGTAATTTGAGTCGGCTTCGACCACGTGGAGCGTTTCCCGCCTTTTCCGTATCGTTACCAGGGTTCATACAAACCTGGAAAAATCAGGGAAATAAATAGTTGACAAAAACCTCAGGGAAATTTCGAATTTTTATTAAAATTCAGGGAAATCAGGGAAATTTGCGTCAAACAGGGGCCGAGTAATTGAGCAAAATGTTCGGGAACATTCCATCCATAGGATTAACATTACACTATACTTTGGAGGCTCGTAACTCTGGTTATATTAGAGATACGGGGATGTCCTTTGAGTATGTAATGGTCCAATTTGCCCCCCCCCTCCTTCGTTAGCATTTGCTCCATGAGATACTCCATATACGGGAAAAACCTGGAAATCTCAGGGAAATTTGTTTTCCAAAAGTTGTATGAACCCTGGTATTGTTACTTCAGTTAAAGGGCTTCTGATTTAAATTCTTTCTTACACAATACCTGGCGTACGTGCAGTCCACTAGAGAGATGAAATCGTTGACTAAGTTAGGAAGGCTTAGGTCGCTACCCAAAAACCGATCAATGTTGGGAACTTGCATGGCATTCATTGTAGCGGGATTGTGTTCCGTGCAAAAAGTTTCCCTCATCATCTTTCTTTTTTTTAAGGGCTTACCTGCGCTGTGACATCTACACTACCTTTTGTCGCGTCCTATCCTACTCCCCTCCCCGCTTACTTTACTATTAACAATAATAGGAAAAACGTTTTATAGAGTTTTAGGGAAAACAAAAGAGGGGAAAGGATGCATTGGGTTGGACATCCTCCTTGTTTTTAATCATGGAGATGGTTTACTGGATTTTCCAACTACCACGGCACCCACTTCCCCCCCCCCCCCGTGTCAAATTCGTTTTTCGTTCGGCCCACTTTTGTTTTGTTCGTTTTATTTTTATGTTTGTCAACAAAAAATTTGTTTAGGCCTACGTAAAGATTTTGCTACCGATTTTAATTCTTTGACTTGAATTTTAAAACGTTACGTGATTAAAAGGTTTTGTTTTAATTAAGTTGGAATTAATTACGTTTGTACGTGGGTCTGATTGTTGTTTATTTGTTTTAAGATTCGTAATAACTATCCTAGTTGCTTTGTATTTAGACATTTTTTTAATGTTTTTTTTAATTGATATTCGTAATTTGTTTGGTAATTATTGCGGAGAATTAATTTGGTCTTATAATTAAAAGATTTTCATCAACTAATTATTGTTGTCTTCGAGATATTTATCTAGGCCTACATACATACGAGAAAAGTTTTTAATTAAAAAAATAATTGAGATGTCTCATTACCGAATAATTTATTTTATCTTAAAAATCGTAATTGAAAAAAAAAAAAAAACATGAAAATATATTATTTTACCCAATTAAAATAACAAGGATTTAGTATAAATTAAGTCTAGAGATTTTCAGCTTGCGCTATGGGATTCTTCGCTTGTAGTATTTTGAGGAAGTTAAGAGTTGGAAAAATATTGTAAAACGTCATTAAGATCATTTCTGAAGAGACTTAGCGCGGCGTAGAGTACAAGTATACGAAAAAAATAAACTCCATGGTTCCAGATCAGTGATTTTAAAAGGTCTACCCAGGCCCTAGTGCTGTTGTCAATTTAACTTTTTCCTCGAGGGAACTATGAAAAAAAAATCACTAGCGAACGCGTAAAAGCTATGTTAAATGTATAATTGGAATAGAGCGCTTCGCTCGCGTATGGTCGGTCACTTTTGGGGTTTCTTTCGGTTTTCTCCGCGTTATTCTAGCGTATGCCAATTTTTGGGCTTGAATTTTTCGTTTTAGGACGCGTTCATTCGGCAGTTATCACTTTTATAAATCCCGAAAATCGCAGCGTTACCGTTGAATGGTACGAAAAAGGAGAAACCAAAGGCAAAGAGGTGAGGTTACGCGTTAACTTCCTTGTGTAGCTGTCTATGAACGAATATTAACCATAGAAAATATGGCGTTCGTTCATTTTGGTTAACGGGGGTTTTCGCGTATTTTAGATCGAATTTGATGCGGTATTCTCCTTAAATCCTAATCTGGCCGAAGGTCCGAGAACGTACCCGAGGAAGGTTGTGAAAATGTTTTGATAATTTCGAATTATTTCCGGTTCTTTTTACTTAACTAATTTTACTGTTAAAAAAATAGGGTGGGAGATCGGTTCTCGGAGCGTTACCGGCGCAACAACCGAGAAGTGCGAAATGTTTATATTTTGACCATGGGAATAGTGATACTAATGTTGTTGATACATTTTCGGATAGATAACATTCGTCTTAGACCATCGGGACGTTACATAGCCAATGGTCACAATAATAACACTCACTTAGAAACTAGCTATCAAAATGCTTCTATAGTTCAGCCAGCGGCACCACCTCAAAATATTATGGCTCCACCAGCCCCTCCTCCCGCCGTTGGTCCGCTACTTCAACCCATCCAAAAGAATATGGCGCCCCCACCACCACCACCACCGGTGGCCACTAACGTTGCTGGCAACACGGCTGCTTGTAAGAACCAGCTCCTCGTATTAACGGCTTGACCTTTTAAACTTTGTCGCGACTTAATTCTTAATGGACTTAAGCAGCACGACGGCGCTCTAACGTGGTTAAAGAAGTGGACAAGATCAAGAAACAACGCGAGGAAAGGCGAGCTTGTCAGGCCAAGAAGAAAGCCGAGCAAATGGAACTGATGAATATTGATCCCGGCAATCCCAATTGGGAATTTTTAAGCATGATACGCGAATATATGAATCAAATAGAATACAGACCAATTACTCACAGTGATCCAGTCCAAGTGCAGCAAATTACGGTCGCCATTCGAAAAAGGCCGCTCAATAAGAAAGGTATTAAAATATCTGGCGTTTTTTGGAAAAGGGTTGTTAATTAGCGTAGCTTATTCCTGATCAGCGCCACCTACCCATAGCGGTGACTTTGAGAACTACTGTAAGCGGCAAGCCAATCAGATGTCGCTAAAATCTGGTGACGTCACTGACTGGCACTCTCGGGGGGTCTTACCAAAAATGACGTCACCAGATTTTAGCGACATCTGATTGGCTTGCCGCTTACAGTAGTTCTCAAAGTCACCGCTATGGGTAGATGGCGCTGATCAGGAATAAGCTACGCTAATTGTTAATCAAATTGATTCTAGAGTTGCAAAGGAAGGAAGTGGACGTTGTTTCTATTCCTAATAAGGAACACGTCATAGTTCACGAGCCAAAGTTTAAAGTTGATTTAACTAAATACATGGAGAATCAAGTTTTTAGGTTTGATTATGGTTTTGACGAAACCGCCGATAACGAATTAGTTTATAAGTAAGTCTTTACGCCGCCGCCTTTCTACGTAACTCGAGTAATAAATTAATATCGTAATTAACGCGGCGCGCTCTAGGTTTACCGCTAAACCGTTAGTTCAGACTATTTTTGATGGCGGTATGGCGACTTGTTTCGCTTACGGTCAAACTGGTAGCGGTAAAACACACGTACGTTAATTTGTTGAATATTCAGGGTTTGTACGGAACCTGGATAACCTGGAAAACCTGGATAAGTCAGGGATATGAAAACTAGGGGGAAAAGTCAGGGATAAGTCAGGGATTTAAAAGTTTTTCCTAAAAAGTCAGGGATATGTCAGGGATTTTGTTTGGTATATCAAGCCATGCTTCGTGCAATGCTAAATTTGGGACAGGTGTTATGAAGTGGGCTCTGGCAAACCTCTTAAAATGGTCAGGGATATTCCAAAATTTGGTCAGGGATAACCTGGAAAAGTCAGGGATTTTCAATGTAAAAATTTCGTACGAACCCTGATATTTCGAGTTAATAACTAAGAGTTAATTAACGTGTCGTTGCTTCGGTTTTAGACGATGGGGGGAGATTTTACGGGCAAATCTCAAGACTGCACGAAAGGAATTTACGCGCTGGCTACGAAGGACGTTTTCAAACTGCTCAAGTCCCAAAGGTACAGAGGAGAAGATTTGGTTGTGACGGCCAGTTTCTTCGAAATCTACAGCGGGAAAGTCTTTGACTTGATGAATGCCAAGGCCAAATTAAGAGTCCTCGAGGATGGAAAACAACAAGTTCAAGTTGTGGGACTTCAAGAGAAAGTCGTCGATTGCGTAGAAGAAGTTTTGAAACTCATTCAACAAGGAAACAGCGCTAGAACGTCCGGTCAAACTTCCGCTAATCAACACTCTTCGAGATCACACGCTGTCTTTCAAATTAACCTCAAAAAGAGGTAAGTCATTCGCGCTTTGATACCACGTGACGCGTTGTTTTACACTCAATTTTCAGAACAACTGGTCGTCTACACGGAAAATTTTCCTTAATTGATTTGGCGGGTAATGAAAGGGGGGCCGATACGTCGAGCGCCAACCGACAAACTAGAATGGAAGGCGCCGAAATCAACAAGTCTCTTTTAGCCCTGAAGGAATGTATCAGGGCGCTGGGTCGGAAAGGGACCCATCTTCCTTTTAGGGCCAGTAAACTAACTCAAGTCTTGAGAGATTCTTTTATCGGAGAAAATTCTCGAACTTGCATGGTAGGATTCCCTTTAACTCTTTGAGGCGCGCCGCCGCCTTTGGAACGTAGTTCGACTGAAGGGGGTGGGGCTCTATGATTTCAGATTGCTATGATCTCACCCGGTATGTCCTCTTGCGAACATTCCCTAAACACGCTTCGTTACGCCGATAGAGTTAAAGAATTAGGAGTAGAAAACCCCGATACTCTTAAAACGTCTCCCAGTGAAGAGGATGATGAGGAAATGGCCACGCAACACGATGACTTAGCTCTACTAAGATCTGTACGTGTATGTTATTAAAGGAATTTTAGTACATTGACAATTAAAACACTCTCTAATCGAGTTAATTAATTAATTTTAATTAATTCCGGTTATTAATTAATAGGAAGAAGAGCTTCCGGCGGATTTATATACATTCCACGAAGCTATTTCCCATCTTCAGGAAGTTGAAGAGGAAGTCTTGGATTTGCACAAGAATGTTATAGACGTAACGACAAAGTGGACGGAGATGGATAACAGTCTATTGAGTATGACTAACGAAGTTGATTATGATGTTGATGGTAAAACAAAATTCCATTCTCTCTCTCTCTCTCTCTCTCTCTCTCTCTCTCTCTCTCTCTCTCTCTCTCTCTCTCTCTCTCTCTCTCTCTCTCTCTCTCTCTCTCTCTCTCTCTCTCTCTCTCTCTCTCTGTCTCTGTCTCTGTCTCTGTCTCTGTCTCTGTCTGTCTGTCTGCGAAACGACGATAACTTTCTCTCTCTCTCTCTCTCTCTCTCTCTCTCTCTCTCTCTCTCTCTCTCTCTCTTTCTCTCTTTTCCATCGAGTTTCTATCTATAATTTCCATGATTTTTTTAAAGCTTATGTTCAGCAGCTAAAAGATCTATTATCTGAAAAGATTGAAGTACTTTGCAGTTTCAAAGGTAAGATAGTTTAAATTGGTTAATTTAACTATAAGTTATTTAATTAATCAATGTAAGGGTATTCTATTTTTTTTTCTTTGTCTTCTTTCTCTCTAAATAAACTTCAAATAGAAAAAGTAACTTGCTTCGGTCAACAATTAGCGGAAGAAGAAAAAATCAGTAAGAACATGAAGCGTCCCCCTCATAAATGAATTTCCACTCTTTGATTTTAATTAGGGATGATAATTTTCCGAGCTGCTCTCTTTATCTTTATCTTTGTCTCTATTAAAATAATTCTATATTTAATTTACAAAATCTTTTAAAATTAAAATTAAGCCCTTTATTTTATTTATAGTTTTGAAATAAAAATTAAATTAAAATAAACCAGTAACTAACTACCACCGTACTAGCTTTCGAAAGATGACTTTTACTGATAATAGTTATTAAAAAGAAATCAAAAACGGTAAACCACGCTTTTTAATACCATGGTTGAAGTAGAATGTTTCCCTTAAACGTAAGTAACACCTTGAAATTATTAATTTAACTTTAATAATACAACTAAAGACGATAGATATTAATTAAATTGACGATTTTGTGGTTCGGTTCTTATTTTTTGATGATTAATTCAGGGGGGGGGGGAAAGAAAAATTAAAATATATTCGTATAGTTTTAATTTTTAATGAATAAAATCACTCGGCTAGCTACTCCAATTTACCGCCGAGTTGTTTAGACTTTAGAGAGACACTGAACTATGAAACAAAAACATACCAGCCATTTTTTCCTATCCGCGTAAACAATAAACAAGCATATACAAAATGTTTGTACGGAGAATAAATATATATATATTTAAATTGATAAAGTTAGTGTTAATCGATCTATAGCTGTTTTTTTTTTTATTTAATTTTCCGGTGCCAGTTTTTATTATGATAAATAGGGATAGAAAATATTAACAATGTCCGACTTTCACTACCAGCAAAAAAACAAACAAACAAATTTGTATGTACATTTTGTAAATATAGCTAATTAATAGTTAATTAACAGTTTAATTTCTATCACTAAATAATTTTGTTTTAATGTACAGTTCAAAAAAGCTAACATGATTTTTTTTTTCCTTAGTTATATTTTTTTTAATCTCGGATAAATCTATTTGAGTTTGAAAATTAACAATTCGTCATTTGTCAAGATATTAGGTTAAGTTTGCGTCAAATTCGCCCCCTTTAACACTTTAACGACGTGTAAATAACTAATTATTTTCAATGTTGATCAAATTTAAGCTAAAAGAACTTCAACTGAATTCTATCGGTGTAAATTTTTCCAAAAAAATTACGTAATTCAAGAACGTTCGTTGCTAAGCCTTTGAATGCATCATCTCCTAATTTGTTCCCAATTTTTAAAATTAAAACAAACCAACCAATATAGGTCTCGGGGGAACATTTTTGCTTTCAAGACGTAAAAGAATAATAAAAAAAAAAAAAACACTAACCAAAAATAGTTTTCTTAATTTCCAAGAAATCCCTTCGTTTTAGAGGAGGATTAATTTTTTTGTTTGTTATACGTTTTAATTTTTTGTTTGTTTTAATCATTGTTAATTGACTTTCTAGTCTTTGATGTCAAAGTACTAAAAATTTAACCCCCCCCAAAGATATTTGGGTCTTAAATTAATTAACTAATGAATAGTTAAGAAAAAAAAAAAAAAAATAACAAGCCCTAATTAAACGAAAAATATAATTAAAGGGAATGTAAAGACAGTTTCGCCTTGTGGGTAAAAATTATTAGAAATACGTCACAAGCACCACGTGACGCCAAGATACGAGGAGTGACGACTGGACATTTATAGCGTTTTCCATTGTGTCTTCGCGGAGCGCTCCCAAGGAGCAATAAAAATGGTAGTAGTAGTTTCCAGCTTCGTTAAAGACCGTTTTTGAAGAATAGGATCTCCTAGTTTTATTCCTCCATGGGAGCGCTCCGCGAGGACACAATGGAAAACGCAATCAGTCCCTTGTTTTATGGCAGATTGCAGCCACAATTCTCCTAAGTGGTAGTTTTCGAAATTAAACCACGCGGCCTTTGACGTATTTTCAAATAATTTTTACCCGCAGCGTCACAGTCCCTTTAAATACGAGGGACGTGATTGTTTGGCAAAACTCATCACGTTTAAATATCTTTAATATCAAGATTAAATTGGTCTTGAAGTTGATTTAAAATGAATTCTAAAGGTTTTTGCGTAACTGAAAAAAGATCGAGTGACTGAATGAGAAATATTTATTCCTTCAAATGTAGGAGAATTGTATTTGTACTTGAGCGAAACAATCGTGGACGGTGCCAATAGGTTTAGAACACGTACAATATAATGTTTGGTTGTTTGTATGGGCCTTTATAAAACCTAATTTTATTAGATTTTTACGCCGGGTGAAATTTATGCTATATTCAATGGCGTTAACATTTTTTCAAGACCAATAAACGTTTCTTTAACTTGAATTTATTTATTGTTACTTCTAAATTGGTTTTCTACAAATAATGCGTGCCGATATACAGTGACCTTTGATCTTTAAGGCTAAAATAATAAAAGTTTTGTATTCTTCAAGTAAATTTTTGCCTCGACGAATGACGCCACGGAGAGGTATTACGCTGGACGTTTCTGTCTGTGTGTCTGTCACCACGCTCGAAGTTGGCAAATCGGAGCAAAGAGGGTAGAAAGAGGGGGAGTTGAAGCTAGCGGCTTTGGCAAGGCATTTTGGGTGTTCTCGCTTTTCTTTTCTATCTATTTGTTATATTTTCCTCCTAATATCCGGTTCACCGTATTTCAACCAATAAGAGGGCAGAGAAGATGCGCGCGCACACCGGAAGCTTAGAGGTAAACTTTCAAAGGGAGACCACTCCAGCCAAGGCTTCTACTCCCCCTCTTTCTACCCTCTTTGATCGGAGATAACACGTTTGCAGTTCACAGAAAGTAATATTGACTTCTATCTACTCCATTATCATCGTTAGGGTTAAGTTGTACGCGGCGATGAAAGGTCTAGCCCCCTCCCAATGGCAAAGGCTTAGGTAATAGGGACTTGGCAGCAGTACTACTTCATGCAATGTCACCACGGCTACCTTCCACTAGTGCTAAAAAACTATACCAGGAGGGGCTTATATAGAGAGCTCTCATTCTATAAAAAAAACATACTATAATGGCGCCGGGGGCGGAGTTAAGCCCGAATTTCAATTCCAATTCCCTATTGCGCTATTTCTAACACTAATTTCCAAAAATTCAAACGTCATCAATAGCTATGTTTAAAATGATTTAATTATTTAATTAAAACATCGTATGTGGGTAGATAGCCCTTGTCTCGACCCGGAGAGGTGTTGAGTTTGGGAAATCCCAACTTGTTTTTAATTCAATTTAAAAAAAGGCATCGGAAGAATTATAAAGATAACGTCATTTATTTTTGAGTACAAATGAACGAGTAAACATTAACCAAAATAAATACAGGTACTTTAATTGGAATAATTAACAACCATATTAAATAATTATTATTTAACAACCAATATGAATAATTTCTTCCAGTAGATCAAATCGATCTTTTGGTTTAGTAGAAAAATATTTTATTTGTAAAGGAGAATAACGCTCTTTAACTGGAATGATGTCGCGGAATGTTGAATCTTGCCAAGAATAATTAAACGCCTCGAGAAGTTTAATTCTTTCTTTGTCCCCTTTAACGCAATCTACGGGTTCTCTCTCGGCTATTGTCGAGCATCGAAGGTTTTTTAGGATTAATATGGCTCTTATAGCGAACCATCCTCCAAATTCGGGATGGACGCAAACGCCAAATATTTTCTACAACGAAATTGCCTGCCGCGATTAATCGCGAGTAATTAATTATTATTTAAATTAATTTTCAAGAAGTACTTGAGAAGGTTTCCAAGGGTCGTTTTTAACATCGGATCTTTGGTAATAATAGGCGATACCGCTGATGTGAGCTGCCGTTTGTAATAAGGCTTTGGGTCTTCTATTTGGAAATAGATCAAAATCGTGGATAATTTCCGTATCCAGATTAGTATCTTCCTGTAAATAATGTAAAATGCCAAGTGTATAGGTTAAGGACATCTTTTTAAACCACTCGGACACGCTGGTATCGCTGCAAACAGTCGATCACGTTTGTTTTTACGTTTATTATACGCGAGAAGCTATTTTGCAAAATTGCCAATCACTTACGTGATCATCTTTGAGTTTTTGAAAATAATTTTGCATACATTGGTCCATTGGATCGCGAAGTTCTTCCAAGGATTGGCTTTTAACAAAAGGTAGGAATATTTGTTCAAACATCTTCGGTGTGTTTATTACTACAAACGCGATAGTGTTTTGATCGTAAGGAAGTTTAAACGCGGGCTGAACAGTTTCATTATATCGCTTAATCTGGTAATGAATATATATAGCTGTAGAATAAGCGTAATTATTTTAATTAAAACTAGGTCAATTCTTTACTTGAAATGCTGCGCAGTCAAATCCATCGTTTCTTAATTTTTTAAATAACCGAGTTTGAAATTCTTCAAAATCATTTGGATTAAGTTCAATAAGATTCGTAACGTTTTCATCCATAGTATTTACTAAAGCCAACAAACCCGGCCGGCAGCAGGCTGGGAAATAGCACACTTCCTCTGGTCCAAAAAACCAGTTTATTAATTGCTTGGACTAGTTTTTTAATTCAAGAAGTGGGGGTTACTGGTCCTCGGGACCAGTTTATTAATTGCAAATCTATTGGAGAGCAGGGCCGGAAATAAGCACAGGACACTGGACATTGTCCAATAAAATTTTAAAATGTCCTATATTTTTTTCAAAAACTAAGGGGGTCACTGGACATTTTGACCAATAAATTTTCCGAAGTTTTGATAGCTTGACTATGAAGATGCGACACTATTTATGCACACGCCAGTGGACAATGTCCAATAAATTTTCCAGACAAATAGGGGGTCACTGGACACATGTCCTATAAATGTTTTTTCTTATTTCCGGCCCTGTTGGAGAGCAAAGGCTGGGACCAGTCCGGAGACCAGTAAATTATTTCAGACACTAGGGGGTCACTGGTCCAAAGGACTAGTTTAAAAAATATCCTTATTTCCCAGCCTGCCAACAAACCCGGCCGGCAGCCTAATAAGTTATGGGTGATACTAGTTTACCTAATCCTTCTTTTTTGCTACCGATTTTTGCTAACCCGGCATAACTCTGAGAATTTTTCAGAAAATTAAGCGGCGTCTGCTTATTATAAGATAAGACTGAAAAAACATAGGCATAAATGAATATGAATTAAGCGTTTATTGTCAATTAAAATGAAAGTTGCGCAGAAAATAATAGAAAGGCGACTTCCCACAATATATATTAAAGTAAATAAAATTTAAAGTAAAACTGCAACTGTATTTAAACCGATAAAATTAATACATAAACAAAATTAGGATGGTCTTACAAAACACTATAAAACTTTTTTTTCGCGGATAAATGACAAGGGAAAATTAGAAATTCCATTCTTAATTTATACTTAATTGTTCCCTAGCGTTTTTACTCGTTTGTTCGTTAAATTAAGAGCTGGTATAACGATTTTCTTCTTGATAAAAAACGGTTCTTTCTTTGAGTGCTTGAGGGGGAGTGTACTGGTAGGGGACATTTAGGGGGAGAGGAGGTATCCAAATACAATATTAAAACGGTTCGTAGCATAAGCGTATAATATACGTCCGTAATGACATACACTTATGATAATAGTAATATTTTCTAATTTAGAAAATTAAAGAAATTTACGGAGATAAACCACGTGTAATTAGAGTTAAATAATAATTTATTTAAAACATCCAAATTAAAAATGAGACGTTAAAATAATAATTTTAAATAAATTATTATTTAACTCTAATTACACGTGGTTTATCTCCGTAAATTTCTTTAATTTTCTAAATTACTTCACACCCGTGTATAATAATAGTTATGTTTGACCTTTTTAATATTTTCTAATTTATCAACGCTTTTTCCCAGTACAAACAACAGAAAACTTTAAAATCATAATTAATAGTCAATATTTAATGGTTTCCAAGCGTTTTTACTCGTTTGCTCGCTTAATTATGAGCTGGAATAACGATTTTAATCTTGGCTTTAATTTGATCAACGTATAGCTTATCGAAATGGCCAAATTCATTTAAACATACTTTGCGACTTTCCAAATTTCAATTTCACATTTTTTATCTTTCAGCTTTTTACCTCTCCGAGTGACGTATGTCACGGAGAGGTTCTAATTTCGACGTGTCTGTGTGTGTGTGTGTGTGTGGGGGTGGGTGTGTGTGTGTGTGTGTGTCTGTCTGTTGTTACACCCACGTGACCGCGTTCGCAGTTTGCAAATCGGAGCAAACGTGTTCTCAATTTCCGGAAATTTCGAAAATTGTATTACACTTACAGGCTATTACTCCATTGCCTGTCTAACATCACCAGCCTCTGGTCTTTGTCCATCCCACATGGACACCAGTCTGTACACACTGGCTTCTAATCACAATCATCTGCTGCTCTTTGTCCATCCCACATGGACACCAGTCTGTACACACTGGCTTCTAATCCCCACCCTCTTGTGGTCTTTGTCCATCCCACATGGACACCAGTCTGTCCACACTGGCTTCTAATCACCACCGTCATCTGCTCTTTGTCCATCCCACATGGACACCAGTCTGTACACCTGGCTTCTAACACCACCATCTTCTGGTCTTTGTTTTTGTCCATCCCACATGGACACCAGTCTGTACACACTGGTTTCTACACACCACCATCTTCTGGTCATTGTTTTTGTCCATCCCACATGGACCCCAGTCTGCACACCTGGCTTCTACTCCATCATCATCGTTAAGGTTAAGACATACGCGGCGATCGGCCAGGGTTACGAGAAACGTCCGGCCTCCCTAAGGTGGGGCTTCCACCAAAGGTTCACGCAATTGCGCTGTTCTTATCCATGGCTGCGATTCGAAACCCTTATATACTACCTATTTTAGTAAGGCGAAGCAACCGGCGTATGCTTCATTTCAAACGCCAATATTAGTCAAGTCTCTCAAGAATGTTTAATTGTTCTTTTTTAAAACGATGTAACGTTCAATAAGGCGAATAACTAACGAAGAAAATATTAAATATTAATTATATTTATTTTAATATTTAAGATAATCTTGTTTCTCAATTCAAAATTAATACGGAAAGAGTTAAAAGCAGTCTATGTTTTTGTCTGTATGTGTCCGTCCGTTGTTACAGTAGTGCGCTGCGTTAGAAGTTCGTTTTCTTTTGATGTGTAAAGAAATCCAACACAACCATAATATTCCCTTTATCCTTAATATAAACTGAATATGTGGAAATATTTTTCGTAATTATGATGCATTTAGTACTTTTGTAGCTTTAAAGCTCTATTTCATTATGATATTCCAAAGATTTTTTTTAATATTATTATTTAAAATGGATGTTTATATATTACTTAAGCTATACTACATCTGTTTATAGCATAATCCTTTCTAAAATCATAGTGAATACAAGTACAACGCTGCTATGTTGGTCAAATGAACTCTTATTTGTCAATAGGCCTAGTGAACCAAAAAGTAAAAGTTTGGGTTTGGTTTTCGTTTCTGTCTGCAGAGACATTAACGGTTCAGAGTGAGCCGAAAGTTAAATACACTTTTAAATAATTAGGCTTAGATTTATAATCATGGTGGAAATCTGGGTCGCGTTCAGCAGAGCCTCGCGTTGCTGAACGCGGCCCAGGGATTTTGTTTTTGAATTTTGACGTCACGGTGCTTAGCGCTGAGCTAGCGCGGTCTTCAAAGAAAATAGTCTGCTTTTTTGATAACGTGACGTAAAACGCGTAGTTCTCAGCTTGGCGAAAAAACCATGGAGGAATTAATACAAATAGCTCTATGGGACTATAGCTATTTAATTGGCGTGAAACCAGTTGATCACGCGAGAATTTTAAGAGATATGTTAGTTTCTAATTTTAATTATAAAAGTTGTTATCTATCTCTATAAATATGTTATCCTACAATTTTTGTTAAGCCTTGGTACCTTGCACGCTTTATTGCGCTAGCGTCATTTATAAAACGCCGATGACCCGTTTTTCCCCCATCGGATGATTTTAATGTGTACAAGTATATCATTATTGGATGTAAAATGTCGTCTGATTTACAGTAAATTTGCTATGCTTTGTATACTGCTTTAATATTTCATAAATTTTAACTTAAGAAACATTTCCATATCTGGGTAAATAAGTTTGAAAGTAGTCGTCTTGACTCGGAGAGGTAATATTTTGGTTTTCCCAACTTGTTGAATTAAATTTAGGCGCCAAAATCCTCTTTGTATTATATTTAGTAGCTTTTCATTCGTACGATGTGAAAGGTCATACACCCTAAAACATTTTTACCGCTTTTATCGTCTGAAGCTGTTTATTCAAGAAACGCGTAATAACGAAGTTATTAAGCCTATTTTTAACCTATTTCTTTCCAAGGTGACTGCTAGCCAATATAACCAATTTAATACGATAATATGACGTAATTACTCAAATATATTTTACGTCCCCCCTATGGCGGGCGAATAGGGAGCTTTCGGTTGGGGGAGGAGCTATGATTCGTGATATAATTTTCAAGGCCATACTGGTGGGCTGAATGCGGAAGGAAAGCTAGTACCCACCAATATGGCTGCCAGAACATTGGCAAGACTTAGGAGGGTGTGACGTACTACTCAGCCAACTGAAAGGTATCTATACTTGGGCATCTTATAACTTCTCCCTAATAAACTAGATATCACTTCTTGATAATGGTAATACGAGAGGTCTCTTTAGTATTTGTACCTCTTTAATTGGCAGAAGCTGTTCGTTCTAGATATACTTGTGATAACGGAAATTATTAGGCCTATTTTTAACCTATTTCTTTCCAAGGGTGACTGCTAGCCAATATAACCAATTTAATGACGTAATTACTCAAATATATTTTACAAGAAAATATTAATGGCAATTTTTTTTATTATTTTTTTTTTTCACGCGTGTTATCGTAGGCGTCTTTATTTTTTAGACGTTTTTACGCCCTCGATTGGCCTACTGCGCACGCGCTTCTACACCTTTTCCTGATAAGAAAATCACACCGCGGGTGGTCAATTTTAATAGTTCAACTTCGTCAAACGTAATGAGAGTTCATTTCGTCAATCGTCACGCTGCCTGTCAGTCGTGAATTCTTCTCGGCTTTGAACTTATTTTAGCCGTGTTCAGCTTGAAGTAATCGCTTTTTTGATTAACTGGATTTTCGAGTTAAGTACGCGTCAGCGAAGGCGAGTGCTCGTGGTCAACGCGGGATTCTCTGGGGACTGGACCTCATCGAGTCATCTGAATCCTTCTGAAACTGGTATTGCGTGAGTAGGGTTTATTATCTAAGCGTTAATTTCATCCCCAAATACGCGAGTCATATCCAAATGTAAAGCCACTAGAATTGGCATTGTCTTCTATTTTACTGGTATAGAGTAATGGCACCTACCCGCCTTTGACTGCATTAGCTCTTTGGGTACTTAACACGGAGTGCCATTCCTCTATAGATTTATTAGGTAACGCGTGTCTTAATGGTTACTAGTTGAGTTTATTCTTGTCTATTAGTTGAGTCTTGCTAGTGACATGTCCGTGTTAATCCAATAGTTACCCTAACTGCAGGGATTGTGGGGTCCTCGGTTCTTTATATTAACTTTGGCGCGCACCAGGGTAAAATGTCAGGCGTTAGATATGACGCAATTTTTACTCGTCTTCTTAGCCTAAACCTCTCCATCCCGTTTAGTTCTCATTTAGCTTTGTCAATCTCCGTTTTTTTCCATAATACCATAAATTGATCATCTAAAATTAAACCAAGTTTATGTCTGCCTATAACCAATACCCCAGAGAAAGCCTTCCCTTTAGAGTACTCTAAAGCCGCGTTTACACGAGACACTTTGGAACCGTTTTCAACCGTTTTGGAAAGGCCTGACACTTTTTGAAAAATAATATTTGCATTTCCTCGTGAATGGTCTCTGGTTTTTTAACAGCGTAATATTATTTTTTGTACATTCCAAACCGGTTTAAAACGGTTTCAAAGTGTTTCGTGTAAACGCGGCTTAAGTCTGACAAGAAAGACTCGTTAAAAGAAACCTGTCTACGTCAATATTTTATACACGTTTGCCTAAAAAAACCATGGTGGAAGTACTTGTTCGATTTTTGCCCCGCTTCGTTTTGAAACGCAAACAAGTCACGAAAATTCTTTCGTATTAGCTAGGTGTGGTTAGAGTGGCATATTTTTATTATTTGCTAACGTAGGTAGAGGTTTCATAAGTCATTAGTAGTTCAAATGTGTTTAAGAATTATATTTTATAGTTTTCGGTGTCAAAAACGAAGTATTTTCTCGTTTTTACAGAAATTAGAAATTGATGTTTATGGCATCAAGGAAATTCCACGAATTATCAGATTCAGATGAGAGTGATGGTGAGGATATAAAATCTAGTAAGGTTGAAAATGAGGAAAACAGATCTTCAAAACGTAAGCCCGAACTTATTCTATCGCATGTTGAAAACAAAGTTAAAGCAACAGGCGGCTCCATTATCACCCCTAGCATGCTGGCCAATCTTCTGGACACGAATTTTACCTTGCCAATGGCAGGAACCAATCAGGCCTAATGCACTGGGTCCCATTGGTTCCTGCCTTTGGCTTAACTAGCCTTTACCAAGCTTAGCCAACGTGTAGCAGAAAAGCCATCTTTAAGGGGCATCAACGGAGCCACCCTTTGCTTTAATAAGAAAGTCAAGACACATAAGGAAAATAGTCCGAAGCATGTAAAAGAAGCGTGTGCAGCTCAAAATATCGGCTTTTATTTAACTCGCGTACGAGGAATTCATGATAAATACAATCATTCTGGCATGGCATACAGTTTAAACGGAATATTATCAGATTATAATGGGGAATTAATACAATCAGTTCAGGTAAAAACATTCCTTATGACTTCAGAGTGATAGTGAGCATTTCAGTTAATTTATTATTTCAATATTAGTTTAGTTATGTTATCGATATTCCTTGGCTTATGGAACAACATCCAGATAAACATAGGTAATCAAGGGATCTAGCTTAGTTTAAAGATTGGAAATTTAAAAGTAACAATATTTAGATCAAAACCATTGTTAATTGTTCACTATGTAATACATACTAAATTTTTTCCAAAAAACACAACCAAAATTTTTATTCAGATTCTCTCAAATCATATTCCTGAAATCGCTGACTTTGAAACCTGGCCCCTAATTGCTCAATTTTCGAGCATTGGGTCGCTGGGACCGTCTGAAAGTCAGTGGTTATGTAGCGAACTTCTTTCCAGTTTAACTGCTAGTAAATCAGAATTAACATCCAGCTTAGATTATAGCATATTAAATCTGGTAATAATATGTTAATTAATGTCGTTATAATGTAGGCTTAAAAGAAAAAATTGCGTGTTTTTAATTAGATATTTCCAAGTGTTGAAAATGTTCTAAAAAGTTACGAGGGTTATCCGGCAGGTTCTTCGCTCTCTTATAGCTACAAAACCGAAATGAAACAAGAATATTTGAGCCGATACTTTTGGTGAAATTAACGTTAGAAGTTGATTATCGTGAAGTAAACACTATTAATAATCAGCTTTCGTGACTTGAGGTACCTTCGCAAACGAGCGGAATCCGCTGTACAGAAGCTTAAACTGATTAAACCCACCAACGAGGACTGTTCCTAATTTTCAATGTTTTTAATACAGTGCGTTAATATTAACAAACGCTTATCTCTTGCACTAGCCATCTCTACAAGCTATGTTCTTTAACTAGATGACGCGTTGGACGGCAAACTTTAATATCCTTGGAAGTAATTAAGTGCGCCTATGCGATAGGTGTAGGAAAGAATCAGAAACGAATTTCCGATTCTGAAGCACAAAGCTGAACTCGAAAGCAGAAAGTGTTCAATCAGTTTAAGCTTCTGTACAGCGGATTCCGCTCGTTTGCGAAGGTACCTTTAGTCTAGTATGCGAAAGAAACTGAATTCTTCAATCTGCTTCAGATACCGCTTTCAGTTTTCACTTTACGCTCGTTTGCGAAGGTACCTTTAGTGTTCAAGGGATGTATTTAAATTAGGAAGGGAACCAGGATGCTTTCCAGTACCCTACGATATTCCAGTTAAAAAATACGAAAGTACAGGTTAGGGTTTACGAATTTTAATTAAATTCTAGTGCTTAAGAGGCTTGGCTTGGAAAAATTGGGACAAGCCTCTTAAAAGGATATAGCCACCATCTTGGGGTAAATTTTTAATTTGTACGAATTCATTTAAGATGAACCGTGGACTTGGGATAGACCTCATACTAAAGCACCTGATAGAAATGGAAATACATGGTGTCCTTAAGAATTTAATTTCTTTCACAATAAACAAATATATTTCATACAGATATTGGACATTTTTGATTTTAAAAATATATATTTTATTTTCAAACATTGTAGGAGAAAGAAAAACATTGAAGGGTTACTACAAGTTGGGAAAACCAAAATATTACCTCTCCGAGTCAAGAGGACTACTTACAAATTTATTTACCCAGAAGATATGGAAATGTTTCTCATTTTACGAACAAATACTGAAGTTAAAATTATAAAGATAAGACTGAAAAAACATAGGCATAAATGAATATGAATTAAGCGTTTATTGTCAATTAAAATGAAAGTTGCACAGAAAATAATAGAAAGGCGACTTCCCACAATATATATTAAAGTAAATAAAATTTAAAGTAAAACTGCGACTGTATTTAAACCGATAAAATTAATACATAAACAAAATAAGGATGGTCTTACAAAACACTATAAAACTTTTTTTTCGCGGATAAATGACTAGGAAAAATTAGAAATTCCAATTTTAATTTATACTTAATTGTTCCCTAGCGTTTTTACTCCTTTGTTCGTTAAATTAAGAGCTGGTACAACGATTTTCTTCTTGATAAAAAACGGTTCTTTCTTTGAGTGCTTGAGGGAACACATCAAGGGAGTGTACTGGTAGGGGACATTTAGGGGGAGGGGAGGTATCCAAATACAATATTAAAACGGTTCGTAGCATAAGCGTATAATATACGTCCGTAATGACATACACTTATGATAATAGTAATATTTTCTAATTTATCAACGCTTTTTCCCAGAAAACTTTAAAATAATAATTAATAGTCAATATTTAATGGTTTCCAAGCGTTTTTACTCGTTTGTTCGCTTAATTATGAGCTGGAATAACGATTTTAATCTTGGCTTTAATTCGATCAACGTATAGCTTATCGAAATGACCAAATTCATTTAAACATACTTTGCCACTTTCCAAATTTCAATTTCACGTTTTTTATCTTTCAGCCTTTCGAATTAAATTTAGGCGCAAAAATCCTCTTTGTATTATATTTAGTAGCTTTTCATTCGTACGATGTGAAAGGTCATGTTCCCTTAACGCCAGTGATTAAAGTCCAACCACCAGTATTCTTTTTTTATTTTTTTCTGAAATTTCTAAGTCTTTTTTCTCGTTTTACAAAAGGATCTATGCACCAGCCTGTTTCATGAAGTTTAACGCCTACTAGCCTCAAGAGTGTAAGTACTAAACTTTTTTTTATTTTTTTTTATTTTTTTCTAAGTTTTTTCTCTCTTCTAGCAAAGGGATCTATGCACCAGACTGTTTCTTGATGTTTCATGCCTAATAGTCTCTAGTAATGTAAGTATTAATCTTTGTTTATTTTTTTTTATAACTTTATTAACTATTCTTTCTTTCTAGGTATGCACCAGACTGTTTCTCGATGAAGACTTCTTTACATTATTATATATATTATTATTATATTATTATTCTTGTACATATATATTATACTTGTACTATTACTTGTACATTACTTAATAAAGCTTCTTACATATATTATACTTGCTTGTCTATTTACTTAGTCATCGGGGTTACCCGCCCGTCATACATATATATTTTTTACATCATTCTAACTCTTTCAAGGTATCCACCAGACTGTTCCGTGAAGTCTCGAGTTCACCAGTCGCTTGCTCCATGAATACTTCTTTACTTATATTATATTATACTTGTACTGTTACTTGTTCATTACTTAATAAAGCCTCTTACGTATATATTATACTTGCTTGCTTATTTACTTAGTCATCGGGGTCACCCGCCCGTTATACATACATACATACATAGTTACATAGATATATAGATACATAGTTACTTAGATACATGCACTCTCAATCTATTATTCATTCACTCGCTCGCTCTCTATCAATCACACACACACACTCTCTCAATCACTCACTCACTCGCTATCTATCAATCACACACACACACACTCTCTCGCTCCATCACTGACTCACTCACGCTCTCTCACTCTCACTCTATTCTCAATCATTCACCCTACTACTACCACGTACCTAGCTTCTCAACCTACATATAACTCTTCAGGCTACTTTCTCACCTCCGTCCACTGCCTACAACCATTCTCTGAACACATGCCCTTTCACACCATACTATTCAACCTTTTAAGGCCTATACCTAAGCTTTCTCCCCTTTACACACACTTGGCTCATTACAATCCCTTCCTCATCCAGAGTTGGGCACTCCTCCTTAGATAGATTTTTTTCCTATCAAACTATCATAGATGGCGAAACTATCAATTCTTCTGGCTATATTTTAGAGTGGAACTCCTTCTTAGATAGATTTTTTTCCTCTCAAACTATCATAGATGGCGGAACTATCAACTCTTCTGACTATATTTTAGACTGACATTGCTGGTTAGATAGATATTTTTCCTCTCAAACTATCATAGATAGCGAAACTATCAACTCTTCTGACTATATTTTAGACTGACACTGCTGGTTAGATAGATATTTTTCCTCTCAAACTATCATATTTGGCGAAACTATCAATTCTTCTAGCTATATTTTAGACGGGCATTATTTGTTAGATAGATTTTTTCCCTCTCAACAAATCATAGATGGTGAAACTATCAAATCTTCCTTCAATATGTTAGATTGGCTCTCATTGTTAGATAGATTTTTTGCCTATCAAATCAAATTGAAATCTTTAGGAACGACTAAATTAATCGATTATTTAATTTCCGGACTTTAAATTTGATTGTTTTCGATCAAACTGATTTGGGCTCTACCTACTTTTACTCTGTTTAATCGATTCCTGATATTTCCTGATTTTGTAGAATTTCTAATATTTTCATATATTCATATAATTTCCATAATCTCATTTCTCAAGTTTGACTTTTAACTGTCTATAGTTCAAAAGCTACTATCCAAACTTTTTCAAATTATTCGCCCTTGATTTAATCTAAACCATCTACTATAAACGGTTAACTAATAATAATTGAAGGCAAAAATTGCAATTAAAACTGTGGGTAATAAAAATCAGAAAATCTACACTTTAATTTATCTAATTCTACGTTTGGATGATTTCGTGGAATCGTTCTTCCTCCTCGAGTAGTCGTTCACATCAGTGACAGCACGGAGCTTCTATATACAAGAAGCTCCGTCTTCACAGTTTGAACTGTTGAACCATCGTTTATTTTATTTTTATTTATTTGTTTGAGAGGGTTATAACGACCACCAAGTACAGAATCTTCTTATAGAATAAACCTACACTTGCTAACGTTCAAATATATTAAAAACTTCGATATCA
Organism: Phalangium opilio; assembly: GCA_019434445.1. NCBI lineage: Eukaryota > Metazoa > Arthropoda > Arachnida > Opiliones > Phalangiidae > Phalangium > Phalangium opilio. The sequence goes on from JAEQBA010002474.1 coordinate 105,961, forward strand.
TTCAAAAAACGACTTATCTTTCCAGAAATTTTCATAACTATCAAAATTGCCTATCAAAGATTAGCACATAATTTTTTAAAATGAAATCAGAAACTCACTCAAAGAATCAATTTATTTCTCAAGGAATAATGCCTATCATTTTTTATGATTTCTAAAAGATGGGGTTAGTAGCCAGATCACGTTGAGAATCGATATTTTTCTCTAGAAGATTTCAACGAATCAATGAATCATATCAACTTCGAGTGCACTTTCTAAGCTATCAAACTCAATCGATCATTATAATTCAAATTTTTCTCGAAAATAACTATCAAAATTGATACTTTGATAGGGGCAGATTTAGTTTTCTATCGTATCAAGTGGTAAAACTATCAAATGATATGATAGTGCCCATCTATGTCCTCATCATCTAGATCCTACATATTAAGAGCTCACTGCCTTCCACTTGGATTACAAGACGCCGTTACGCGCTTCAGAAACCACTCTTCTGCACATAGATGGCGCTACTACCATTCACTTCCATAATAGCTGCCTACGTTTCATACACGCTCTGCCCTACACTTGGATTACAAGACGCCGTTACACGCCTCAAACACTCTCACTCACCCCTACCTACACCATCAACACCTTCCTGCCTTCCGTTTGGATTACGAAATGGCACTACCCATCTCAGACATATGCATTTTCACGACTCTCCCTCTCAACGGCACTCGAACGTGTTACAGACGTTTTACCGACTCCACACAATCTCACACGCTCAACTCATCCTTCCACACAATCTGTCTTCCGTTCGGATTACGAGATAGCACTACCCATCTCAGACATATGCATTTTCACGACTCTCCCTCTCAACGGCACTCGAACGTGTTACAGACACCACACAATCTCACACGCTCAGCTAATCCTTCCACCTGACACCTTCCACACAATCTGCCTTCCGTTCGGATTACGAGATAGCACTACCCATCTCAGACATATGCATTTTCACCACTCTCACCCTCATCGGGACTCGAACGTACATTTTGCGTGTTACTGAAGTTTTACCAACTGAGCCACGGAACCCACACAATCTCATATGCGCAACTAATCCTTCCTCCTACCACACACTCTGCCTTCCGTTCGGATTACGAGATGGCACTACCCATCTCAGACATTCTCATTTTCACGACTATCGTCCTCACCGGCACTCGAACGTACAACCTCTCGATCCGTGTTACAGTCGTTCTAACCACTGAACCATGGAACCCACACAATCTAACACGCTCAGCTAGTCCTTCCACCTGACACCTTTCACCTCCCACCCCCCACACACTCTGCCTTCCGTTTGGATTACGAGATGGCACTACCCATCTCAGACATATTCATTTTCACGACTATCGTCCTCACCGGGATTCGAACGTACAACCTCTCGTTCCGTGTTACAGTCGTTCTAACCACTGAACCATGGAACCCACACAATCTAACACGCTCAGCTAGTCCTTCCACCTGACACCTTTCACCTCCCACCCCCCCACACACTCTGCCTTCCGTTTGGATTACGAGATGGCACTACCCATCTCAGACATATTCATTTTCACGACTATCGTCCTCACCGGGATTCGAACGTACAACCTCTCGTTCCGTGTTACAGTCGTTCTAACCACTGAACCATGGAACCCACACAATCTAACACGCTCAGCTAGTCCTTCCACCTGACACCTTTCACCTCCCACCCCCCCACACACTCTGCCTTCCGTTTGGATTACGAGATGGCACTACCCATCTCAGACATATTCATTTTCACGACTATCGTCCTCACCGGGATTCGAACGTACAACCTCTCGTTCCGTGTTACAGTCGTTCTAACCACTGAACCATGGAACCCACACAATCTAACACGCTCAGCTAGTCCTTCCACCTGACACCTTTCACCTCCCACCCCCCCACACACTCTGCCTTCCGTTTGGATTACGAGATGGCACTACCCATCTCTGTCACCCATTCTGGTGGGACTCGACTTCGCCCCTTAGCTGCCACTGTCACGGATCTCATACACTTTATTACTTTCATCTTACACTTGCAACAAAATTAACTCCTTCATGACCTTGCACCAGGGCATGCCATCAGCTAAAGAGGCGCGTCATATAAATATTTCAATTATTGGCTCAACGCTCCTTACCTTTCATGTTTTTTTAAATACTTCCTTGTACCACTGACTCGAACCGGATAAAATTCTCAGGCTTATTACCTGCCCCGCTCGGGCACTTCAGAGAATAAGAATAGTCACTACTACAAGACTATCCATCGAGGTATCTTCTGCCAAATGTAACCTATTAAAGACATATATAACCGAAATTAATTACTACAAATATGTCCAACAATCCGCGACAATTACAATGAACATAAATTGTTCAAGTTACCACAAACTTTCTGATGCCCCCCCCCTTTCATATCTTGTTTATTTCATAAAATAATTCCATAACAATCAACCAACGGTACAAGCAGTTACCGCTTAAACAATTACTAATAAACAACCGCATTATACATAGAAAAACATTTTAATCCAAAATTGAACTCTCAGATGAATTTGCAAACATTACAATTCTCTAGTAAATAACAGCATTATACATGGAAAAAAATTTAAATCCAAAATTAAACTCTCACATAAATTTGCAAACATTACAATTCTCTAGTAAATACTTATACATTCGCAACCTTACATTAGTTAAAGTCGCTACAAATTTTATTTCCTTACTCAAACTTTGTGACATACATTCGCTAAACGTGATATGACCCTAATACGTAGCAAATTCAACTCAATTACTATCAACTACATTGCTTCAATTCCGTCCAACAGCCATTTCTTCCTCCATAAACCGTCGTTACTTCTCCCTTCATAAAATATCGCCGCTTCTTCGAACCATCCACTAAGACAACGGTAAAATATTCATCACCTAATATTCAATACACATCATCGCAATCAACATACACAGCCAATTATTGAAAAATCTTCCCAATATCACCTGCCGCTAACTCGTCAAACCGCTAAAATGATAAACAATTACACATAAAACATTACTATATCAATGTCAATGTCAAACTGAATACATATCGTCAACCTCGCACGACACACGACGCACGACGCGCACGAAACCTACTACTAGTTACGTCCGAAACACGCCCGCCGATCGTTCAACGCTACACAGACGAAGTCCGAAATTAATTCACCACTGCACAGACAAAGTCCGAAATTAATTCACCGCTTCATAGACAAAGTCCGACAATAATTCACCGCTACATTAGAAAAATTTTTCATTCACTGCGCCCGATAATCATTATAAACGAGCAGAAACCTTTCCCTAACATTTATAATCAATTAAAGATTAAAACATTGAACTCACATACAAATCCATAGCAAATTCAATAATACACGCCGACTCCATTCAATCCAGGACCGAAAATTAGCACGTCTGAACTCTACAACTTTCACAACTAGAATGAAAGAAAAAACTTGCGACATGTTCACTGCTCGCCGACTGAAATCAAAATGATTGATACCACTAATTGCTTGAAAAAACACGTGACGTCACCAACTTCATGCAACGCCCTCTTCAGAACCAAACGGACCAATCAAATTTCTGCTAAAGAATAATTCGCCTAACTTTGCTTCTTTTTTTATGACAACTGCAAAAATTAATCAAACTTTTTTATATTTCCACCTTCTTTCTTCTTGGTATATATAGCTCAACCAAAACCAATTACTATCACTCATCATCTGAATTACTTACCTTTCATGTTCATGCCACTGTTTAACTCATCTAGAATACCCTGGCGAGTATCTTCAACTTGCCACAACCTTCAAGGACGCTTCAGGAATACCCACGCAAGTATCTCCAACTTGCCACTACCTCCAAGGACGCTTCAGGGATACCCACGCAAGTATCTCCAACTTGCCACTACCTCCAAGGACGCTTCAGGGATACCCACGCAAGTATCTCCAACTTGCCACTACCTCCAAGGACGCTTCAGGAATACCCACGCAAATATCTCCAACTTGCCACTACCTCCAAGGACGGCTCAGGAATACACACGAAAGTATCTTCAACTTGCCACCACCTTCCAAGAACGCTTCAGGAATACCCACGAAATTATCTTCAACTTGATACCACCTCCAAGGACGCTTTTGCAATACCCTGTCACGGTTTTTCAACTGACGGCTGGTTCTGGGATACGCAGTATACATTCTTCTACTGGTCATCTACATGGATTCTCTGCTACAGAAAACAAAGTAAAACCCCTTGACACCGGTCATATTTTTACCCTTCCCTGCATATCAAACGACACTGTATTTTTATTACCCAATAAAGTCAAGTACAAAAATTTGTTAAATGCTTACTTATTTATAATACTTATTCCTAGAAACTTATAATCGCAAATATAAATAATCCATACCAAATTGACAACAACAATTTGAAAACGTCGCTACCACCATAACTTGATGACATATGTGCCATAAGTATGTCACTACCTATACTTCGTAATACTACAAACTTCCTGCACGCCCGTTGAATAACACTCGGTTTCACAATCCCTGCTCCACTTTTGTCGCATTATCAGTACCTATGACGTTTCATTTACGTCACTCCATGACAAAGTTACAGAAGTTATATTAATTACTTATGGAACTATGCAGAAAACTCACATGACACATTGGCCTCTTATAAGTATATGAAACGACGCTTTTACCCTTATCATATAAATGGCCTCCTTGACGCTTTTCGCATTGCAAACGAAACCGTTTAAAGTTGAGGGCAGTACAAGGATCAAGGGGGAGAAGTGGACATGGTCGCGTCGCACGGAAGGCTATCAAAACTCGCCCATAAATTTGCTAATGGGACCAACGAACAATGTTTTACTGAAAACTCGTAAAACAGAAATAGAAATACTTGCCTCTAAATAGACAACTCACCTTTTAAAAGAACACCCATAAGCTTTTTTTATACCGTAATGATTAAACAAAAGTGGTACGACAAATTACTATTAGTATTTATTATTAACTTTAACTTCGAAATACATTTTTACCAACAGTGGTCGCTCACTCTCGCAATTTATGACGGGCCCCTCAATAGCCCTTATGGGAATTTAGTAGTTTTATTGAAGATAAAGAGTTGGATTGGTAGATCGAATCTGGGGTGACCACCACCGTGATATTTAAACATCAGTATGGGAATAGAACCACGATTGAAAGTAGTCTTTCCTTTCTTCGGAGCTAGATAATCGTCCTTCGACATCATTACGATTAAACGATTAAAGTTTTTGATTCAGCTATAGGCCTAGTAGCCGTATATTGCTAGTGGTCAAACTGGATTCAAAGCGAGATTACTTGGCTAACTCTATGTCTTCTCGCGTCACCCCTTGGCTCTTGAACGACGAACTCAGCGACTCTTGCTACTCAAGCCACCCGTTCCACCAACGGCTCCGTCGCCGACTCTCTTTGTTGAGCGGCGGGGCTGACCAAACGAGTGCCGACTTCCAAGATGGACCCGAATGCGCGGAATCCAGTCGCTTCCCTTAGATATACGCGCGTCAAATTTTCTCAAAGTCCTCGTTGAACGGAATTAGTCATATCGCCTCCGCCGACAATTGGTTCCGTCGCTTCTTGTGGACCGTCTTGTTCATTCTATGCTTGGGTGGCTTCATCTATCAGGCGGGCTCGTATTTCTACCTTTACTTCAAGTACCCGACCACCGTCGAGGTCAAAGTCGAGAACAAGGGATCCCTGGAGTTTCGCGGGGTCACCATCTGTAACAGTAACAAGTACGCGCGTTTAGATATATCTAGCTTTTAATATGTTTGAAAAAGGTTTCAAGGAATTCAGAAATAAGTGATAAATTATGTTTGCGTCATGTCTGTTTCGCGCAGACTTCGTCGACTTCAGTACTGCGAAACGTACCATCAAGAGTGTCTCATAAACGCCACCGAATTTGAAGTCATTTTCAACCAGGCCGAGATGGCTGCAAAAAGATAAAATTTAATTAATTTCAATGTGTTTTTGTCAGGAAAAGGTGTCACGTTTGGATAAGCAGCTGCAGATCGCTTTGGGTCACAACAAGAGCGGACTCTTCATAAATTGTTCCTTGGAAGGGAACCGAATTTCAGCGGAGGAACTCTTCTAAACTTCACTAACCCGTATCACAAACTCGAATGCGATAAATCGCGTTTGAATATTAGCGTTTTCCTTTGTGTCCTCGCGGAGCGCTCCCATGGAGGAATAAAACTAGGAGATCCTATTCTTCAAAAACAGTCTTTAACGAAGCTGGAGACTACTACTATCATTTTTATTGCTCCTTGGGAGCGCTCCGCGAGGACCCAAAGGAATACGCTATAAGAAAATAACAACCTCTTTTACAATTTTTTTGATCTACGGTTGGCCTAAAAATTTTACCAAAAAATATATATTTGCGCACGTTGCAAAAAATGAAAAAAGTGAGAAAAAAAACCTAGCTAAAAATAGACAAAATGGCTGATATTCTAGGGACGGAAGGGGGCGGGGGCGTACAGACAATAAGATGGCGAGCCTTCTATAAATGCTAATCCTGCCTTAAGAACAGTCAAAGACGACGCGAACTCTCTTGTTAGACACTTACGACTCTAGCTCGTAACGGAAGATGTATTTGTATAATTTAGTCGCTTGGACAAGCATCTTGTCTTTTACTCTCGCGCTATTGGTGCCTTCCGGCGCCGCGGATAACGTGGCCTTCACCGTTACATCCGGATACTCAAACCCACCCTACGTAGGATTTCGGACCGTGGTAACTTCAGTCGGAGCCGATCTAATACAGGACCTGGGGACATTCCGAGCTACTACATCCGGTGTCTACTTTTTTTCCTTCACGGCGCTTTCCGCCAAGAATAAAAGCCTAAAGGTATCTTAAGTCTAGCTAACATCGATATTTATTTCCCATCTTTATCGGCATAAGTTTATGAGATATGTTTCATAAGTATGACACTACTTAGTGAGAGACCGACGCATTACTCAGCCTTTGATAGCGCCTGACCTACCCATCTATGACCTACGTCACTTCGGGACAAGCTCTCAATAACCAGTGACAAACTTATGGCCAACATATCTTATGAACTTACGTTATCGTTATAACGCGAAATTGGGGACTTTATAAAAAATTGCGTCTTTGTACCTTTGTTTAGATATCCATGAGAAAGAATCGTCGTCCATTGGTGACTGGATTTTCAGATGACGTTGGGTTTAAGTCATTCACCTTAAACTGCGTCGTCAAGATGAATCCCGGTGATGTCTTGTATAATTTCGTTGAGGATGGCGCGATCTACGAGTCCACGGCGGCTTTCAGAGCTTTCACTAGTTTTAGCGGGTACAAGCTCTTCGAAACGGAAGGGTCCGGGTTCTTGGGAGGGCTCCTCGGACGGGCCTTGGGTAAACAGAGCCACGTTGCTCAAAACAACAACGAGACAACCTTCACTGATGGACTTTCTAAAGAAGACGACTTTTTCGAGAATTCTGACCTATTTGACCTTGAGGCTGATAAAAATGATCATATTTTTGAAAGACTTAACGAAATTGACGCGGATTAACCTTACTTACAATTTAAGGGTATTTTAAATATTGTAAATAGACATATTTTTATAAATAAAAATATACGTACGTTAAATTAGTGCAATAATATTAAATAACTAAATGTATTCCATGTGGGAAAAAATTCTTTGTTTCAAGTTCCAAAGTTCATCTCAACATAATATCGCGCCCATTGAGTTGAGAAAATAGTACCACTGTAGTGGCCTTTGCCTTAATCTGCCTATTGGGGTACGTGGGACACTTTTGAAATCCTCGGGACGGACGGACAACTACCTAGTTTGTTACTCGAAGCAGGGCCGGAAATAAGCACAGGACACTGGACATTGTCCAATAAAATTTTAAAATGTCCCATAATGTTTCTAAAAACTAAGGGGGTCACTGGACATTTTGACCAATAAATTTTCCGAAGTTTTGATAGCTTGACTATGAAGATGCGACACTATTTTTACACACTCCAGTGGACAATGTCCTATAAATTTTCCAGTCAAATAGGGGGTCACTGGACACATGTCCTATAATAAATTTTCCTTATTTCCGGCCCTGACTCGAAGCCTAGATAAGAAATGTATTCTTGAAATCAGTCAAATTTCCCGCCTTTTCTTATAGTTCCCTTGGTTGCACTGAGATGGCGTTACAAGCGCGTGAGATAGTTGATTCATTGGCCACAAGTGGTAATTTTCTCAACTCAATGATCGCGCCAAAGAAAACTGAGTTTTGATTGGCTAGACTCGACTTGGGAGGTCATTGGCTTTAAAGCTCAAGAGGCTCGGTGATTGGCTACTTAATCCATTGTTTACAAATTCAACACAGCTGTAAACAAAATTCTGTCAAAAAAGAGTCTACGTTTCAACGCTAAGTGAACGCGAATGTATTGATTAATTTTGATGATATTTTAAAACTTACCTTATGATCTAATTAAACCATAGTAATTAAAAATATAACGTTATCGGGAGTGAAAACGGAAAGCGTAGAGGGCTATTTGTTTAAGCCTATGTGGCTTATTTCCCAGATTGAGGTCATTAAATTTGTCAAAAGCTTCCGAATTATAATAATTTCGCTTCGTCCGAAATAAGCGACATTAAGGATGGATCCTCTCCGGCGAAGAAATCGTTATAATCGGCCAAATTATCCGCGGGACCCCAATTTCCATCATCAAAGGCAAACTAATAATATAGCTTATCAAACACCATTCAATGGACGACACGAAACCAATCAAGGTACCGATATCTACCATCCCAAAGATTATCCGCAGAAACTCTTGAGCAATATGCAAGTTTTGAGAAGCAAGCAAAAATTCTGCGACGTTATTATCACTGTCAATGGTAAAGCTTTCCATTGTCACAAGGCTTTCTTAGCTTCCGGTAGTCCTTATTTCGAAGCTATGTTCAGCAGCGGACTGGTAGAGGAGGAACAACAAACTGTCGAGATTCACGGCATCACCCCCGAAGTTTTCGCCCTCCTCCTTGATTTCATGTACATGGGCAAAATTGAAATTCACCAAGAAAATGTGCAAGATCTTTTAGCCGCGGCAAATATGTTAGAATTACCCGATGTCGTGGATGCTTGCTGCAATTTCCTTAGGAAAGAATTGCACCCGTCAAATTGCGTAGGAATTTATCGTTTTGCCGAGCTCCATTCTTGCACGAATCTCAGACTAGAAGCCAAAAGGTTCATAGAGAGATTTTTCACTCAAGTTCTTCAAGAATCGGAGATTTACGATCTACCCAAAGAGATGTTGATGAATTTCATCCGTAGCGAAGGTTTAGCCATAGAAAACGAATATCAAGTCTTTCAATTCACCATTGATTGGATTCTAAAAGACGCCAGCGCTAGAAGAAAGCATATTTTTGATTTAATTAAGTTAATTCGTTTGCCCGTTATATCCGAAAGACAATTAGATTTAGCCATCGAAGAATGTCCCGATTTAAGCTTAAAGGTTGTGTAATAATTAAAATAAAAGGGGGGTCGTCAACGTAGTTAATTAGCCATATGCCTGATCAGCGCACATGGGCATAGCGGCCAAAATTGGAACTATCATAAGGATGAGCTTAGAGTAGTGGCACTCTATGTTAACCCCCTATAGGGCATAATAAGTCAAACCCTCGGAGATGCCATTACTCCATTTTATACGAGCTAAGAGCGGAAAAACGTATTTTATAAATTTTACACCTGTAAAATCTTTTAAAAAACACTTGGAACTTGTATTTCGAGGAAATACAAACCGTTTTCTGAAGGTAAGAGTCTTTTTTTATACATTTATTAGTAATAAAAACATTTAAGGCGAGCTAAGCCTTGGTCATATCCATAATGTAGATTTGCACCGTCTACCGTGTTTTACAAGACCAAGGCTTAGCTCGCCTTAAATGTTTTTATTACTAATAAATGTATAAAAAAAGACTCTTACCTTCAGAAAACGGTTTGTATTTCCTCGAAATACAAGTTCCAAGTGTTTTTTAAAAGATTTTACAGGTGTAAAATTTATAAAATACGTTTTTCCGCTCTTAGCTCGTATAAAATGGAGTAATGGCATCTCCGAGGGTTTGACTTATTATGCCCTATAGGGGGTTAACATAGAGTGCCACTACTTTAAGCTCATCCTTATGATAGTTCCAATTTTGGCCGCTATGCCCATGTGCGCTGATCAGGCATATGGCTAATTAAATTTGAATGGTTTTAGGTCGCTCTAACGAAACTGATTCAAGATCATAAAACTCAACTGAGATTAATTCAACTCGATAAAAGATTGGGTCAAGAATTTGACGTTCGAATGCAACCTCGCATGTGTGCCAAAAAATACATTTACATTATTGGAGGATACAATCGCGACCGAGGTCGTAGTTGGGACGAGAGTCACACGTTATCCTTAGTCGAGAAACTCGACGTTAATAAGGATCAATGGTCAATTATAGCTCCAATGAGAAATTCACGTTCGGGGCACGCTGTCGCTGTCTTGTACAATGTAGTTTACGTTCTAGGTACTCGAAAAACCATTTTAACTCGGAGCAGCGACGAGATTACTTAACTATATTTCTTGGATTGGATTTTCAGGCGGAGAGAGCGATTCCATGATTTATAACAGCTGCGAAGCTTACGACCCTTTGAGTAACGAATGGACCGCGATACGTTGCATGTCTCAGACGCGATCCGTCTTAGGAGCTTGCGCCTTGGACGGCTACATTTACGCTATTGGGGGATGGGTTGGCGCCGAAATTGGGGACACCATCGAACGGTATACTAATATCAAAATGTCTCGGGGGGGGCGGGGCCCCGGAGTTTTAAGAAATTATAATTATTCTTTTGGCGTCAATTAAAAGGTACGACCCTTTAACCGACAGCTGGACCTTCTCGGGTCGGATGAAAACGGCTCGTTTCGCAATGGGGATCGTGGCCCACGAAGGCCTAATTTACATAATAGGTGGTCTAAGCGAATTAAACGAAGCCATGGATATGGTTGAAAGTTTTAACCCCGTTACTGGAGAATGGAATCTTTTAGCGCGATTAATAACTCCTCGAGCTCACGTCGGAGTCGCTCTCTTAAGGGATAACATATACGCGGTTGGAGGGACCAATTCCTCCAGACCTTGTCTTTCAAGCGTCGAACGATATTCTATCGAAGAGGTATCAATCTAATGTAGATTAAGCGAAAGCTTTAGAGTTTAATTAAATTCCTGGTTTAGAATAAATGGTCGGAAATTTTACCGATGAAACATCATAAGGCGGGAGCGTGCGCGGCCGCTGTAAATGGAAAATTATACGTTATCGGTGGACGTCGAGGAATGGATAGATCCGCCGTGCCCATGACGCTAAATGACGTCGAAGTTTATGACCCCGAAAAGAACGAGTGGAAGAGAACCGCCCCCATTTCGACAGGCCGGTGCGAAGCTGCAATAGCTGTTGTTTAATAGATGAATTAAAAGATAATGAATAAAGTAGCGCGCATTATCATCAATTGTTACAGCTTATAGCTGTTTAAAATAAAATTATACACACGACTATTTTAAAAAATTTTAAAGTATGACTTTCCTATATATATACTTTTATCCTTTTTAGTTTTGCACTCTTTAGAGCGGGAAAACTATTGTTCTGTCCCCTTACGGCTGGGCGCCAGTTTTTGGTGTTACCAATTTGTCCGCGCAAAACTGTAATGTGGCCGAGGCAATCTTGTTTTTTTAGTTTAAAAATAAAATTAAACGAACGAACTTCGTTAGCACTTATGGTTATTCTTGGTGTAATATAATTAAAATATATTAGGTTTAAAATGGACTGGTGTTCTTATGAATTAAATTAATTAAAAGAGGCTATAGTTCCTTCAATATAGTTTGAATTAATTAATTAGTTACTTCAATTAAAATTATAATAAATTAATCACTGTCCACCAATTAAAAAAAAAACTCAAAAAAAAATTATAAAAATGATAATCAAAAAAAAAATTCTATATTTTGTAGGGGAAAAAAAATAATTAAATAATTAACGTGTAATTAATAGTTTTAAAATGAACTAAAATGTTAGCTTACCAACGTCGATCCAGTAGTCCAGGCGTCCAGGCTTGAAGTAAAAATTAAATCCTTTTAGAGGTGCCAAATATTTACTTTTATAAACCCCCGTTAGAATTGGTCTAAATAATATTAATTAATTAATTAATTAATGAGAAAATATCGGTGATAAAAATTATATTAGTTTTGAAATAAAAAAACATATCTAATTAAAAATAATTAAAATGAAAGAAAAAAATCTAATTTTTAAGAAGAAAGCTAAGGAGTATTTTCATGACAAATATTTTGACAGAATTAATGAGAGTAATTAGCGAAAAAGTTAATTAAATTAAATTGATGAAAACTGAACTGTTTAAAGCTACTTTATTAATTTGATGGTCTGTTTAGGCCTAAAATGAGGGCTTAAATAGCTGCCTTTAAGAAGAGGCAAGGCTGTTTAGGCCTAAATAGCTGCCTTTAAGAATAGGCAAGGCTGTTTAGGCCTAAATAGCTGCCTTTAAGAAGAGGCAAGGCTGTTTAGGCCTAAAATGAGGGCCTAATTAGCTGCCTTAAGAATAGGCAAGGCTGTTTAGGCCTAAAATGAGGGCCTAAATAGCTGCCTTTAAGAAGAGCGAGGCAAGGCTGTTTAGGCCTAAAATGAGGGCCTAAATAGCTGCCTTTAAGAAGAGCGAGGCAAGGCTGTTTAGGCCTAAAATGAGGGCCTAAATAGCTGCCTTTAAGAAGAGGAAAGGCTGCTTAGGACCACCAAAGTTCGGGCCTAAATAGCTACCTTTAAGAAGAGGAAAGGCTGCTTAGGACCACCAAAGTTCGGGCCTAAATAGGGTACTTAATAGACAGCCCAATAGGGTCAATACTGATACTGCCCAAGTTTAGAAACTGGAAAATTATTAATTTTATTTAGTTTTATCGCAGCTATATTAATATTCCCCCCCCCTCCCCCAACCTGCGATTAACGGTAAATCCTTTGAAATTAATTAATTAATTAATTGTTTGTTTCCCCTAATTAATTAAAATGTGCGCTAACTATTTTTTTTAACTATCGGGAATCAAATGGAATGGAAATGTTTTGTTTTTGGGGCAAAAAAAAAAAAAAAAAAAAAAAAAATCTGACAAAGTGAAATAAATAAATAAACTGGAATAAATGAAATGATCAGATTGCAAAATAAATTATTTTGCAACGGAGAATAAATTAAATACTTCTTTTAAATTAGACCTCCATTTTTTCTTTAATTAATTAAAAAAAAGAAAACAAAGTCCAACAGGAAATTTACCAACAAGGATGCCATTGGTTGGTTGGCGTTTTCAGGTTCGGTGGTTCTTTTGTTTTTTGGTACAAATACACGATCATAAAAAGGAGGACACCCCGGTTTGGGGGGTGGGGGGGACATTAATTTACAAGATTAAGATATTTAAGACTTTTAAATTAAAATTAAATTAAATTAATTAATTAAACAGTGGGGGGCGGCGGCTTATTAAGATCATGATATGGTGGTGGTCAGAGAAAATTAATGGTAATTAATGGTAATTATAAAGTTACGTTAAAAAGTTTGAGTTTGGTGATTTTTAGGATTTTCTTTTCTAAACTTTTACCGTTTATTTGATATTAATTATTAAGTAGAGAGAGTCGAGTTAATTAATTGCATGGGTTAATTAACGGTCATTTTAAGAAAGAAAGAAAGAAGAGGAGAGAGACAATAGGAAGAGTTATTAATTAAAGAATGGTTGGTATAAAAATTGAACTTCAATTAATTTTCATAGTTCTTTTTTTTATAGAATATATTAATTAATTTTTAAAACTATGATGAAATCTCTATACACGATTAATTAATTAATTAATTAAACAATCCAATTAAGAAAAATAGCGCCTATTCCAATTTAAATTTCTTTTTAATTAATATTTATTTAATTACTTTCTTATTTGTTGATTTAATTATTTGTTCGTTTGTTTATCAAAGCACCATTTCATTTTTTAGTTTTGCGCTCTTTAGAGCTGGAAAACTATTGTTCTGTCCCCTTGCGGCTGGGCGCCTATTCCCCTTTTTTGGTGTTACCAATTTGTCCGCGCAAAACTGTAATGTGGCCGAGGCCATCTTGTTTGTTTTATCATTTATATTACTTTAGGCCCTGAAAATTTAAATTTCCCGAAGAATCCCGAGGCGACGATGACGTAAAACGCGTCAAGAAACCAAAGGACCTCTTTAAGATACGCGTACGTGTAATAATAATTGCCCAAATCGGTTACAAGTTTATCTTAAATACATTAAGTACCGTACCCCTTAATATTTTTGGCACAATTTATATATATTCTTTTTGTTTTTTAAGTTAAGTTAAGTTAAAAACTTGCCAATTATTAGTAAAAACTGGCCTATTTTAAAACTAGTAAAAACTCCCAGCTGCTTTTGTTGAATTAATTAAATAAAACGTTTTGAGTATTCGGTATTATATTCTTTGAGAATCATAATTGGGACTAGAACTTCGTAATTCGTTAAATTCAATCAGTTACTCAATTGAATAGTTTTTGTTTTTTTGGTATTTTTTGGGAATTTTTTGGTAAAAAATTAAACAGGAAAATAAATAACTAATAAAATAAAGCTAAGAAAGATAAAAACTGGGGATTTTTTTTGTGGTAAAGAAAAAGGGGGGCTGAAAAAGATGAATTTTCGTCAACTAAGGCCTATTTTCTTAAGTTCCTCATCTTCTGAGGTCTGAGGATGGGAAATCTGAGAGAAATAGGCGCGCGCGCTAACTACGGGACGGCTCAGGTTGGGTGGGACGTCATAAAATGGGGGCGGAATAGTCGGACTCGGTTGTAATTGATAGACCAGTTTGTCTGTAGCCCTTCTTGACGCGTCCGACTGTTCCTCCCCCATTTTATGACGTCCCACCCGACCCAAGCCGTCCCATAGTTAGCGAGCGCGCCTATTTCTCTCCGGTTTCGCATCCTCGATCTGTTGGTCATCCTTGTTCCGAACAAGTGAGCGTACTTACAAGCTGCATTTTCAGGCGCTTGACGTAGTTTTTTTATTCCACACTGGGGAGTGAGTTTGGAGGAAGAAAAAACGGGTCTGGGGGGGATTAAGAGATTATAAAAACATCTCGTATTTAAGTTTTTTTTTAATCCTTCTTCTTTGTGGCTTCCGGTTTGCTATTCTTGCCGCTATCATCAACAGCGCCACCTCTGGCTCCGGCGATAGCGCGTCCTAAAGCGTCCCAAACTCCGCCCATGAAAATGGCGCAGAAAAGATTCTCAAAGGGTAAGAAGGGATCGTGGATTCCCAATAACATCGATGACAACTTGAAGTAAACCAAGAAAATGACAATTCCGAAATAAACCAAAGCGTGTGGCGCTGAAATAATGTCCGTTTTCTTGTCCAAAACGAAAATAACAGCCGCTACGATGCAAGCCTTTGTCGGGCTATGATAAAAAAACATTTTACATTCAATGCCGGGAAATGTTTTGAAATTAGCGTAGCTTATTCCTGATCAGCGCCATCTACCCATAGCGGTGACTTTGAGAACTACTGTAAGCGGCAAGCCAACCACTCCAGATGTCGCTAAAATCTGGTGACGTCATTTTTGGTAAGACCCCCCGAGAGTGCCAGTCAGTGACGTCACCAGATTTTAGCGACATCTGATTGGCTTGCCACTTACAGTAGTTCTCAAAGTCGCCGCTATGGGTAGGTGGCGCTGATCAGGAATAAGCTACGCTAATTAACCCTTAAACCTACAAGCTGGGCGTCATTAATTCCATGGCGCCGGGAGTCCAAACGCCTCGTAATAATCGTTCGAAGAGTTTTAAGAATGAGGCACCATTGCCTATCGGGAGTAAATAAAGCATTTTAAAACCCCCCCAGGGGGTCCGACAATTCGACCTTTGATTATTTACCTTTGATGACGCCAATTATAATCATAATTAGATAAGCGTTGGGATAAATTTTGGCAGCGTGAACGACGCCATCGTGAACCTTTTTACACCTCATGACCTCTTTCATGGAGGCAATGACTAATTTGACGGGTAAAAATTTGCAGATTTTGTAGACTATGTCAAAGGGCGAGTAAAAAATAAGGTACCTAAGGAACAATATCGGTTGGTCAGTTGGCCATTATTAATTTAATTTAATAAAAGATTAGAAACCAACCAAACTGCGGTGGCCATTAGAAGAGAATTTTGATTTTTTAGAGCCGCTAGAATAGGTTCTCCTAATAGAAAACTGGCTAACATGGCCCCGGCAAAAATAGATACCATAGAAGAAACCCAACATGATAAAGGATGTTTTCGAGAGAATAAATGTGCCCCTGAAACAATCAAGTTTATCTTTCATACCCATCTACCACCAGGGTTCCAATTAAAAAATAAAACCCATGGGTTTTATCATAAATTTATAAGATATGTTCCATAAGTATGACACTTCGTAATGCTAGATACTGAGAGCTAGTTTGAGAACGACAAGCGAGAAGTCAATTGACTACCCGCGGTTTTGCAATCCATCTTTCTATTTAGTCTGTAGGCTAAGCCTTTGACAGTGCCTCACCAGGCGTCGGTCGCTTTACGATAATTTATGACGTTTCACCTCATGACAAGCTCCAGTTTGTAACCAGTGACAAACTTATAGGAGATATCTTATGAACTTATGGTTTTATGCACAATATAACACGCGCTTAATAAAACTCATCACTAAGATTTTCAATTTTGATCTCAACTTTCGAATGACAATTAGGTACTACAATGCACACAACTACTCAAGATAAAAACCAAATACCCAACACAGGGTTCATACAACTTTTGGAAAACAAATTTCCCTGAGCTTTCCAGGTTTTTCCCCATATACTTCCCAGGTTTTTCCTGTGTATTGAATATCCTATGGAGCAAATGCTAACGAAGGAGGGGGGGGGGGGCAAATAGGACTGTAAAATACTCAAAGGACATCCCCGTATCTCTAATATAACCAGAGTTATGAGCCTCCAAAGTATAGGGAGAGGGCAAACCCATTCTTGCTACGTCATAGGCTTATATCTCTCCTCCCTGACAAACGCCCTCTCCCTATAGTATAATGTTAATCCTATGGAGGGGGTATGTTTATGAACATTTTGCTTAATTACTCGGCCCCTGTTTGACGCAAATTTCCCTGATTTCCCTGAATTTTACTAAAATTCTAAATTTCCCTGAGGTTTTTGTCAACTATTTATTTCCCTGATTTTTCCAGGTTTGTATGAACCCTGCAACAAAACAGGGTGGGCTGGTGTTTTCTTTTTTTTAATAAAACACGGGTTTTTCTTTAACCTACACTTTTAGTTTTTATAACTTAACGGGATATATCTAATTATATAGAAGGCCTATTACTATTGAAAAGCCTAAAACTCTTAAAGATTTGGTTCAAAGCCAAGACGAGTTGGTAGTAAAGTACCAGTCTCTTATTTATCTACCGAGTACAGAGTGAGCGGAGCTTTAGAATTAAGAGGGAGGGGGAGAGAAGAGAGGTAGGTAGTATAGGGTAATGGCAGCACTCTACCTTCGACTGTATTAAGCTCTATGGGGAAATAACATGGGGTGCCATTAGTCTATTCCCACCGTGGCTATTTTTATCTTGGGAAACTGGAGTTCTCCCAATGTAGAATTACGACTGTAATTTAGCCAAAGAATGCGGCTCGCGAACAAACAATAAAGAACAAAACCTGAATTACTTTAAAAAAATTTGCTACCCCATATTTAAAACAATTAAAATTTATATATTTATGAAAATGTGTCATACATTCTGAGACAGTAAATTATACGTCTTAAATGTAAATTATAACTGACAATGTTATTATCTTAAATTATATAAGGAAATAAAACTTTTAAAACTTTAAAGAGACCCAATTTCTTTTAAGTAACTAAGCTAATGGAAATTTTAAATAAGAACAATGCTTCTTTAGGCCGTATTGCGTAACGATGTGCATTTTCAATTTGTTCACGCTTCAAATTAGTTCTAATTTTAAATAATTCCGCGAGAGCGTGACACACGACGCGAGTTAATTTAGCGGAAAAATTTAATACACTTGAATTCCCCTCATCATCATCTCCCTCATATTTTGGCCTACCAATGACCAAGGCTTAGAAAATTATTCATAATTGAGATAATATATAATTTGATAAATTTTAACCGACCCTTATTTGGCCTCTAAAGCAACTCTTAATTACATTAGAACAAAAAGAGAAGGCATCTCTTACCAGCAGCCAAGTCCTCTCTCACGTACAGACAAGTGATAGCGCAATGAGCCGCTTCGAAATAAGGGAACATTTTAAGTTTCGTTACTTGATTAGCCAGATCGAGAAACGCTTCGGGATCCATTTTGGCGGTTAATTTAGTTAATTAGCGACTAATAAATTAATTAAAATCTATACTAAAACAAGCGGGATTATAAGGATAATAAAAAAATGCGGCGAAACCAGGCGGACGAGCCAGAAATGTCGCGAACGCGTGCCGACAAAATACGCCGGTAGGGGCGTGGTCAATGTGATCACGTGGTTTGTCGTGACCTCTCGCGGCATCTAGCGCGTGAGTCTCTCTATAGCCCACTCGATCGCGCGCATCACGACGCAAGCTGCTGGCGCTATAGAAGCCAGTTCAAAGAATTAGATTTACATGTATAAGCGCAACTTTTGAAAATTATTCAAAGGAACCCAAAATTAACGTGTTAATTTTGGGTTCCTTTGAATTTCCAGCCAAGAATCCAAAAGTTGCACTTTTTGGGCGTTTGAATGGGCTTCTATAGCGCGAGCAGCGCAGCGTCCGAGTGGGCTATGATCCCTCCCACCAAATTACAAATATTGTTTTCAAAAGAGAAGTATTATCCAAAAGATGCCTTCCAGGGGAAACGCTTCTCACGTATTTCCTACGAGCGCCTGTAGAAATGTTTACCACGCTGCGCACCAACGCTCAAGGTGAAGCGTTCTTACAAATAAGGCGATAAACATTTGAAATAATGAGGGACAAGAGAAAATTTAAGTGAAAATAATTTTTATAAAGATAAATAAAATTATCTTACAAAAAGTAAAAACCACTGTAAATTAGGTAATAAAAAATAAAAACCTATAAACAAAGGAAAAAAAATATGAGACGCGAGTAAATAATACAAAAATACGCGGGAAATAAATGTTTGGTGAATTTATTGGATGGTTAAAGCGGTTTTGCTAGGAATGTTACTCCAGTAGACCAAACCAGACTTGATAACGGTGGCCCTGCTCAATTTAAACGGGGTCAGAAAAGGGTCAAAGGATGAATGGATATATAATTATCCGTCTTACTTGAATACGACGCGTCCCTGATATCCTTCTGGCGCGGTCCAATAAAGAGTTAAAGTATCTCTGGCTACGTTGGTTGAGTGGGTAGCGGTGTTGGCGTTTTGTCCGAAGCAGTTCAATGGCTTGGTTTTATCGTTTTCGTTCGTGTGAAAGTATCCGTTGACAATCTTGTTGTTGCCATCGCGGGCAGAGATCATGAAACCAACAAACGGGGCTCCTCGGATGGTAACTTAAAGCAATAGCAGCGGGTTCAAAGTTCAATCATTCGAAATATATTTCCCGCCAAAATTCGGTTACCCGCGCATATAGTTTTCACACATGGAGGATTTATACCATTTACACCAGGAGGTCTGGCTACCTGGAGGACAGAAATCAGTCTGCTTTTGTCCTCCGGGTAGCCCGGTCTCCTGGTGTAAATGGTATGAATTCCCCATGTGTGAAAACCATCTATTCCCGCCAAAATTAGACAACTACGTACCGGCAACATTTTGTCCCCCGCGTACTACGTTGGGGCTTTGATCGACTCTGTAGGGACTCGATTTTAAATCTTGACTCTTGGTACCGTGTCCCGGTTCTTGGTTATCGCAAACCGTGTCTGGGGCACCACTAGGGTAAGCCAGAACGCCAGAGATGACGGATCCAACGATAAAAATGATGACGGATGACTTATTCATCTTGCTACGAAACTATAGATCGAGGGTAATATAAAAAATCAGTCTTGCTCCGATAAAACTCGACTTGAAACTGATCTTAATTAACTCGTGTCTCCGGTCTTAAGGTTGTTCCCGTTGGAGCAAGTTTTTTTTTTCACTAAAGTTTAAACGTCCTTAAAATTTCAATCATCCTAATTTTAAAAGCGACCTACAGAGTCTGTTCAACTTAAATGATTGAATAAAGATTTATTAGCGGGAAGGGAAAACACTCGTAAGAGTTTTCACCACCTTTTACCTCAATCTCTATTCACTCGCTTAAGTCGAACGAACTTTTTAAAATCCCCCCCCCCCCCCAAAATGGGCGTATAGTACAAGTTTCATTCTGCCTTCGCTAGAGTAGTAATTTAGAAAATGAAAAAAAAGGGATTAAATTAAAACTGGTTATGGTTATACTAATTAAATGTAATATATCCCTTTACGCGACATTTCGTAACCGATTTCCAAGAAATTAAATATTTCCTCCGTTAACGCGTCTTCTTAATGACACAACGCCCTCGGGGCCATCTCATTTTTTTTAACAGAGAACAGTTCTCGGTAGACCTCGATAAAACTTTTAATTGTAGACGAAATAATTACCAGAATCCTTGATAAAATGCGAAAAGTGTTAAGCCTAATTTGAAATTATTAAAATTTATAAGCGCGCGTTATTTTTTTCGCGCCAAACTTGAAAGCTCGTGCAATTTTTTTCGCGCTCAAACTTTAAGGCGCGTGTAATTTATTTCGCGCCAAACTCGAAAGCACGTGTAATTTTTTTCGCGCCAAACTTGAAAGCGCGAGACCTCGTTACATTTTCCTTTTTAGTCTCAGAAATGATTCGTAGAAAAATATAGCTGCCGGAAAAACCTTGTAGACATAATTATTATTCCTAAAACTTTTAGTTTACTCGATTTAAAAATAATGTTGATATTTCCAAGAATTACTTTATAAGGAGGGAAGGTAGCGTGATTCGTCGCGACCGTAAATTTATGATTGGTGCCAAGGTTGCGGTGAGAGGGACATTTGAGGAAAGATATTTTTTATTCGCCTTTCAAGATCGAACCCCCTTCCCCTAATTGCTTCGAAACAGATGTTGTGTAAAAAAAATGTTAACATCGGTTAAGGGCCATGACGCCAGGGTAAAATAAAAATTTTGATATATAATTATATAGTTAATTAGTTCAAGGGATCGAGTAAATATATTCTCGTATTTTAGATAGAACAAAAGGACTTCCTCTAAATGTCAACCGCCTTTCCGAATGAGTGAAAACAATTTTAAATTTCGTATTGTTACCCAATGAATAATTGGAGTTTCGACTAAAGGAATAAAAGGGTTAAAGCCTCTTTCTTTTAATGGTAAAAATAATTGTAAATCACTTATAAAACTCGACGAGAAAATATTGCAAAATTGACAGAATTTTCGGGTGAAGATTTTAAATGATTTCTTTCTAATATTGCGAAACTTATTCCTACACGGGTTGGGTATTTAGAAAGATCGGATAAGGAAAAGGTTCATTTCTAGGTTAGCTTAGCTTTGGCCAACAATTTTAGATAAAAATCAATCGATTAATTGAATATTTTCGAATTAGGTCTTTCAGAGGAAGATGAAAGACTTTTTTTCTCCGGCTGTCGTAGGTCGGAGATGTTTGGTTAGAATGCTAGGAGTGAAAGTGGCGGCGGCCGACCTAATTTTCCGAAAGATAATCGCTCGGATAAGGAAATGAATTTTAAAGAGGAATTTCTAAGAGATTTTTTAACACGTCAAGATTGAAAAGGGGGATGGGGGAGGGTGGAAAAAATGTAAATTATTTCAACCTGTTTGAAAAGTTAATTAATAATTATAATTATTTTTCTTTTAATTCGTGATCCACGGGTACGAACTGGGAGATATCTCCAAATTCTCAATTACGACGGTAATTGTCTAAAGCGCAATTAGTTTATAAGATCAGGGATAGGTTTAATTTTAGAAGTAGGAATGGAGAACAGAGTAATATCTGGTCGCGCGTCAAAGTCCCGGACCCCCCCCCCGGAGGGTCATAGCGACAGAGGTAAACGGGAATTACGCATTTTTCGCCGTCCCCATCAGCAACGTCATCAAAACGTAGTTTAAGTGAGCAAATAAGATAATTTAAACTTTTCGTTACGTGTTGGAGGGAGGGGCTCTATACTGGGTGGGGGGGGGGGCTATGAGTTGGACTGAAGTAAACACTAACCGATCCATTCTCCATTCCTACTTTTAAAATTATACCTATCCCTGATGAGATACATTCCTACACCGGTTACCGAGACGCGTGTCTGATTAATTGGCAGAAACTAATAAAGTAAACGGGTAGAGTTTGACCATAAAGCTACTCCCTCCCCCATTCTCTTTAATTAGCTCAACGAAAGTGCATAATCGCGAAGAATATCTCAACATTAAAATTATTGATTTCTTATAGTTCAAAGATCGGTTTTTTTTCACCCTTTTCGTGAACAGAGCAGCTGTTGGCCTCAATATTAATTTCTCTTGCGTCTTTTATCCGAGCTCTTTTGTCAGTAAATATTTCCGGCATCTTCGATCGAGCCGATAGGGGGTCCGAGGATATCCCTCCCAATTATCCCTAATGGCAGTAAACCATTTCTTTCATTCAAAATTAGTACCGAGGTGCCATTAACCCAACTAGGCCTATATCAGGGTTCGGACGAAGTTTTTATATTGAAAATCCCAGACTTTTCACGCTTATCCCTTGACCATTTTAAGAAACCACTTCATAATTACACCTGAGCCCATATTTACCAATATCAGACTGTGACCTTGTTCGAAGCATGATCCTTGACCTATCCCTGCCTTTTCCCCCATTTTAAAAATCCCTGACTTATCCAGGCTCCGTAAGAACCCTGTATATAAATGCATTGGCGTTTTCCACGGAGTAATATTTATCGGAGTGACAATAGAAGTTACTTAAAAATACGGCAGCTAAGTCTCCTTAAATCGATTCTCTAGCCTTTACTTAACCATGCAGGGATTTAATTGATATACTAATTAAAATTAGTATTAAACTTCATTTTAATTAAACCCAAAGTCGCTTCAACTTTCAACCATCATGGCCAAAAAAACAAATTAAAATTAAACGAAGTAATCTCACCTTGAGTGAAATATTGAAACTTTGGAGAAAGTAAAGTTTTCGGAAGTTGTTGTTGTCCAGTCGGAGGACGAAAAATATATGAGTGGCGTTTGAAGAAAAACGGACGTGCTAAAAGACTGGGAACGAGGGAAATTTAGGACAGACACCAAGTTCCAACACCGTTTGTTTTCCGCTCTTTTTTTTCTTATTCACCCGAGTCGCTGTTCCCATTGGGCGAAAAAGCATCGTGAAAAATGATAATTTTCAAAGAGGGCGCCGCTATTAAAAACGAGTTTTACTTTTTCTTTTACTCGTCTTAAAAGTGTTTATGGGCGGGATTTGATAACATTACGTTGGAAAGAAATAGCCCCGAGATATTTTACTCTTTCTGGTATCGCCGCGTAGGAAAAAAAAAGAAGTTTTAGCCCAGCTAAAGTTTGACCTCGGGCGGCCGTGCTCCAAAGAGTTGAAAATTAATTCCAATTGATAAGAATGTCTTGTCATATTTTAAATATTCAGGATGAATAATTACGTTTCGCGCTTTACGAGTTTTTGTCGTGAGTCGGTGCTTAAATAAATTAGTTATTACAAAAGGCAAAAACAGAAAAATGAGACGCGCCACGAAAAACGTTCAATCGATGGGTAGAGACTGCTCATCGTATCACTATACCGAGCATTTTCCAGGGTTCATACAACAATACCCAATTTACCTGACATATCCAGGGTTTTCCCCTATTTAATTCCCTGAAATTTCCAGGGTTTTTCCCCTATTTAATTCCCTGAAATTTCCAGGGGTTTCCCCCTATTTAATTCCCCGAAATTTCCAGGGTTTTTCCCCTATTTAATTCCGCGAAATTTCCAGGGTTTTTCCCCTATTTAATTCCCTGAAATTTCCAGGTGAAAGACCGCCTAATAACTGCGTGGGTGGTTTTTGGAGTAGGCTTAATAACAAACGAGATTGGTTATTTTTAGTTCGAGTAACCCCTTACTGAAGCCACACAGAAATTTCCCCGAGTTTTCCCTGAATTTTCAGTCAACAATTTATTTACCTGACATTTTTCCAGGTTCGTTAATTAATTAATTCCATTTGTCTTTCGACGTGACCTTAACTTACCAGGAAATAAAAATTCATGGAAGCAACTGATAAATAAAATAGCCCGAAATTCTTAGAAAACTGATTAAAAGAAATTACCAATTCCATTCACAATGGAATTGGTAAAGACTTTTTTTATAAAAAACTTGAAATTTATGATTCACTTTGAAAATTACGAGAAAAAAATCAAAGCGCCTTTAGAGTAGAAGCAAATTGAGGGCACGCATCCCTAATATTACCAAGTTAGGTTGGTAATAGCATCGAAATATATGCCATTTTACAGCTTCACTCGGGAGCTCTTAGACGTGCGCGGTTCCACGATTTATCGGTATAATTACCAACTTCAACCGGGTGGTAAATAACTCCCCCACCCCCTCAAGGTATTTTCCGAACCTCTCGTAAATAACTCCCCCCCCCTTCAAGGTATTTTCCCAACCTCCCGTAAATAATGTTCAAAAATATAAGTTCACTTGAGTTTTAATGGTTTCAATGGCGCTATTATTACAATAACATCATTACAGAACAAAACCAAATGATTTGAAATATTTTTAGTTTTGCGCTCTTTAGAGCTGCAAAACTATTGGGTTTCTTTTTTTTTATTTTGATAAGTAGGCCTATTCATTCAAACACGCAATGATGAAAGAGTTTTTAGATGAAAGAGATTTTAAAATGAACGAACGAACCTTGTTTTTTTTTTTTTGTTTTTTTTTTAATCGCTGTCTAAATCCATCTGTTGAGATCTTCGATCACTTTCCGTGTCACTCTTGTGTCCTCCTTCCAAACGCGGAGGAATTTTGGGTGACTTGTAAGAATCATTCTCGTCGTTACTGCTACTAGCGGCGGAAGGACTCTCGCTCCTTTCCCTCATGACGACTCTTTCCAAATGCGCCATTTTATTCGTTCTTCTGACCACGCCTTCTCGGCTTTCGACGTCGCTGCTATCGTAACCTTTCTCCTCCTCGTCGTAATTCCTCGTCACTTTAGAATCCGACATGGAATTGGTGGCTTTTTCTCGCAGAAGTTCCGTCGAAGATTCGCGATTGCGTTTTTTCTCTTCGTCGTCGCCGCCGCCGCCGCCACGATGTCTCTTCTTTTTCTTGTCCCTGCTACGTTCCTTGTCGCGGCTTCGATCCCGATCGGATTTCTTCTTTTTACTCCTAATTAAGGACGAAAGAATTAGGCCCCTCCCACGCGTCAATACACGACCGAGGCTTAGCAACTCCTAAAATAGAAAGGAAAGAAAAGGTTTACGCTTACTTGGTCGATTCTCTCTTGGGTGTTCGCGATCTCCGTGGTTTAACGGGCGTTCTCGATCTCCTTCTGACGGGTGGAGGTGACCTGGAACGATGTCTCGGAGGCGGTGATCGCCCTCTAGGCGATGGTCGACGTCGACTCATTCCCCAGGAAGGGGAACGTCTGGGCGATCTCGATCTGTGTCTAGGAGGAGGTGATCTGTGTTTTATCCTGATTGGAGGCGATCTAGTCCTGGATCTCGATCGTGACCTCGATCTGAAAGGCGGTGACGATCTCCTTCGAGGCGGAGGTGAAAACGACCTCGAATGACCTCGTCTAGCCTTTCGTCTAAGAGGAGGCGGACTAGGGGTTCGAGATTTTCGAGGCCTTCGACTTTTGCGAGCCGGTGATCGCGAACGACTTCTATGCCTGACTTTCCGCGGTGGTGACGCTGACCATTTGCGATGGTGAGACGGAGAACGCGATAGTTTCCGTCTAGGTGATTTGCTGCGTCTTTTTTCAACGCTCGGTGACCTTTAAAGGTTAGGCTTACATTAAATCTTTAGAAACTCTTAAAATATCATCAATTGGCAATTATTTTCAATTAAAACTAAATATTTTTCCTAAAAACGCAATTATGACTCGCGATTTTTCAAAGTAGGCTTATAATACGATGACCCCCGAATCCGTTATCATCCGCGCTTTTAAGATTAAAAAACCGTAAATAAAGAACATTAATACTCAAAAATGCTTAATTGAACTTAAATACGCGATTATTTTTCATTAACCCTAAATATTTTTTTTTCTTCTAAAAACACGATGATGACTGGCGATTTTTCAAAGTAGGCTTAGGGAAAATTTCAAGTTAAAAAAAACCTTGGCTTACTTTAACCCTAAATATTTTTTTTTCTAAAATCACGATGATGACTGTCGATTTTTCAAAGTAGGCTTAGGGAAAATTTCAAGTTAAAAAAAACCTTGGCTTACTTTAACCCTAAATATTTTTTTTTCTAAAAACACGATGATGACTGGCGATTTTTCAAAGTAGGCTTAGGGAAAATTTCAAGTTAAAAAAAACCTTGGCTTACTTTAACCCTAAATATTTTTTTTCTAAAAACACGATGATGACTGGCGATTTTTCAAAGTAGGCTTAGGGAAAATTTCAAGTTAAAAAAAACTTGGCTTACTTTAACCCTAAATATTTTTTTTTCTAAAACACGATGATGACTGGCGATTTTTCAAAGTAGGCTTAGGGAAAATTTCAAGTTAAAAAAAACCTTGGCTTACTTTAACCCTAAATATTTTTTTTTCTAAAAACACGATGATGACTGGCGATTTTTCAAAGTAGGCTTAGCGAAAAGTTCAAGTTAAAAAAAACCTTGGCTTACTTTTCTTTTGGTGGAGGTGAATCTTCGCTTTTGGAATCCTCAGACTCTTTATTCTCATTGTCCTCATCATCTCTGGGTTCTTCTTGACCCTCGTCATTCTCAACGTCCTCATCCAAGGCGGGTGGTGGTGGTGGTGGCGGCGGAGTGGCCTCTTCGTTTTTAACTTCTGGCGGTGGTGGGGGCATCATGGGTCCCGCGACGGCTTCATCCTCCGAGTTTTCCTTCTTAACTCTAACCGGTGATGGTGGCGATTCAACTTGAGGCGGTGCCACCGGTCTTTCATCTTCAATCGGCCCCGTTTCCTCCTTAACATACGGTGGTGGTGGTGGTTTCTCCGATTTGACCTTGCTACTTGATTTGCGTCTCTCTTCGCTCCCGTCCTCCCTCTTACTCTTAGATGATGATTTATCCCGACTGCTTTCCGTTCTGGGTGACTTGTCCTTCCTGGGAGATCGGTCTTTACGACCACCGCCTCCGCTTCTTTCCGATTTCGAGTCTTCTTTACTCCTTCCGGACTTACTGGACGAAGAAGTCTTACTGGATTTTCCACTCCTATCCCTGGACCTCGATCGGCTCCTTTTAGATCTTTTCTTGGCGGATCGATCCCTACTCTTTGACCTACTCTTCTTTCGCGGCGAAACCGACTTCCTAATCTTTCTATCCTTCGATCTGGATCGAGTTCGGGACCTTCTTTTAGACGACGTTCTGATAACGGGAGATAACCTTTTAGATCGGGAAGCGCTTGAACTTCTCCGACGCGTTCGGGAAGTGACGCGTCCTCTGGATCCCGATCTACGTCCGCGCGAACGAGATCTCCGAACGGATCTCGATTTGGATCGAGAACGTTTACGGGAATGAGAGCGAGAGCGACTTCTAGTGCCTTCCCTCTTTTTATCGGGATCGGCTAACTCCGCGAATAAAGCTTCCGGTTCGATAGCGGCTGTAATCAGGGATTGAGCTTCTCGAACTCGTTTCATGGCTTCCTCGATTTCCCTCTGAGCCGCTTCCGAGCTCTTGGTTTGCGGTTTAACAATGGCGTTGTTCGAATGGTTAACTCTGCCGACAAAATCAATTAGCGTAGCTTATTCCTGATCAGCGCCACCTACCCATAGCGGCGACTTTGAGAACTACTATAAGCGGTAAGCCAATCAGATGTCGCTAAAATCTGGTGACGTCACTGACTGGCACTCTCGGGTCTTACCAAAAATGACGTCACCAGATTTTAGCGACTTCTGATTGGCTTACCGCTTACAGTAGTTCTCAAAGTCGCCGCTATGGGTAGGTGGCGCTGATCAGGAATAAGCTACGCTAATTAAGACTGTAAAGGTTAAAAGGTCATGGGGGGAAACTAATTACTTTAAAGGCCTTCCACCAAAAACAAATCCGTTATATTGTAAAGCTTTCGTCAAACTAGTTTGCTCTGTGAATTCGATGAAGGCGAATCTATTGGTGGCATTTTCAGCTCCGGCCATCCTGACGTATTTCACTTCTCCAATATGGTTGAAAAACTTCAAGAGTTGCTCGGAAGTGACGCTGGGAGCTAAATTCCCGACGTAAATCGTTCTCCTAATCTCTTCGATCTTTAAGGGATCCATACTGGCCGGCAATGGCGGATATTGAGGCAAACCTAACGCCGTTAAAGTCGGATCTACCGTAGTTACAACCTGAGCCCCGGCCAAATTAGTTACCTACAATTCAATATAATTACGCGGCTTTGCTGAAAATAACACTAAGGGAGTTTTAAATTCGTGTAATTTACTTGATTAATTAAGTGACTCGGTCCGGACCCGAGGATTCCGGGAACGTTCGACGCGGCTAGAGACATGGCCTGACTTTCATCAGGTATTTGGCCTAATAACATTGAACCGTATTTGGGTTTCATCTCGAGATAGACGCTTTCGTTAATTTCACTTACCATCAACAACTGGGACTACGATCAAAGCTCGGTCGATGAAAACCGTATTAGTTAAATGCTGTGCCACGCCGACACTCCAAGGTTCGTCATATTTGACGTAACAAACGCGAGACGAAGGCTGAATTAGATGTTCCCTATGATTAGTTAAAACTCGGGCTTATTTATCTAAAAAGGTTGGGTTTTTACCTTATAATTCAGGACGTCGTGAATCATTACGTACTCGGACGGGTACAATTTAATATCTTCAATTTTGCCCAAGAAACTGAATAAAGTCGTCATTTGATCGATGGTCGCTGCCGGAGCCACGTTAGTTACCTGGATAACTTTCGTATCCAGAGTAGTCATGCTACTCATTTCGAGCTACGAAACGATTAAATACGTCACGCGCATTTCGATATACCGTAGAATAATATTTAATAATTAATATATTAACTAGTAATAATAATAATAATAATAAAGAAAATGATTCCTTAGTTATGACCAAGGCTTAGCGATTAAATCTATTCATTCATGGATTTCTAGTTAAAGATAGGGATAAATTAATAATATTTGTATTTACGCATTACGATATACCGTAAAATAATATTTAATAATTAATATATTAACTAGTAATAATAATAATAAAGAAAATGATTCCTTAGTTATGACCAAGGCTTAGCGACTAAATCTATTAATTCATAGATTTCTAGTTAAAATTAATAATATTTGTATTTACCTTGACGTCTCCCATCTTCACCTTCTATTCAATCAACTCAGGCTTTATTAATTAATCTTAATTAATTAAACCATTAATTTGAAATGACAAATACCGGCTCGCCGACACCGCTTTGTTCTCATAAGCAAGGAGTAATATACAGACACTCAGACAGGAGAGGAGTCCATTCCTGTCTCCGAATAAATTAATTTCTACAGCGAGTTATCGCTTTAAAAATTAACATTAAATAATAAAAATAATTAAAGACGGATTTTTATGGATGGGCGATGGGTTTTTTTAATTAATATTATTATTTGTTTTTCATTCTACAATATTTAATGTTCCCAAAATATATGAACTGACCGCGTAAATTTCCAAAAAAATTAATTTATACAATTTTTTTTTGACTAGATTAATTAATTAAAAAGTGAAGATAAAATGGTCACATTACGCTAGACGCTCTTTACTCGAAAATTATTATTATTATTAAAAGGAAAAACATGTTAGTTGCGCCAAAACATTTTTTAAAAACATCATTTTCTCTAAAATAGGAGGGAATTTTTTTTAGATTTCTAATAAAACTGCGGCGTTATTTTGGATCTAGATAAAAATATTTTGCATTTTTATATCAAGGATGATGGGGGAGAGGACGCGTAATCCGGGGGGGAAATCGGCCCGCCCACGCTAACTGCGGAACGACTTAGGTCGGGTGGGACGCTAGAAAATGGCGGAGGAATACTCGGAAAAATGGCGGCGGTGAATCGGCCCGCCCACGCTAACTGCGGAACCACTTAGGTCGGGTGGGACGCTAGAAAAAGGGGGAGGAATACTCGGAAAAATGGCGGGTGCTCGACGTCAGAGAAGACCGCCCGCCGCCATTTTTCCGAGTCTTCCTCCCCCTTTTTCTACCTTCCCACCCGACCTAAGTTGTTCCGCAGTTAGCGTGGGCGGGCCGATTTCCCCCCCCCCGGATTACGCGTCCTCCCCTCCTTATATTTTATCTCTTTTAGGCAAAAATAAGTTATTTCTTTAGCTGTTCAGTCCAGTTATTAGTTTGTCCTAAAACGAGGGTATCGGGAAGCGTGACGGTCACCGTTTCCAAGGGTTTTCTTTTCAAGATGACAACGTTGGGTTTAGTTCTAACGTGAACGGGAGGGAATCGAGTATAATCGACTTTTAAGTTATGAAAAGCGTCGATACTCGCGAATATAAAGTGGCTATCGCGAAACGGCAAAAGGGCACTGCTGTAACTCGATTTACCCTCCATCAACAAATGCGTGTAGATTATTTTCTCTTTCGGAGATTCGAAATTTTCCTTCTTACTATACCTAAAAGACAGAGAGAGAGAGAGAGAGAGAGAGAGGGGAGAGAGGGAGGGAGAGAGAGAGAGAGAGAGAGAGAGAGAGAGATAGAGGAGAGAGAGAGAGAGAGAGCGAGAGAGAGATAGAGAGAGAGAGAATAAAGAGAGAGAGAGAGAGAGAGCGAGCGGAGAGAGAGAGAGAGAGAGAGAGAGAGATAGAGAGAGAGAGAAGAGTAAGAGAGAGCGAGAAATGAGAGAGAGAGAGCGAGCGAGAAAGAGAGAGAGAGCGAGAAAATAGAGAGATAGCGAGAAGAGAGAGAGAGAGCGAGAGAGAGAGAGACAGAGAGATAGAGAGAGAGATAGAGAGAGAGAGACAGACAGAGAGAGAGAAAGTTATCGTCGTTTCGCCCTCGAAACGCATTTTAAACGAACAAACCTCCAATTAGAGTTAATTTGACCAAATCTAGAGACTCCAGTTTGAGCGCATAAGACGTCAATGTGTACGTGAACGTCTGTGTAATTATTAATTAACGCGCGAAGAATTAATTAATTAAAAAATCATTTAAACCCCGCGGATATTTATTATTACCAGTTCCTTTATCTTCTAATTTATGTAACATCTTCAACGCTTGACCTCCCGGATAATTATGATGGGAAATGTATAACAAAAGAGACGTCGCCGATAAATTAATCACCAAATGTAAGCAAGTGAATAAACAGAGAAGAACCCAAACGAAAGACTTTAAACGATGATTCCAACTTCAATATTAATGTCGTCATTGTTAATTTGGAACTTAAAAGCGCCATTAATTAGCAGTCTTATTCCTGATCAGCGCCACCTACCTATAGCGGCG
Organism: Phalangium opilio; assembly: GCA_019434445.1. Classification (NCBI taxonomy): domain Eukaryota; kingdom Metazoa; phylum Arthropoda; class Arachnida; order Opiliones; family Phalangiidae; genus Phalangium; species Phalangium opilio. The sequence continues at coordinate 137,591 of JAEQBA010002474.1, forward strand.
ACTTTGAGAACTACTGTAAGCGGCAAGCCAATCAGATGTCGCTAAAATCTGGTGACGTCACTGACGGGCACTCTCGGAGGGTCTTACCAAAAATGACGTCACCAGATTTTAGCGACATCTGGAGTGGTTGGCTTGCCGCTTATAGTAGTTCTCAAAGTCACCGCTATAGGTAGGTGGCGCTGATCAGGAATAAGGCTAATTAAATTATAACTGTAATTACACGTAGTTGCAGGATAAGGCTGCGACAACGTTGAGCAAAGGGAAGGCGTATGCAACGAAACGTAGTTCTTTGTGAGGAAGAAAGGAAAATATGATAATGTACAAGATGGCGGGAAAAAACAGAACTCTAGCTCTCCGATCAACTAATAATCCTAAAGGGATTAACGCCACTGAGCTGCCCAAAGCCCGAGGGATGGCCGAGTAAAAATACCAAGCCCAAGGAAGAGTCTGAAATAATTATTAATAATAATTAACTAATTAAATTTAATTAAGTTAAGTTAAAGAGGACTTACTCCCCATTCTCCACTTTTATTCTGAACTACATTAAACCACCAAACTTCAAATTCAGGCCATAAATTTCTTCTCCAAAAATAAGAATCAACCGTGACGGTTAATGCTATAATGTTGATTAGTTTAATAGTTAATAATTAATTATAATTTAAATAACAAACCTAAGGATGTTAAGGAAGCGTATATACTCCATTGAATAAACTTAAGGAAGGATAACCTCCTTGAAAAAAGCTCCATTAAAATCAGAGTCCCTAAAAGAAGAGCGGTTTCCGCTCGAAATATGATAGCCGACATTGCCGCTGTTATAATTAAGTATTTATGGTTTCGATCTAACCAGAAATGATAAGCCCATAAAACTAAAACGAAATGGCGTCATTTAGATTCGAAACTAATTAGCCATATGCCTGATCAGCGCACATGGGCATAGCGGCCAAAATTGGAACTATCATAAGGATGAGCTTAAAGTAGTGGCACTCTATGTTAACTCCCTATAGGGCATAATAAGTCAAACCCTCGGAGATGTCATTACTCCATTTTATATACGAGCTAAGAGCGGAAAAACGTATTTTATAAATTTTACACCTGTAAAATCTTTTAAAAAACACTTGGAACTTGTATTTCTACTTACTTTCGAGGAAATACCACCGTTTTCTGAAGGTAAGAGTCTTTTTTTTATACATTTATTAGTAATAAAAACATTAAGGCGAGCTAAGCCTTGGTCATGGCCATAATGTAGATTTGCACATAGAGTGAATCACTAATCTGCCGTGTTTTACAAGACCAAGGCTTAGCTCGCCTTAATGTTTTTATTACTAATAAATGTATAAAAAAAGACTCTTACCTTCAGAAAACGGTGGTATTTCCTCGAAAGTAAGTAGAAATACAAGTTCCAAGTGTTTTTTAAAAGATTTTACAGGTGTAAAATTTATAAAATACGTTTTTCCGCTCTTAGCTCGTATATAAAATGGAGTAATGGCATCTCCGAGGGTTTGACTTATTATGCCCTATAGGGAGTTAACATAGAGTGCCACTACTTTAAGCTCATCCTTATGATAGTTCCAATTTTGGCCGCTATGCCCTCTGTGCGCTGATCAGGCATATGGCTAATTATGGCAAATTAGGCAGTTTTAATTACCTAAGATTAAGGCAAAAGTATTTGGCAAAGTCCTGGACATGTAGAAAACAAAATGAAACTGAGTAGCGCTGATTAGCGTTACCCAAGTTGCCGTTACTTCCCCGAAGCTTTTTTGTACTGATATACGGAATTTTCTGAATGAAATAATAACCAAGAAGGCTACCACAAACCTAACTACGTTTAAACAACAGCGTGTTACTTCGTATTGCCCCCATTTTGAACGGAACGAGTAATATTTATTAACTAACCTACGTATTGAGCCAGAAACTTATTTAAGCCCGCAGCTTGAATGGCGGCTACTGATGGTAAAGCCAAAATAGAAACCACAATGGAACCAATAAAAGTTCGCGGGACAACTCCGGGAAACTCAATATGGTCATACTTTAAAGATTTTCCAAGTTAAATTTGCATTTAACGTAAATGAAAGTAGTAGGACAGGGCTTACGGCGGAAATATTTATATTGTGGTAAAGTAGATCATGGGTGGCTTGTAAGTTGAAACTCTCTTCGACTTTGGTGAAGGGACAAACGATTAAATGAATGAGAGCGGCCACGACAAGTACCCATTCGATACTTGTGGCAGCGTTTCTCAAATCATCCAAGCTCATTTTTGGACATCCAAAGTTAATATTCAAGCCTAGACTATATAGGAAATTTATATGTATCTAACCACTGATAATCTTAAATAATATTAACTTACACCATTTTCCAAGGATAAGGGTTTGAATAATATCGTCGTAGTTATATTTCGTTTAATCGCTATTAAATTAATCGCATTTCTAAATAATGAAAAGGCCGACACTAGACTCCGGAATCCCACTTGGCCCAGATCGGATAAACGTAGCAGACGACAGAGTCTCCGGCTACGCTAGTAACCAGGGTGGGAAATAAGGATTTTTTTGAAACTGGACATTGGGCCAGTGACCCCCCTGGCCTAGAATAAATAAACTGGTCCATGACCATTGACGAGGACGCGTCGTCTGCTAAAATAAAGAAGTGGATAATTAAAATAGTTGAGATAATGTCTGGACTCTGGTTACCCTTGAATTTTATTAGTGGTCAAGTGGACCACTGACCCCCCTTCGATTTAATTTTTAAACTGGTCCAGGCAATTTTTAAACTGGTCATTTGCCCTGTGCCACCGCCTTATTTCCCACGCTGCTAGTAACGCTACACTTTCCCTTAGCTGGATAAGGCATAAATAAAAGTTAAACAAGATGGCCCAAGGGCTGGGCTCATAATAGTAGCCACATCGTACATAAAATTTATGTGAATATCCCCTCGATGCGCTACTTTTAACTGTGCTAAAATGATTACCCTTAACCTTACTATCATAATTCCCTTCCTTATAAATAGACGAACGAAAAATATCACCTCACCTCACCACAATTCTCTCCCTTTCACTTTCCCTTCAACGACGAACGAAAACTTTTATACAGCCAAAGGCGGGTATTCTGGCACGATGGGGACGACAACAACAACAGGGCAGGTCAAACTAAGAGCCTCATCGTAGATGTACGTCATACGATGTGGCTAAAAACACTTTAAAGTACTTTTTCTTACTATTTCCTACGCATTTAGCACGTTTTTCAAGTTGCTAATTTAATTACTAATACCAAGAAGCGATATCTATAGTTTTATTAGGGAGAAGGTATAAATTCGCTACACATTTCTAGCTTTATCTCCAGTCCAAACGTAGGTCCGGAGTTAATCCCCGCCTCTAAATTACAACCAGCATCTCATTGGTTCTTGGATACACACTTACATTATAACTGACAATTAAATTTATTTATACCGTACTAAAATAAACCTGTATATTAATTTGATACGGTTACCTAAGATTAAGATCATCTGCCAAGTAACAATAAAGGACGCTGTTGAATCAAATAATTTATTATCCGAAATATGGCTGAAGAAAAAACCTACCTTTGACATCGAGAAGTGTAACTTGATCTCCTCTTCTACACTTGTTATAAATTCATTTGATTGGTCCAATTATAATGGGAACTTTATTTAATATCATGGATTGTATGAGGTGACTAGCTCATTTAAAAGCCTGTACAATAAATCTGTGATTTACAATCAAATAATTTTACCGTAATTAATATATCGAGCTAAATACCGTCTTAATTAAAAACGATATTTTATAAAAAAAAATTATTCATTCATTTGGCATTTAATATCTTGATATAAAAGTCATTAATGTTAATAGTTTTCAGAAAGCTACGTAAATTACTTGAGCTCGTACGATTGAAATTCGACATATAAATCTATATATATATAGCGCCGTGTCATCCAATGTCTATAGTCATAGACTTAAACTCTATCTAAGGCAGAGAGCTGCCATATCTCTATACATAAATTCGCCTTCTTAAATAAGGCGGGATACGGAATTAACCACTTATCTTTAATCAAAAAGGGGAGGAAATGTCAATAAGCTTATCTCGAAGCAAAATCGGGATTATATTGGGAACAACGGTACTTAAGAGAGAGAATCGGATTTAGTTTTAGGCCTATTTCGTAGGTGTTAAGCCCAATTTGTTTCGTAAAAGTTAAGACTTTGCATAGATTAATATATACTCGCTAAGCCTAAAAATTAAGCTCAACATTCGCAATTCCTTTCTATTTTATATTATCAAGAAGTGATATCTAGTTTATTAGGGAGAAGGTATAAGACGCTTAAGTATTGGCGCGCCATAGTCACATTCCCCCTTTTAAAATACAAGGAGGGGACGTAAAAGGAGACTGGGCTATTTCGCTGCCTCTCCTCAGTCGAAAAATATGACTGTAATTTTCGTCATTCGCGTCGCGCTGACGTGAGTTTTCAAGAACCAATGAGATGCTGGTTGTAATTTAGAGGCGGCGGGGATTAACTCCGGACCTAAGTTTGGACTGGAGATAAAGCCAGAAATGTGGCGAATATATACCTTCTCCCTAATAAACCAGATATCACTTCTTGATATTATCTAAATTATCTGCATAAACAAAATTTTAAAATGACGATTTGTTGTTTCTAGGTTTTTCCCCCATAAGGGAGTAGTTCAGTTTTAGTCAAAATTTTAAATTTGTAACTGTTTTTGTGAAAAAATTTTGACAAGTGGCCCACGTTTTTCTTTTATACACCACACTCTATAATAAAAAAGGTGGGGGGGGGGGAATCAAGGATATTAGGGGTGTTAGGTGGCGTGGAAAACACGTCTCCGTCTAGAATAAATCACAAATGTTCTTCCTGTTTCTTCAACCTGCCTGACTTGGCATCGTTGATGGCACCCCAAATGTCGAAAACAAAATCCTCCGTGAAACCGAAAACTTCCAACTCGGATGAATTGACTTTAGTCAGGAAGTCAATCGGATTCGAAACTTCTTTACCCATGTCCCAAATTTGCGTAGCTACAGGTTTCATAAAAAGGAAATAAGATACCACGGGTCAAAGAAACGGGATCCTATCTCAAAGTTTCGGGGCTCTTTTTACAAGTTTTAAAACTTAACTTTCGAATAAAGATTAAGCCTTTGGCGAGCGATTTTTAAACGGAATATCAAAAAGCCGCGTAAACCACAAACCAGTAAGAGTTCAAAACTAAACGATGTCCAGGGTGGAGACTACGAGGTATATTTAAGTCTTAAAACTTGGGGTTAACCAGGGCCGGATTAAAGGGGGGTCGAGGGGGCACTGGCCCCCCGGCCGCAAGGCTTGTTGGGGGCGCATTGAGTTAAACTATTCCCCCTTAGGGACATTTGCTGTTCCGTTTATGTCCGACTTAAGGGGGGCGCACACTATCTCGGCCCCCGGGTGCAAAATGGCTTAATCCGGCCCTGGGGTTAACTTTGACCAATGTTCCAAAAAACCTCGACTATAGACTCTCGGATTTTCAAAAACTAACAAAAACTAGGTTACTTCTTGGGTCAAAAGGTTAAATAGGCTTAAAAAACACCTGACGAATGTAAATGAAACAAACCAGCAAAGCGTTTGTCAAATTATCCCCCTAAATCCCATTAAATACAAAGAGAAACAAAAGACACGGGACAAAAACGGCGGGGGGAGGGGGAGGGGAGAGATAAAAAATACTTTGTCTCGCACCGTTGCACTTTCTTTTAATAAAGTCTTCGCTTAAATCTGAGACAAGCAAGCTCGTACAGCCCCCATAAGACCCATCACCAAGGAGGTTTAGACAAATTATATTTCACGGGGACACAGAACCACAAATACAAAAGGGGGAATCTATTCTTTAGGACTGTCTCAGTTTATTTATCACTTCCCATGAATGAATTAATTTTTGTTCTCCGCGGTTGAGGTAGGCCTAGGACACAAATTAATAGAATAAGGATCGACAAGGACAGATGAAAATTGGAATTATACAGCAACGCGACTTTTCTCAAGGTGGTTAAGGCGTGAGAAAGCGGGGGGACACGAGACAGTCTTATATAATAAGCTTACCTAATTCGGAATCGTTGATGCCCATGAATGACTCCAGCAAGCTGTTTATCTTGTCAACAGCCGCTTCCACGACACTGTCGGGCTGTCTCACCAAAATGACAAATAAAAGAAAGAATGTCGTTTTTAAAGAGCTTTTTTTTCTCTCTTCCTCGGGGAATTTAATTAAAAATGATCCGTGATTAATGAATTCTTAATCGAGGGTCCGATTAAGCCTAACTTAGGAGTCCTAATTAGTTGGATTGTTTAAAGGGACACTGAAAGGTGATATTAGGCCAAAAAAAATAGGATTAACAATTTCACGGCTAGAGAAGGGACCCATGAATTGTTTTTTTTTTCTTTTTTTTTCCCCAAGGGTTAAGCCTACTTTCGGAGGGAAGATTAGGCTAAGGATTACAATTTAAAATTAGGCTTAGTTCTGGTTCGTTTAAGAAAAGATACGGCTTAGAAATATTAGGCCTATCCACGAGAAAAGAGTGAAAAAAAAAACCTTACCGCTTCTTCAACTGTGGCGGGTCCCTTGGCCCTTAATCTCAGGGTTTCTTTCCCAGACCCGTAGTTTTTGGATTTACCACTTTGTCCAGCACCCGACCTGGGACCTATGTTAGCTACGAAACAAAAATAAGCAAACCAAGAACGGTTTCATATTTAAACAAGCTAAGGGCGTCCATCCTAAAACTGCCAGGGTTGAGTACTATCCTGATAACACTTACAAAATCCTGCTTTTAAGGGCTCCGTCAGTCTCAGGGTAAAATTTGAGCCTTTGACAATCTCTTTGAGAGCTTTGGCCACTTCGAAGTGTCGACATCCGATCATGGATTTATCGTTAATTTTCTCAATGTGATCTCCGACCTTTAACGATGACCCCGCGTAGTAATTAGAGAGGAAGCCATCCAAGAAAAGAAAGAGAGGAAGGAAAGAAAAAAGAAGATATGTCAGAACCGGAAACTGAGGACATTCCTCTATCGAACAGAACAACGGGAACATTTTTCAGATCAGCCTGGTTACGGTGAGGTTACAATGGGACTTGGGGGAATTCTAGACAGACTATAGGTGGAGAGAGATTGGTCTCGATGGAGGATTATAAGAGGATGAGGAAAGAAATAGTACAACTCCCAACAGAAGTAGATTACGACGTGAAGTATGGTCTATCGCCGCGCCTCTCCTCTCCTCTCCTCTACGGGTTAGAGCTTGGAACAGGAACGCATACAGCTAATGGGAATAACTGCGCGTGACGAATTTTACCTCGCGCGCCCCCCTAGGAACCCGCGTTGCTACCGACCAATGAAAAGACAGTTAGAAAGACGCCATCAGAATTACGAGGCGGCCCACTAAACCCAAGTAGAAAGTAACGCGAGAGATAAGGGGGGGGGCATAGTGATTCCTTTTAGCCGTATGTATGCCTGGTTGCCACCGATTTGAAAACTTCAGAGGATAAGTGGAGGGACTTCTGCCGCTGTCCGCGGATTCCCAGTTGTATTGTCGCGTCTATAGTGAGCGAGTGGATGAAGACAGAGGGACAGGGGACAGACCTGGATGTAGCCGATTCTCTCCATGAGTGATCCTTCCTTAATTCTCTTGACGAAAGCGTATCCGGCGCCGTTGTCCGTGATGGTCAAACCCAAAGCTTCTTCCGTTTTGCAAACTTCCACTTCTTTCGTTTGACCTTTCCGGTGGACGAAGATAAAGTCGTCCAAACCGATTTGACCTCCCAAAAGGCGAGTCATGTCCGGTTTGTGGGTGTTCAGGGTACAAAATAGGATCTGCGCGTCGATAAAAAAAAACAACAACAACGACAAAGAGTTATTCTTTGCTAGGATTAAGTCGTTTTAAAAATAAATGGGGTGTTTGGGGAACAATTTTTTGACGTCTCTGGGGGAAGGTAGAAATGATTAGGGTTTCAGGGGAAAATTTCTCAATTCGGGAAAGTTCAATATTATCCTTTCAATCAAAAGGGCACGCCCCCTTTAAAAAATTGGCAAAAACAATGCGTTTTTATTTAGATTCTTGTAAATTTGAAAATAATAACTAATCAAGATGTATTCTTTTCCTAAGATTTCTTAACAACAAAAATTCATTTCATTTAGAAATCAGAATTTCCTACATAATGTATTTTTTTCTGTTATTGTCTATATTCTAGGTTAGGTTTATACGAGGAAAAATCACAATTATAATATGGAATAGGCGGCGGTGTAGAAATACAGGGTCAAATTCATTAAAAAACAAAAGGATATTTTCTTTCTAGGCCTAGACATAGAAACTAAACTTGTTTGTTCCGTGATATTATTAATCGATTAAAATCGGATTTTCTCTTTCTTATTGTGGCGCGCGCGCGCCACGAGAAAGCTATTTTCGAGGGGTAGCTCACTCCCTTAAATCTAAATTTATTTTTCCTTATTTGTCTGGCCAAAAAGACGAGTAATTTGTCCCTCCCTCGGGTATTTCCCGCCTTAATAATAAGTAGCCGCCTCGCGTATTTTCCCGCGTTTTCCTACATAAAAACAATTAATAAAATATCCGAGTCAAGGTCTTAGGCCTAACTTTATAGGTCTTTTCAAACTTTTCCTAAGCCTTTGTGAAAGAGTAGACGTAACTTAAGTCCCGAGGGGGAGGGAATAAAAGTTCTGTAGGTCTTTGATAAGAAACCGAGAGAGAAGGTTAATTTGAAGATAAAAATATTTTCACAAAGTTTTACGATTACAATTTAGATTAGGAAAATGACTGAATCCTTAGTTACGTAAAGGCACCGTGGGTTAATCGAGTAATTAGTTTAAATATAGATTATACAACAGACGCTATTGAACTGATTTTGAAACGAAAGTTCATTAGAAACTTTCCCATTCCTGGATCGATTCCTATTGCAAGGTAGAGTGAAATGAACGTCGGTGAAATGGAAATAATTTAACCGCGACGCGATTAAACGTTTCATTCACTGTCCCTTTATAATTATTCCGAGTTTCAACATCCGTAATCTAGGTGTTAGATAAGCCGTGACTGTATTTCACATTTATTAGCGATAGATTTAATTTTAAATGGCACCCCTATTACGATTCCTTCACCACGAATCGACTCAATATCATCGTAAATAATAGCCTAATTATTACCCGTAATATAACGGGACGGTCTATATTCATAGGGAAAATCAATAAGATTCAGTCTTCAAGATTAATTTCTCGGATTATGTAAGATCCTTTCCGAGAAAGATAGTTTATATTCAACCATTAAAGAAGTAATTATGGAAAGATACCATAGTTTTAAATCCAAAATATTTCGTACGAGTTTCACTTTTAGCGCCTATAATTTTAGCGCGCGCTTTTCCCTAGAGAAGATTCCCGCTAAACTTGGCGCGAGACAACTTTTGGCGCGTAATTTTAGCGCGCGCTTTTCCCTACAGAAGATTCCCGCTATAAACTTGCATGGCGCGTAATTTTAGCGCGAGAATAAATGGCGCTCCTTTCGGTTTTTGGCGGGAAATGAATGATACTCATTCTTCCTTTGTATTAATTTTAAAAAAGGATTTCAATGTACCATTTCTTTTTAGAGACAAAGTAAGAAAAAGAAGAATTTGGAAATTCTTTTCGGATATTAAAAATTTCTTAGGATAAAAAAGAATTCGGGTTTTTTTTTTTTTTTTTTCTTGAAAAAGCGACTTTTCTTCTTCGGTTTCTTTATTTCTTTAACCTTTTTTGACCAGAATGGAATTTCTTCAGTTTATTGGCCCCCAAGTTAATACCGTAATCCGTCAGTTTAAAACTAGCTAGGGGGTTTTATCATGGAAATCTCCGATTGAAATAGCGAGCTATCAGAGAAATAGCCTTCAACTTTATCTAATCATTAAACTTATCGAAGCTGAACGCGAATTAGCTCTAGAATCGTACTAATAAGGCCTATATAACAATAAAATCTAGATGAAAAGTATGAACGAGCTCTCTGGCTCCCTGGCAACCAGTTTTAAATCCTATTAAGCGCACTCATTCTTTAGGCATTTTTAAAAACGCCAGCTATAAACAATTTTAATATTACAAAGTTTCTACGAAAAAAAATATTTATATATTTTACCATAATTCCGGTTTTAACTCTAGGCCTAATTTAATTATATTTCGTAGGCCGATTTATCATAATTAAACAAGCGTTTAAGGGGCTGGCATTTCGGCCGCTTCTCGCGACACACACACACCCTATAGTCTTATTTAAAATTCAAATTTCACGGAATCATTGACCTTTCAAAGAAATTGTTTGCTCATGACCATAAACACCCTCCGAAGAACACGAACTGGACATTAAAAATTATATAAAAGGGTGAAATATACAAAACTAAGAGTTTTACGCCTTGCTGAACTTTAAAAAGAAAAAATGTTTTAGAAAAGGTAGATTTATTTTCTTTAAATTTAAAGACTTCTCGAATTTATCACATTTTTTGGACAGGGATGGTGTTAAGGTTGACAGAAGTAAATAATAACGAAGTGCGCTAAGGCGTACTTACCTCCGAGGGGTGAAAATCGTAACAATCCGATATTTTTTGGTACAGTTCTCTGATATTGGTGAAACCGGATATGATACCGGTTGGGCTTCCTTGAGCTTGTTGACAATGGAAAACCAACTTTGGTTTCTGTACCGGTAAGTCATTGGGCGAACCGGGACTATTGGGCGATTGGTAAGGGGGTGGAGGCGTCGCTCGCGCCCCATTACCACCACCACCACCGTTGTTCATTTTGTGATTGTTGTAAAAAGTCGAAGCACCATTACCATTACCACTTCCGGTTGACGACGTATCCAACGAAGTTGGTCTGCTATGAGAATTGTTAAGTTCGGAGGAGGCGCCGCCATTGGACAGGGCGCTACTATCCGAATCACGTTTTTTCTTGCCAAAAAGAGGCATTATAACGACGGACGGATTAGGCTTAACGCGTGGGATTTGCCAATAAACGATCCTAGCACGGAACGAACGCTTGACAAAATTATTAATAATTACTGGCAAAATTTAAATTTACACGCGTGAAAGTACCACGACGACGAGTCTCATGGCTACCACCAACTCTAACACTCGAAACTAATGGCGATTACGCGCGAATTAGGCTTAGCGAGGATTCGTTAAAAACTATCCTCTCAGCGGTTTTTATCAAAAAAGCCGAAGAAACATAGGCGCCTGCCCTATTGCAAAGGCCTACCTGGACCGAGTAATACTAAAAAACGAACGCATCTACAATAATACGTCGCCCGAAGCCAGGTGAAATAAGCATTAGACGGAGGGAAATATCGCCAAGGTAGACGAGGTGGTTTTTCCCTCCCCCTTCCCCTACTTTACCTGGAAAGCGGCAAGCAACCCTCCCTAGTACTGCCACGGCGTTTATCAACCGCGAAATACATTTCTTACTTCGCCCATCTCTCTTATTGGTTACCGTGGACAGGTGACCCCCATTAACTTCCGGCGGAAGTAAAAACGGGGGAGGGGGAAAGGGGGCTGTTGAAACTAAGTTAAGTTCCGAGGGAGAATCATAAACGAACACGAGTCTTTTAAACTATGTTAAGCTTATTTAATTTCGTGTCTAAGGTTAGGCCTACTCGATTTAGGAGTTCAACTCGTTACACTAGCTTGATTTATGGCATATCTCACTAAGCCTATTTCGTCAGATCACCGCGACGCAACGGGCATAAACCTCAGTTGCGGGGTAATTTTATTTTAACAACAAAAGGACAGCCAACTAAAAGGCGCTCAACCGTAAAGAGGAGCGTTAAAATTGCGTATAGTAGTCGGACTCGGGAGACCTTCAAAGGCAGCTAGGGTATTGACGTCATGATGAACTTTGAACTACGGCTGCTTGATTACCCTATAGGGGAGGAGGAAATAAAAACGCATTAATACAAACGATTTTAGTTAGAAATGACTTTTGAAATAAGAGATAAGATAACACGGCATTGTCAACTTTCAGGATGTACAACGAAAAAATAATAATAAAAAAATAAATAAAAATGAAGATGAATACTTCTATCCTTACGCACTTCTGATCTACATTTCACTGTAAATAAAAATGAAAAAGATGAATACTTCTATCCTTACGCACTTCTGATCTATATTTCACTGTATTAGTTGAATGGCGGAGATTTTTGGCAAAAATCTAGATGATATTTTTCAAACAACACATTGTGAGTTTATTCTTTTTATAAACAGGGGACTTACAGAGTGTGTTACTAACTTCCTTTCTTTATTCAGTTTTCTTCTTGTTGTTATTTTTGGTTTAATTACGCTTCGGTTGTTTGTTTTTAATGATGATAATTATTATGCACGACAGCCATATTTAACTCTTTAATTAATTAATTTCATTTTGTATATTGATTAATTAATTTTAATCTCGGTTAACAGATTGATTGATTGATTGATCAATTTTTAAGTAAGAAAGGAAGTTATATATATATACTTTTCTTATATATTATTTTTCTCTCGTTGCAAAACACCAAAGTTTCTTTTTCTTTATTTTTAATATTTTCTGGTTAATTGACTTTTTTTTCCTTCTAATATTTTAAACCAAAAAAAAATTAAAAAAAAATAAATTTCGGTGAGTTTTATATTTTACCTTTTGTTTTTCTTGTAGTTTTGTTTAGGAACGACGATTAATTTAATTGCGGAATATTTAAGGACGCTGGGATTTTTAACACATCGTGAATTTATTATTTCCAAAAAATTCTTCCACGTATTTTCTTCTAATTGATATTTCGAGGTGCAATTCACTCGTTAAAAAAAACCTTTTCATTTTATTGATAATGGAATTCATTGTGTGAATTTATTAGTCTAATTAAATAAATAAATAAAATAAATAATTAAATAAAATAAATAGTTAAAATAAATAATTAAATTAATAAATAAATATAAAAGTCGAGCGTTGATTAAATTTAATTAACACGATTTAATCTTGATAGATACTAGTGAAAGAGCGACTATTTGGAAGTATTATAGAATAAGTTTATAAGTGATACGTTCCTTCCATAAGTATGACACTACCTGTACTTCGTAAGGCTACTGAGAGATAGTTCGAGGGAGAACGACGGAAGCGACAATTCAAGTACTAAACTCGGTAAATTAGTTTTGCAGGACTTCCATCTTCCTATTTAGTATTTTAGTCTGCATTACTAAGCCTTTGACAGCAGCGCCTGACCAGGCCTCCCTCGCTTTACCCTGAATCTATGACCTACCTCACTCACTTCAAAATTACAAGCTCCAGTTTCTAAGTTACCAGAGACAAACTTAACGGAACCTATCTTATAAACTTATGGTATTACCAGAATTTTATCATTATGGCATTACTGATGACGTCAGATAGATTAAAAAAAAACAAATTAAGATGGCGATTAATCTAAGAAATCCGTGGAAGAAAATTAAAAAAAAATGAATAAATTCACGAATATTATCTGAAATTTTCGACCGGGATTTTTCTTATTGTTTTTTCTGATTATTTAGACAAACACTTTATTTTTTATTATTTTGTTTTTTTCTTATATTTTCTTAAACTCGATATATATATATATATAATATATTGACCCTAAATTTAAACCGTAGACATTGGGGGATGGAGGGGGGTAATTGTCTGTTGATTTAAGTCGACTAAACTGCGAGGGGCGGGGCTTGTTTTCATCTTACACTTCTTTTTTTCCCGATCGGTGATATTTCAGTTTCAATAATGGATAATGGGCATATGTATTATTAATTTATTTCTTTTTCAAATCCCCATATTTAATTTTATATAACAATTTTTGATACATTCAACCATTATTAATTAATATTATTTATTTTTCTTTTTATAAACGCCAGACCGGGAGGGGTGAGTGGTTTTCGGGGGGGGAGGTTGGATATTTCATTACGTTTATTTTGCAACCTATTTTTTTCTGGGGAGATTTTGAATTATGTTTTAACACGTAATTTCTTATGGGTCGCGGCGGCGTTTAATTTAATTTTTCATTTAATACTATAATTTATTTTTCTCACCATTTTATTCCAATGATTATTACGGCAGTGTTTCGTCTGGTGAAAGAATGACGTCACGGTGGTGACGTCTCCATTCCGTTTTCTCATTATTTATTTCACGATCCCTTTTACAATTTCAAACAAATTTCACCGTTTTTTTTTCCTATCAACGTTCCGAACAAACACCAACTTATTCTTCCCCAATTAAAATTTCTTAACTAATATAATCTCATTTGGTTTGTTAATATTTTTTAATCGTTTTAATCATCAGCAAGATGATTCTGGCATAGATCGGGGTATAGAGCCCCCGCCACTGGTGTTCGAGGTGACGGTCGTTGACCCCGTCGTGACCCCGGTTAATACGGGCGTTAGCGTTCCCCAAGCGACGGCTTTTTTATCCGAGGTGCCCAAGGCGCTCAGGGTGCTGGAAGATCCAACCATACCGCCAGTTCCGGTTAGCCCGGAATGAATGGGTAAGACGCCTGCACCGCCGCCGCCAGTCGTATTGATATTCTTGTCCGAAGTTGACCTCAACATGGTAGAGGTCAAACGGGAAGACTCGAGGGCTAGGTTAGTAGTGGCCGAAGTGGGCGCGGGGACCACGCTACCATCCGCCACATTGACTAAAGCGTTAGTACGGGATAAGAGGGGTTAGTATCAAGGTTAGTAAGGTCCTGAAAAAAGTAGTTTCCAATATTCAGTCAAACTGCGGGTTTCCTCCAAACCAAAATGGACCTTGACCCCAGACCCGAGGGAGGGCATTCATCTTATACAGGAGTCGTGCAACTTCGTGTCAAGAACTACGGAATAGAGCTATCTCAGAAGCCTTAATGTGACGTCAACCAACCTATTTATCCGTAGAACCAAAGCGGTACCAAACATGTCCGCCCACGGCTAACCTGTGACGTTTAACCAAGACACTGACGTCACAACTGAGATAGCTCTATTGGTTATAATGGAGCAAACTTAAAGCCTATTCAGACGATACAAGTTTTTGACTCGTTTAGATAAGTCAACTTGAGTTGAGTAAACTAGTTGGGTCGTGAGATTAACAGAAGTTGATCTTGATCAAATTGATCACAGACCAATTTTTGCTGACTCAACTAGTTGCCTGAAAAGGCCTTTATTCAAGCCTAACAAATTTCCCTGAATTATAAATTTCCCCAAGTTTTTAGTCAACAATTTATTTCCCAGACATTTCCGTGTTTTCCAGGTTTGTACGAACCCTGTTATAAACAATATATAGGGAGGGGACAGGAAAAATGGGACTGTCGATATACTAAGATTTTCTGGTAGGTGCGCTGATGGGTAAAAAAGGAATTCGCGCCGCGCTTTGTTCTCTTCATAATTACCCGTTACGAGAGAAATTCGACGAAACTGGAACACCATTTCTAAGTAACTGACAGCGTCCATTACTAAAATCAGAAGTAGGATAAGGGACTAGAAGTACTGAGCTAACCAAATTCTTCACTTGGCGAAAGTGAATATTCTTGATAAGACACCAACAGTTGGCCCTCTGGTAGCGGTTTCTCAATTTTCCCTCCAAAACGTGAGACGCTCGCGGCGGTAGACGGCCGAACTAAATTCAAGCACCCGCGTCCGTGTTCCACGGCTTTAGGTTGAGGGAAAGGGGGTAGGAAAGGTTTTTGGAACTCGACCAATTTTCTTCTCTCTAGTGTAGGCGTAGGGATCATGGGATGGAAGTGGCGAAAAAAATCCGCTCAAATTTGTTCACTAGTGCCAGAATCTACTACCAATGCTAGAGCTCTTTACTTCTAGTCTCATCTTACTTCTTCTAAAACGAGCGCCCCCTATAGATTTGAGTCCTGCTGACAGTGAATTTTCAAATTTAGTTTGCTATTTACGATTAGACGATTAAAAACCTAGTTCTCGTAAACGCGCATTACTCGGGCTATTAAGCTCCTTTGCCCACAGCCCAAAAAAGACAATTTCGGTAAAAGGGAAATTGGGTGGGCTGTCCCTTTCCCCCCCCCAACTGACCACCACCGCTACTTTAGGTATAATTGACCAAAGGCCCAAAGCCTAGCCGACAAGGGAAGGGAAGCAATTTCAAAAGGAACTTTTTTGTTTTTCGTACCAATTATTAACCGATAAAAAGGGCGATTACGATGAAAAATAAAAACCATTATCTGGAAAAAAATGAAACGTAAAGCGAAATTTTCCAGAGACTTTATGACAGAGTCTTACAGGGTTCATACAAATTTTGGAAAACAAAAAATTTCCCCGAGATTTCCTGGTTTTCACCTGAGTTTTACAGGTTTTTCCCGTATATGGAGTATCCTATGGAGCAAAAGTAAACGAAGTTGGGTGTAATGCTATTCCTATGGAGAGGGGTATGTTTGTGAACGTTTTACTTAATTACTTGGCCCCTGTTTGTCTTAATCCCAAGTCATAAGTATGGTTGGATGGGGGGCAAATAGGACTATTACATAATCAAAGGAGATCCCCGTATCTCTAGTAGAACCAGAGTTATGAGCCTCTAAAGTTTAGTGTTTAAAATCATAAGTAACATAATAACAATAAGTGAGCCGAAACCATTGAGGTAGCCTCAAGTTTAAGTATCCTTGGATCGGGGGCAAATAAGACTATAACATACTAGAAGGACATCCCCGTCTCTCTAGTAGAACCAGAGTTAAGAGCCTCCAAAGTTGGGTGTAATGTTAATCCTATGGAGGGTATGTTCGCGAACATTTTGCTTAATTGCTCGGCCCAGGTTTGACGCAAATTTCTCTGATTTCCCTGAAATTTACTAAAAATTCTAAATTTCCCTGAATTTTACTAAAAATTCTAAATTTCCCTGAATTTTACTAAAAATTCTAAATTTCCCTGAATTTTACTAAAAATTCTAAATTTCCCTGAATTTTACTAAAAATTCTAAATTTCCCTGAATTTTACTAAAAATTCTAAATTTCCCTGAATTTTACTAAAAATTCTAAATTTCGGTTCCTGAGGTTTTTGTCAAATATTAATTTCCCTGGGTTTTCCAGGTTTGTATGAACCCTGAGAGAAGCGAAAATAACGCTAACAAAAAAAAAGAAATACGAAAAAAATATATATATATATGTAACAAAAATGGCGGGTTTAGGCGAACATAATCTTTTTAAGGCGCGAGCTGCATATCGGTTTATCGACGTTTCCTCAACGTTACCAAGTGCGAGAAACATTGATCACCGTAACGGGTCCGCAGCGTTTTCGACGCGCGTTCGATATCACAACCCCCCAAAAAAAAAGGAGAAAAGAAATAGGTTAGCTTAAAGGGAAAAGAGCTAGGCGTGCTGGGATGATGCAAAAAATGGAATATCCCATCAGGATAGAAAGGGTTACGATCGCGCTCCTTAATTAGGCCTAAAGTTAACCTTAATATTCTTGGGAGACAACTTGGCCTTATTCGATTGACTGCCAAGTCTAAAATTAGGCCTAACCAAAACGCCAGTAAAAACAAGACACGCGGTTCTCAAATCAATACGAACTCGACCAAAAAAGGATGCAGGTAGGGAACTGTAATGTAGACTAAAATGATAGGGGCTCACCTCTTTTAGCGGGCCAGATGTCCAGCAAGTAGCGACAGATTTCAATGGGTTTCCGGACGTTGGCGACCGGAGCGCCCCCGCTTTCCGTGTGGCACATTAAGACGGGTCCGAAACACACGGCCAAATGTTGAGAGGTCATTTTATTGCGAGTGCTACGACTAGATACCAACTTCAAGTGGTCCATTAAAAACAAAACTGCGCACTGAAAAAAATAGGGGGGGGGGAGGAGCGGAGGGAGAGCGCGTTTAGTCTTAGAGACTCTTGGGAGAAAGTTATAGGCTTAAAGAAAGGTCCGAAAAAGAGAGTCGTATATATTCACTCGATTAATCTTGGGCAGACACTCTAGGATACTGAACATGAGTTTGGCGTTGCCCTCCGGGTCTTCCGGTAAGCAAACCGACAATCCGTCCACTAACATATCGAAGAGACCTTTGGCGAACAGAGGTTCCGGTAATTCGCGTAGATAGTCCTTCAGCAAACCTAAAGAACGTGTCATAGGAATAGGCTAGCTTTAGAGTAAAAGAGATAAATGGCGTCTCGCCTTAGCAACCTCTATAGAGCTATCTCAGTTGTGGCGTCAGAGCCTAGATATAACGTCCCGGGCTTTGGTTCTATGGGCAAATAGCATGGGTGACGTCACACTAAGACTTCTGAGACAGCTCTATACTTCATTATTCCCACCATGCACCGGGCGCCGTTACCTGGTCCAAACTAGGACTAGACCAGGTAACCCCTCAACTTTGGAATGCCAGCGAAGTAACCTTTAGAGAAATGTCTAGAGCGTGTCAGTGGGATAACCCTAATTCCTCCCACGACCGAGTCAGGCCAGAAAAATTAGCTTCCATTCTTGGGGGAGGTTAACAGGGATGTGACGAGCGGACAGATGGAAATATTCGAAAATCGGGGAAAGGCGGAATAATCGCGGAGAGAAGGAAAGACGGGCGGGCGGCCGCGTGTCAAGAGATTCCGAAATAACTACTCCATTTGTATTCATTTTGAAATAAGTAAAAATTTAAATAAAGTTTTCCCTCGAGTGGGTGGGTTCCAGGCGGAGCTAAGAGATCCCCAATCACCGATACAATAACTAGGCTACATCGAAAACCCAAATTTGAAACTAGACTTAAAAGCTACGGATCTTTATAATGTTTCGATATAAATATAAAACCAGGGATAATTTAATTTTAGAAGTAGGAATGGCGAACAGAGTTATATCTGGGCGCGCGTCAAAGTCCCGGACTCCCTTCCAAGGGAAGGGAGGGGGGGGGGCTTGTAAGAAGAGGCGGAAGGGTCATGGCGACAGAGGTAAAAAGGAATTACGTATTTTTCGCCGTCCCCGTCATCAACGTCATCAAAACGGAGTTTAAGCGAGCCAATAAGATAATTTAAACTTTTCGTTACGTGTTGGAGGGAGGGGATCTATACTGGGTGGTCTATGAGTCGGACTGAAGTAAATACTAACAGTTCCGTTCTCCATTCCTACTTCTAAAAATTAAATCTATCAATGATAAAACATTGCCGCCATTTCCGTAAGCTAAAAGGTCATCGTGACGCGAGGTCCAGCGATAAAGATGATTTATCCTCCTTCACCGAGCGGTTCCCGCCAAAAATCCCGATATACAGATCTACCTAGCAAGCTTCCAATACGGTATGGTTATTATAACACGGAAATATTTTTAGGATATATAGGAAAAATAGCGAAATTCAGGAAGAAAGATGAGGATGGCGAGTAAAGGTCAAGATCGAAAGACTAACATTTTATTACCAACATCGTTGAAGGATGAGAGCGAGGGAGAGAGAGCGAGAGAGAGAGAGAAGAAAAAACAAATGGCGGCGTTCGGGAGGTTGTTTTATTATAAAAGGCGGGAAGTTATAGAAGGATTCTGCACACGCTCTGAAGCAGGGTTCATACAACTTTTGGAAAACAAATTTCCCTGAGATTTCCAGGTATTTCCCCATATACTTCCCTGAGATTTCCAGGATTTTTCCCCCCTATATGGAGTATCCTATGGAGAAAATATTAACGAAGGAGGGGGGGGGCAAATAGGACTATTACATAATCAAAGGACATCCCCGTATCTCTAATATAACCAGAGTTATGAGCCTCCAGTGTATAGTGTAATGTTAATCCTATGGAGGGAATGTTCATGAACATTTTGCTTAATTACTCGGCTCCTGTTTGACGCAAATTTCCCTTAATTTTACTAAATATTCTAAATTTCCCTGAGGTTTTTGTCAACTAATTATTTCCCTGATTTTTCCAGGTTTGTATGAACCCTGTAGAAGAATTCTGCGCGGGGTCTGAAGATTATTTTATTTTTAGGAAATAAAAGAACAAAACGTCAATAGATTGTAGATAAAAATGGGAAGACTGAGTGCGCTATTTTGAAAGAGGCCCTAAGCGAAAAAGAAAAACTTTCACTCACGAAGCCTTTCAAGCTTTACTCTCGAATTTTATTAGAAAAGAAGAAAATTTTCTCGGGGAAACAAGTCGTTCCCATAGGCCTAAGTATCTCGAACTACCCCAAACCGAACAACGAATGATGAAGGCTATAGCGTAAGTTTATAAGTGATACGTTCCTAACATAAGTATGACACTATCTATACAAGTTCGTAATGCTACTGAGAGACTTAGAGCTCGAGCTAGTTCTAGCTAGCAGAACGACCGAAGCGAGAATTGAAGTTCTACACTCGGTGGTTAATTAATTTTGCAGGACTTCCATCTAGTCCTATTTAGTCTGCATTACTAAGCCCTTTGACGGCGCCAAAACCAGGCGCCTTCGCGTTACCCAGAATCTATGACCAAGTTCAATCACTTCGTGACAAGCTCTCAAAAACCAGTGACAAACTAATAGCCAATATATCTTATGAACTAACGGTTATAGTTACTTCAAATCCTACAATTCTTCGTGTTGTGTATGACTCTTTTTAAAAGCTAACGGAGCTGCATGGGGGGGGTTTTTAGGCGTGTGTGTGTGATTTAACGCCTTCTCTACGGGCCATTTCCTCCTCAGCTCTCTCTCCTCTCTCCTCGCGTCCCCCTAAAATAAATCGTCGCCTGTTGACTCGACTCTCTCCGTGTGTGTCACGCGACTCTATCCTTTAATAATTAGACGACAAGGCCAGGCGAGGTGAGGTAAGGGGTCACACATCCAAAAACATACCTGGCCACGCTTGTCCAAACAATTTTAATCGGTCAGTTTAATGGTTACTCGTCTTTGCTAATCTGACTTCGCCATGACCGAAAGAAACATTTCATTTGGTCTGTTGACGGACATAGTTGGGTTTAATCGTACTTCTTCACCGGGAAAATATTAAGTTGGCCATAGAATGTTAGGGATACCGGCGGTGTAGCCTTAAAACCTTGAAAGAAGCGAGCTTTTTGGATATACAGGGTGTTTGTGAAAGGTCCATCAATAATGAAAGGGCGTATTTATTGGGCCATTTTGAGTCGAAAATGTTCTATGACATTTTTCCGTCCGGGCCACTGTTTCAAGTTATGATTGGAGTAATTTACGGATGACCCCTTAAATTTAATTAAGAAATTGAAAGACAGCGCTAATTTAATGAAGGGGTCATCCCTAAAATATTCAAATCATAACTCGAAAACCGTGGCTCGGACGGCTAAATGTCATAGAACATTTTCGACTCAAATGGCCCAATAAATACGCCCTTTCATTATTGATGGACTTTTCACAAACACCCTGTATAGGGAGCTAACAACTGGCTAGGGGGAAGAGATAGTCTGACGTCACGCAGCCCCTCTCTAGTTGCTATTTTTGCGCGTAGAATACTGTTTCCAACCGTTAGGGGGGATGAAACTCCAGTAAGAGATAGAAGGGTGTGACGTTTCAGGGTCAGAACTGTTAGCTCCCTATTCTGGAGAAAAACGATTTGCTCCCAATAAATAGTCCTTATCTAAGCGAGTCTTATTATGGAGTCTTTGGATGCGATTTTTTTCTCTCTCTCCAGGGGCCACTGAACCCGGCTCTTCAAAAAAGACACTATTCGAGACATTGATTTTTTTCTTAGGTGATTTAAGAAACAATGAAGATTTCTTTCTCCCCTTCCCCCTCTCCCCCCATCTCTCTCTCTCTCTCTAGAGTTCTCTCTTCGGGTTGGCGATCAAGCAGTCCCAAGTTGAGGGTGTGGGAAACCTTTTTCACTTCTCGGGAGTTTAAGAGGTCGTTGGATAGCTTTGGGTATCGTGACTTATCAGAAACAGCTTCATTCGAAGTTAACTCAAGTTAGGCTCTCGAGTCAATTAATACCCTTTATTTGGTGGACAACTTAATTTAAGCCGGGTTTACGCTAGACACTTTGAAACGCGCTGTACTTTTCAGTGGCGCTGGACCTCCATTTAATAAATGAAATAATTTTCAATTTTTTTTAAAGGTTCTCACAATATATCGGGAAATGTTACGTTTCGGCCTTCCCAAAATCTCGAAAACGGTTTCAAAGCGTCTAATGTAAACGCGACTTTAGACTCAGTTATAATTAATTATTACTTCGGATTAATTCACTTCCGAGGAAGTCCGAAAGCTGTTAAGTCCAAAGAAGAGTTTTGTTGGGTGGCCGTCATAGGGTATAGGCCGTAAATAAAGTTTAACAATGGATTTATTCCTCCCTGGAATTAGGAACTGGATTTGTATTATTACGCTTCTATGGTTTCTTTAATACGCCTGCCCCTTTTGGCTGGCAGTTTTAGAATGGCTTAGTTTTATATTTTCGGGACTTTGATGACGGGATAATTTAAGGCCTATTCTCTCGACTTCTCGCGTACACATGGTTTTAATTTGAGTATACAAGTAATTGGTTGCAATGATTGAATAAAATGATTAAGATTGAATGCAGTTAGGGTGGGGTGGAGGGATTAGATTCTGGAATGTTTCCCGGGGCCCCTTCTGGTCCTCAAACGGAATTAGCTAAGTCCTTAGGTCGTTCACCCTTGGGAGGAAGAATGGAGTAAAAGGTTTGAGGAGAAGTTTGGTTCTATCTTTTGGGGGGCCCGCGCTCTGTTTTGTCTCGATTCATTCGGTGGTTTTTTTTGGGGGGGGGAAGAGGGAAAGTGAAAGAGAATAAAAAAACTTACTGGTAATGACGTTAATATCGGGAACGTGGTCGGAGGAGAGATCGACTCCCTTGGGATCTCGCTCCAACGCTTCCCGCAAGGTCTTCTTTCGCACGGCCGAACCGCAGAGACGATAGATGGCCACGACGTCCAGTCCTCTCTTTTCCACTCTTCGACGCATCTTCTGACGAGCTCGGGGACCCCAGGGGGCGGCTTCCCGAGTCACCACCACCGTTTCCAAATCGACGCCGAACGCCGAGTAGGGGGTGGGTCCTGCCGGGCGGGAGTGGCCGAGAGTCTTTGGAAAGTCTGTCGGGGGTCTCGGTAACGCAATTTGAGGTAGAGGGTCCCTCGAGGTTCCAGTTTGAGCGCCACGCTGTGCGAAGGCGATTCCCTCAAGATGGTCAGCAAATGAATGGTCCCCTTGTAGCACAACTTGTGCCGGAACTGGGGGTCCCAGCTGTACAGCAAGAAGGAAACTTCGCAAACTTCGACAATGTCCAGTTCGAAGACTTCGTCCCAATCGAAACTGTGATCGCCCGTTCGAAACGACGGTCCTGGCTTTGTGCGCGCGATCGCATTCGATGACGCAATACAGATCCCGGAAGTGTTCTTTCTGGGAGTCTCCCGAGGCGGCCGTCGTCGAGCGCAGTCCGCGTCCGGCTAAGAGGTGCACCCAAAGGAGGCCGCTGAAACCGTCGGCTTCAGCACCGCTTCCGAATCGCGCTCGGGTTTGTAACGGAAAAACTCGCGCGGATTCAGCGTCAATAAATGCAAACGATCTTCCGAAGCTTTGACCGCGTGGGGTGGGGAACGGCCACGGTCCCGCTCGACG
>JAEQBA010002474.1:161819-187816 GCA_019434445.1 Phalangium opilio
TTTCTGCCTAACCTTAAATACAAATTTTGTCACTCCTCTGATGCATTACGTTCTCAGTTTGGCACGTTATAAAATCTTTCAAATTTTCTTAGAAGAAAATAAAATCTAGATAAAGAAGACTAAGAATTTTAAGGTAAATCGTGCTGAAAACACTGCAAAATTTTGAAAGCGATTCCGAAAAAGCCGTAGGAGTCTGTAAAAAAACCTTTAACTAGGTCAGAGGGTCTTCAGTTTTTTTTTCTTTCTCTACACAACGATAGGGATATGTTTTGTAGGTTGCTTTGAAAGTTCTTTTAAAGTATCTTGCAAAATATACATGGGATTTAAGTCTATTTTTGGAATCTACGTGGTTTAAAGTTCTGTTAAAGCTTTCGGGTTGCAAGGTTTCGCTCCGTTTATTCCTTGGAAAGATAGAAAGGGTGCTCTTTGTTTTCTTTAAAATTGGGATGTAGGTTTGATCAAAGTAATTTAATTTAAAATTATTGATGATGACACGCGCAGGAAGTGGGATTAACCGCGTTTATTAGACCCGCTCCAGTTCGCGTTTTGTTTAATTCTCAACGTGGAAGCCTTATTTCTCGAGGATGTATCTGAACAAACACTTCTAAAAAAGAAGTGATACTTTTAGATTAATTTACTTTTGATGGTAGTTTCAGGTCGGCTTAACTATTTAGGTCCTAGAAAAAATATATATAAATTAATGACTGTATTGTAGATTTGAGAATTTTTTTAAAATAAAGAACTCGAAAGATTCTGTTGTAAAATAAAGAGTTAGGTTGTGTTTACCAGACGGTCTTATCAAATCCGGAAATGGAGCATCTGCTTTGGTGATAGACACGACTATGATTGTTATTTTTAAGAAAAGCAATGCCAATGCCAGTCTCGTAAATTATATAGTCCATGTCTCCATGGCAATCCGAGCTTTTCTTGGATTCCTTTCATCTCTGTTAAAATTAGGCTTAACAAACAAAGAAAACGCCGAAGTATAGTTTGATCACGTTCTCGTCTACATTATGGTTCACAGTGAAAACCGCCAAGTTTAGAGTTACTTTTCGTGTTCGTCATTAATTCTATAGATTCAACAAGACTTTGTTGAAATTAGGCTTAACAAACAGAAAACGCCGAAGTAGTTTTGATCACGTTCTCGTCTACATTATGGTTCTGTGAAAACCGCCAAGTTCAGAGTTAGTTTCCGTGTTCGTCATTAATTCTATAGATCCAACTAGCAGCCAGCGGGAAAGGCCTAACTAACTACCGCTTTTCAAACATCCCCATTCAATTATTCTAATCTTCAACGTGGTCTTTAGCGGAGGTTCACATCGAATTTCCGTCTAATTATTGCAGCTTCTATATATTACAAACAGGCTTCACGGTCGTTGGCCATTAGGGCACGCGGCGATGAAGTCCTATTAATTTTAATGGAGTTAAGAGTAATATTTCAAAGAGGCCTAACTTTCGCCGAAAAATGATCTCGAGGCTTAGAATAGACCTGGCGTATTGGGGAATGGGGTACATGTGAAGTACCTACGTGGCAAATAGAGGGTGGAAAAGTTCTTTAAACGAATCTTAATTTTTTATTTTGTATACTCGGTTTTGAGAGGATAAGGATTCGAGGCATGAATCTGGCTGTTTCGCGAACCTCTTATATACCAGTTGGGCTAAAGATAGCTACTCGCTCCTGTAAGAGCAAAATCTCGTTTTCTCTTTTCTCTCCTCTCCTCTCTTCTTACACGTTTTTATATCCTACACTAGAAGTATATCAACCTAAAGTTTTCTTCTCTAATTAAGAGAGCAGGCCAATGTGTCCTCTGTACTGGACTTTTAATGGTATTGATCTAAATCAGCTACAAGCGATTTTGCCTAAATATTTCCTTCTAAATTATATTCTATATTTTTTAATGGCAGTAACAAATTTCATATTTTTTTTATCAACTTCTTGTTAATCTACTTCTGGTTTCACATTGGTGACTGTACAGTCTGTCTCAGTATTAGAAATCAGTTCATAAATAATTGCTCTTATACTTTCTAGTTGCCTTAAACCTTCTTCCCATTAACTTTGAGCTTCGTAGAACAATCTTAGTGAAAACTGTTTTGCAGAATCCATTTTTTGTTTTAAGTCTTTCCTGGTTGGGATTGGAATAAGGCAGCTAGACTCCGATTCTCGGGAGTTTTGTATGAGTTACGCAGCCATTCGCACTCGAAGTAGCTCACTGTTCTCAGAGATTGAAAGAGCAACAGCCTTTTCAGCTATTTTCACCGAGTAGCCAAGAATAAATTTCTATATATCCGTGATTGGAACGTTTCCGGGTTGTTTACCGTTAAAAAGCTTTTTATTTCTCTCATTCCTCATTCTGAGCAGTTCACCTTCTTATCCAGGAGCGCGTAACCAAGCCTGGAATTGGGCCTAACCCTATTTGCAATTGTACATTCGTAATAAGTCACAAATTGCTAAGTTGGCGAACTATGTCTAAGAAACTATAGAAAAACATTGTTGAAGGTCAAAAAAGTTTCAAAGTCAATTTTCCCCCTGGGATGAAGTCTACTTCTTGACTGTGACTATAAATTTCACTGTCAGTCTTGAACACAGTGAAAGGCGGATGCTGTAGTACTCAAAGGGTAATTGAAATACCCATATGCCCCCATTGGTTATGCTCCATTCTCATTCTTTAAAATAATATTCATAAATTTGTCTCTGGAATAACTCTGGAAGTTGTGGTAATACGCTAAGCGCAACAGCTCGCTTCTCCGACGCAGTTTATGGCGCGAGAATTTTAGCACAGCGTGAGGGGTTTTTTTGAAGCAAAACGAAATTTCTATCGTTCTTCAGCTGTTAGGACAAGAATAATTGATTTTCTTCTCTCTTTCGAGGATGTTTTTGTTTTCTTTTTATTTTGGCAGCCACCTTTCCCCTGAAAGACCCCCCTGGACAGTTTGTCTCCACCAATTAGGTGTCTTCACGTGGGAAAGAATGTTTCTTAGATTACTTGGTGTGCTGAAGTTAGAAAAAAATAGGCTTAAGTAATGCAAATCTGTGTGAAGTTGAAATGTGTTTTGTAACTATACAAAAACACTGATTGTTCGTACAGCAGTTCGAACACGTCTAGAGACGCTGTCCTAGATCTTTATTTGTATCTCCGAACAATATCTAATCTATTTGAAATTGAAAACTCAAAGCTCTTCTTGTCACATTACGAGAACCTAATTTTGGTCCTTTGAACTCTTTTCGACATTTGTTCTTAAACGACACGCACACAAAGAGGGGGAATCTTGCCAAACTGTCACTAATCCTTAACGTAATGTCTGAGCCCTTAACGATTACCGAGGATCAAAAACACTATAAGTACCTATTAGACCCTAAATACAACCATTATAAAAATATTTAGCGTAATTTTATCCGGCAATAAAAAATAAAAATTGAAGAATAAGGAGAATGACTTATTTAATATTTTATTCTGAAGCACGATTAATCATGTTTTAGGAGAAGAGATTGCCTGGTTGTTAATTCCGGGAGTTTTTGTAAGATTTTTTGGTAGTTAGTGGGTGGTTGCGCTCCTGTAGGATATGTAGGAAAAGCGGTTCGCGTCGGAGTAGTAAGCCTAGGAAGAGATCGCTGACGCTACAACCCCGATGCCATTTAAGGTTCTCCCTCCTTGCTTTTCGCCTGTAAGTTTAGATTGCATCCCTTCTCTCTCTCCTAGCTAGCTAACTTTCTCTAGTTCATTCTGGAAGATTCTCCGACGAAACTTCACTCTTTTTTTAAGGGAAGCGACACACCCGGTAACGAAACGGGGCCTGTGGTTTATTTCGGGACATCTTCCAAAATCTTTATCCCCTCTCTTCATCCCTCTTAGCTAGAGGGTTGACGCCAGACGTTAAGTTAAACTCCATCATCGTACGCGTACGTGGAATCTTTCCACTCGAAAATAAAAACGATACGTCCCATCTAGTCACGTGTTCTTTTCGTACTTAGTGACGTTACCTTCTATAATTACGTTCAGCGAGGGAGGAAAGAGACAAAAAATTAAATTCCTTTTTGCACTTTCGTATATATCGTACCTTGGACCAAATATTTTAATGACATTTCGGCGCGAAAACTATTTTTAGTTTGAAATTTTTTAGTACAAAATCAGGTGAAAATTTTAATGAAGATTGAAATTAAAACTGATGGGGTTTTTTTTCTAAGCTCTTGATATGGATGGTTGAAATTTAAATGACGATTCCAAAGCTTAAATGATGACTGGGATGTAGTAGTGGGTGTTAGAATAAAAGTTCGGAAGCCCTCTGATTTTCTGATGAGTATGACGGAAGTATTTTTTAGCGAGGTGTTCTTATAGAGGTTAGAAGATCGAGAGCATCCCATTTTAGTTTACCACATCTTCCCACGTATTCCTTACCATAAATTGTATGATTTTCAACTAAGTTACTGAGAAATGAATACAGCTTCGTCGAGGCTCTCCTAGACAAACCTATTGGTAAAAGAGAAAACGTAATGGAACGATTTGACATCAAAAATTGTGGGAGGAAAGGATTTCCCAAGAATGGATACGCTAATAGGGAGGCAACAAGCTCTGACAAATCCACAATTAAAACGATTGTCAGTCTAAACTTTGAGGAGGATTTGTTTACTTATGGCTGCGTGTAAAACATTCAAACAAAATTGTAAGATGGAAGAGGCTGCGAGTATGTCCTCCCTGGTTCGACTGGCGCTAGAGAGTATCCGTATGGGAGGAGCCTCTCCGGAGGGTTTCTGAGGTGCAAGAATGGGAATTCTCTCTCCCTCCCCCTCTCTCTCTCTCTCTCTCTCTCTCTCTCTCTCTCTCTTCGCGTCTCTTTCGGTAGAAGGTGGGGGTGGTGTAGTATAAGGATCTTGCCAAGGAGGGATTGGGAGAAGCTGGAAAAGTTTTCGGACCCTCATTTCGACCGAAGAAGACTCGCAGCTACCTCGATCAGAGTCAAGGGGGGCGAGTGCCTTTGGGACAAAAAAGCGGACGGCGGTTTTTGCGAACGAAAGGAAGCGTCGGGCGACTTTTTGATCCGGAGTTTGTTCGGGATAGTAGTGCGCGAAGGAAGAGCCCCAAGTTTTTCTTAGTTATTTTTGTTGTATTCTACGAAACGAGCGAACCATGTCCGAGGAAGTCGAGGTCAAGCGCGTCAAGAAGGTGAAGAAGAAGACCAGGATTCAAGTCGAAACCGATGTCGACGAGCAGCAATATGGACAACAGCAGGACGTCTCTGAGCAAAAAGAAGAGGTATTTTACGACCCTTTATTAACCCCCCACCATCGTGTCCTTGGATTTTTCCTGTTCCATTATCATTTAACTAAAACGTCCGGCTATTTTCACGTCCAGTTATTTGACTAAAAATGTAATTAGATACCATTGATAATACTTCTTGATACTTCTGAGTCAACTCACCTGACAAAATAGTAATAATTTCTTATGAGATATAAAATAGTATAAATGCGCGTCAGCTTTCACTGGGTCTTTGAAACTTGTAAAGTAGTATGAAATATTATTGGGGAAGATAATATTTCAAAATATTCGACGATATTTTTATCCAATACATTTCAAACGGTAGCGATTCACCTCAAAATATGGCATGATGTACGTCTCAAATTTTTTTGTTTAAATTTGAACTAAACGCGGTCCTTTGAACCCCAAATTTTTGTAGAGGATTTAACCCTGTAACTCAGGAAAAATTTAAGTTTAAATATAGAACTTCAAGTGTGCGACAATATTTAACATCCAATACAGCTAAAGTAAAATTAACCATAAAAGTAATGATTAAGAACAAAGTGGGAAGAATTTAAACTCTCTTCCTTGAAATTTAAAATATCCACGTATAAAATCAAGGATTCGTCATATGATGAACTATTTGCTTGTCTTTAAATAGATCTCCTGCAGAATACTTAAAAGAGTAAATAACGAAATGATCTTTGTTTATTTAAACCATTTCGTTTTCAATTTTTAAAGTTTTCGTCGATTCCAGAGACACGGCTCTCAAAACGAATTCAGGAAACGAGAATTCGCGATTTCCTTGGGAAAGGGCGTTGCTATAAATAGAGATTGTAGCTCGTTTACCTACATTTCTCGAACAGGCGAACTGAAAGGGAAGCCTTGTTTGTAAGAGTATATAGGAGTAACGCGGGATTGATGGGAAGGCGTAACAGGTACTATTTGATGACTGGGATGAGGAATGGAACGCGAACAGAAAATAAAAAATAAACTACGGTGCCGAGAGAGAGGTTAAAAGTACTGTGTTTCATCAACCGCCATGTTGGCTTTTAGACACTGACCTACAAAATGATGAACATTCGGATATTATACTATGAACGTTCCAAAAACACAATTTTTGTGAATTTTAAGTGGGTTTATCTGAAATTGGGTTATTTCCCTCTGTTCTTAGGCCTAATCGCGAAATTTGATACGAGTATGGAGATAATTTTGGTGATTTTAAGGTTAATATTAACACGTTCTTGTTTTGGGGTGTTTTTGGAGTTTAAAATAATATTGTTTCGTTTCTTTGTATTTTGCAGCTCATTTTCTCGGGCGAGTATACTAAGGCCATGTCCAAGGACTGGCATTCCGGTCATTTTTGCTGCTGGCAGTGCGACGAGTCACTGACCGGTCAGCGTTACGTTCTACGCGACGAACACCCTTATTGCGTCCGCTGCTACGAGCAAGTATTCGCCAATAGCTGCGAAGAATGCTCCAAACCCATCGGCATCGACTCCAAGGTACGTCAAATGACTAACACGTGACACCTGTGGGTAGAGGTAACGGAGAAATCATGTCAGGTGTTCTAAATGTCTAATGTAATGATGTCAGGGTCTAGATAAAGGAATGGATAAGTTCGAACTTAAAGTTATGCTTTCCTATCGGAGGAACCCACGGTTTACTGTTTGTCAAATTTAAACCTTCAGCGCGTTTTTGTGGCACATAAAATGGCGCCAAACTTCAGTATAGCCAATTCTTAGCTCTTAATCTTTTAGAAACGACCTTGACTGTAGCCTATTTTGTCCTTGAGATATCCCTCGTGAATATTTGATAGTTCTTACCAAAAATATATTTAGTTAAATATGTAGAATGTCTTGACTCCCCCTCGAAGTCGAATAAATGTTAAAAGCAACATTGGAATTAGGGTGTGGCTGCCGGAACGATGTTCTAGGGTGCCAAATTCGGTAGGGAGTAAAGAGATCTGAGAGAGAAACCTAAACTTAGCGTATACACTCACTCGCTCGCCCTACAATCACGCTATACCCTTTCTCTACTTCAGTCTCAAGCGAAAAAGAAATAAAAAAAAAAGACACTAACGACAACCTGTTCCTCAACTTGTACTTTTTATGATTTTTTGCTTTATCTCGTCTTGTCTCGTCTGAGACTGAGGGCCTTCATTGGCAAAAAGACAAGTACTCCCTAAAAATAAACGCTGATCGAGCTCCTTACTAGAGTGAACAACGTAAAGGAGCCAAAACCCCGAAAAAATGACACGTTAAGATGTTGAAGATTTTGAATTAGGCTTAACTCTTTCGGGAACTGGATACATACACTAGGGCGAAAGACAAATTACAACTAAATGACTGATATTATCGTTAACTCGCACCGGTAGTTTCTGAGAAGAGTTAGGGAATGTAGATGATGGCTTATGACTCTGTCTTTAAAGAAGGGTGTTTTAATTACGTGTCGTTTGTTTTTTGTCACGTAGGACTTGTCGTATAAAGAGAAGCATTGGCATGAAGCTTGTTTCTTGTGCAGCAAGTGCCGTATGTCTTTAGTAGACAAGCCATTCGGTTCCAAAGCCGAGAAGGTTTACTGCGCCGGTTGCTATGACGCCGCTTTCGCCACTAGGTGCGATGGATGCGGCGAGATCTTCAGGGCGGGTAAATAAAATTAAATTAAGCCTACTTTACACCATTTAAATATCTTACATAATTAGCTTTAGACCTATCTTGGGTTAGAGAAAGTCACGTGTAACAGTTTCGTCTACTCTTGAGAATCACAGAGTTCAAACATAAAAAATTTAAAATATTTAAATAGAATTGGTGTATTGTGTGTGAAACACTTCTACAGGGGCAATGGGGAAAATACATAAGCGGCTTGCCCCTGTATTTATACTTTCCCGCAAACTTTTGCGTGCTGCGGGTAAACAGCTCTACAGGCGTAGCGCGTTCTTTCAATTTAAGATAAAATATTAACGAAATGTTAGAAAAATTCAATTGGGCCTAGTTTAAATTGACTCTGATTATTTATATTTGTAAACTATGATGATTTAGGTACGAAGAAGATGGAATACAAAGGTCATCAATGGCACGAGAAATGTTTCTGCTGCTGCATGTGCAAAAACGCCATCGGCACTCGTAGTTTTATTCCTCGGGACAACGAAATCTATTGCACCACTTGCTACGAAGAGAAATACGCTACTCGTTGCATCAAGTGCAATAACGTAAGTCCAGTATAACTTAGACGCAACGTTTCAATTTCTGATCTTGTGTTATCTCTGATCTTATGTTATCTCATTTTGTAGATCATCACGAGCGGTGGCGTAACATACAGGAGCGAACCTTGGCATAGAGAGTGTTTCTGTTGCACCAACTGCAGCACCTCCTTGGCTGGTCAACGATTCACCTCCAGGGACGACAAGCCCTATTGCGCCGATTGCTTCGGTGAACTTTTCGCCAAGAGATGTACCGCCTGTTGCAAGCCCATCACAGGTAAGAAATTTGTTTTTCCAATTACCTAGAAGTCCTTGCACGTACTGGCATACCGTAATTGTCACCAATCTAAGGTAGCGAGAGTACCCACTAAATTTTCCACGCTTTGGTCTTATGGTAGTATGATAGTTACCCTGTTGAAAAATGGTTTAAATAGTGGCTTGACCCTTAACACATTATCACTTGCCCCTTGAAATATTATACTCTACCCCAGTTTATCAAAACATCCTGCACGATACGCTTGATATTTGCGCTGAAACTACCCATTCCCGAAACGATCTTCTCTGCTTGGCACTGACCCTTTAAAAACAAACATACATCAGACCATTGCCTACGTTAATCAAGGCCTGTGCGCATAACCTATTTTAAAGGAGCGATCTAGTGTATTATGTTAAGTGGTCTATACCAAGTGGTCTCTTTTTGTTAAGGCATTGGTGGCACTCGTTTCATTTCGTTCGAGGACCGAAACTGGCATAATGACTGTTTCATCTGCGCCATGTGCCAGAACTCCTTGGTCGGTAAGGGATTCATCACCGACGCGTCGGATATCCTCTGTCCCGAATGCGCCAAGCAGAAATTGATGTAAAAATAAATCAAAATACAAGCGCTACCCCAAAAGAAAAAAAAATCAAACACAAAATAAGAGAAAATATTTTCTAGGCAAAATAAAATCGCGCTTTGAAATAATTATATAACAAATTATCAGACACTTTTACAAGAAAAAAAAAACGGTTTCTTTTTTTTAAGAATACAACCTGCCAATTAAATATTAACCAAAAATTACGCTTAAGTTGGTTATAAGAAATTTTTAGAGAAATAATATTTTAAAATGAATCAAAAAAATCAAAAATACTACTAGTGTTGGTTCGAATGCTATTGTACACTATTATAAAATACGACAAATTATACCCGATTT
The DNA here is from genome assembly GCA_019434445.1 of Phalangium opilio. NCBI lineage: Eukaryota > Metazoa > Arthropoda > Arachnida > Opiliones > Phalangiidae > Phalangium > Phalangium opilio. The sequence continues at coordinate 171,446 of JAEQBA010002474.1, forward strand.
TTATTTAATCTTTTTATTATTATTATTTTGCCTTCGCCAACATATTGTTATACGATAATATATCTATTTAAATAATTATAATTATTAATCGCGAATTGAAGAACTGAATTCAATGAAAGGTGCTGTTACCGTAAACAAACGTAAGATTTTATTATTAACAAAAAAAACGTAGGCCTATTTTACTTTTTATAAAAATTGCGCCACTATATTTAACCAACAAACTTAAATACTTAATGAAACGCGAGGGGTAAATTATTAAAAATCATCGGGGGTCGATTTTAAAGGCTTAGGGACATCCATTCCATTTGAAAAACCAAAAAAAAAAAAAATCAACATTAAATTTTCGCGGAATCCCAATTTTTACCATCCCGCAATAAGTCTAAAAATATTTAAACGAGCTGCCATTTACCAATTTTTTAAAAAACGGGGAACAAGCTGTGGCGACAAATAAATACATTTAAAAACGGTACCTCCCAATTAACAATTAAGAAAAAGGCCTAATTTACTAAAATATAAATATAAACCCGCTCTTAGGTTTTAGGAGTTTTTTAAATTATGATACCCACTTCTTTTAATTAAATCTTAAATTAAAATATTCAATTAAATACTGAAAACGCCTCGCTGTAATTTCATGGTAAAGAAAGTGATGATGGCCTTAAGAAAAAAAAATATATCGTCCAGAAAAATAATTCAGTCCAAGATTTATTTTTCATAAATTTTATGAAAATTTAAATATTGCCACCTAAAATATTTTTTGAAATAAACAATAATATCTATATAGTAATAACGTACTTGGAGTGAAAACCAAGAGTTTAAAAACGACCACGTAAATTACCGCATTGGGTGTTTTCTATAAACAAGAAAATAAAAAAAACCTAGCCGGCCAGCCATAAGGGGTCAGAATGATACTTTTTCAACCCTTTCTCTGGCGCAAAAGTAAAAATAGCGTTTTTTTCTCCGTTTTAATAAATAAAGGGGGGAAAAATTAAAAATAACTTAACTAAACAAATGAATTTTTTAAATACGCATAAAATAAATTGATTTACCAAACAAATCTATGAAAAAAAAAATAAATAAATAAAACGTGTGATGATAGTTGCCTACTCAATTTTTGTTGCCTTGTGAGTCTATAACAAATTATCGAAATAAAATTGATGGTTAAAATAAAAATGTTTAACTCAACCTTTAATTTAATTTTGAAGGTTTGTGTTAAATAAACTAATAATAATAATAAAACATATCGCTAACTAATTTTAATTTAATTTAATTTAATATAATTAACTAAAATACAACGTGATTTAATTAAATACTTAAACTGCTTAAAAGTTAACAACGCAACGCTTACTTAACAATATTAATTTTTAACCCATGTATAAATACACAAGTAATTGCTGGCTTTAACTAAGAGTGGTCCATTTTCATATGGTGTAATTTTAGCCCCCCCCCCCCAAAAAAAAGGTTTTTAGAAATTGGGTGTTGAATCCAGACACATTCTAATATTTTAAAGAAATCCGTAACTAATTTAAATTCCCTTTTAAATAAGAAATGAATGAAGTCCACACAAAATTTATTTGGTATTTAGTTGTTTAATGCCATTTAATAAATATTAAATTTTTATTAATACACAATATTTAAGTCAATAATAATTAACACACTTTACAATTTTTATTCATAGATAACAATTGTAATATATAATATTGAATAGGTTTACATAATTTATTTTTCAACAATCCACACGCTTTTCACAAAAAAAAAATTGAGCATCAACGGAAATAATATTTATTTTGGAATGATTAAGGTGCATCACACATCTAAGTTTGACAAACTTCAACACTATATGTTGGCGAGCATTTTATTTTATTGCCAGGTAATTATAATCAATTATAATTAACATTTAAGGTTCATCAGGAGGCATTGATGCTATTAGAATTTCTGGGAGAAGATTGCAACTCCTTATTGTATCAACTTTATCTTCAAGTTGGAAAAGCTCATTTGTGAGTCTTCTCAAAGTGCAAGATACCTCCTAAAAGCAAGTTAGATATAAATGCAATTGGCCTTATTCCTGATCAACGCCACCGAGGCGTAGCGGCGACTTTTGGAACTATAATAATACGGTAGCCAATTACAGGTGGCGGTGGAGTCGATGGACATCTGTTATTTTCTATGTTTTGTTGATCTTTCTGAATCATGTGAATAGCCAAGGCTTAACAAGCGATATGGTTTCAAAAGTATTAAAAGTTGATTTTACCTTTCTTATTCTGTCTAATATTATGAAATAAGACTTTCGGAGTAAGTTTTCATTCGATTTTGGTCTATTTGGAGATTATTCGGTTAATAATAATTATTTAAAACATGGTTTTTGAAGTTGAAGCGGTAATAATCAAAACATAGAAAATAACAGATCTCCATCAGAGTACATCGACTCCAGCGCCACCTGTAATTGGCTACTGTATTATTATTATAGTTCCAAAAGTCGCCGCTACGCCTCGGTGGCGTTGATCAGGAATAAGGCCAATTAACTTGAGAGGGCAAGACTTGGATAATTACCTGAACTAATAGCTGAGACTTTATTAATTGCTGAGATATTGCACTTATTTCCTTTGAAGCAGTTTGGTAAGGCTGGCAAGCCATTTCTACTAAATCTTGCCTTAAGGCTAAATTACGGTCCCCTAATTTAATTTAATTGGGTGTGTTAAATTAAAATTAATTGGGAAATTTGGAAATTAAGATAAACTATTGATCTTACTCAGTTTTTTATGCAGTAATCTGTAATTTTTTTTAAATTAAGTAACTAAAACTAATAGTTCAATGGACAATATGGTTATACTAACGTGTTATATTTTGGTAAGTCAAAATTTGACAAGTCAGTTTGACTGCTTTCTCTAGAGGAATGTCTGCTTCTTTGGCTTGTATCGCCAAGATCGTAATCTGATTGTTAAGATTTATGTTAATAAGCCTAGTTAATAAACAACTTTAATTATGAACCTGATTGGTATATAGAACGTGATCTAGTATCACAAATTTCTTCATCAGACTCTGATGCTTCTCCCGAAACCACGACTCCTTGTTGGGGAACATGCGGTACGGGAGGAGCCTTAAATCCGTAGGAAAGTATTTAATTTAATGCTTAAACGTAAACATTTAACTTAATTACCATGGGTAGACGTCTACCACCAAGTGGGATATTATGTTTAGGTGCAGGTGGAATAGGGTTAATTTCTCCATCAGATTCTTCTTCCTTACCCTCTACAAGAATTCTACCTCTATCAGGAGCTGCAGTGGCCATGGATTTTAAGTGATTTATTTAAATTTAAGTAATTAAAATAGTTTTTTCTACCCTAAATGTCAAAAAACGATGTGCAACTAAGCCTAACAGGTCAGAATGTCACGAGAGATGACGTAACTGTATAAGCAGACGAAAACAACAGTGATGTAAGATTTGTACCCAGGAGACGAAATGAAGTTATATTCAAAATAGCTTATTTAGTATTCAAAATAACTTATTTAGGCGTAATATTGTTTATTAATTTATTTGCTTTGGCTTGAAGGGTACAGGAAGTTGGGTTTTTCTTTATCAATTGACTACTTTGAACTAGATTTAACCTTCAAAATAATAAATCTGATTCCAGAATGCCGAAGTTTAGCCTCCTAGTCAGAAACAAAAAGGAAATAAATAAAGAAAACATTCCCAGAATCCCAGATGGCAACCCGCTGGCTGAGCACGGCAACGTTCGTTCCACTCCGCCACAACAACACTACCTCCAAGCTCAAAGTTTACGGAAAACGTCTGTGGCAGGTACTGGGAAAACACACGCGATACGACATACGACTGTAGTACGGACAGGTGTACATACATACTAAACAGGTGCGCGTCGAATAATACATGATTTCTAATGGAAAAATGGAATTTGGCAGATTCTAATATTCATAAATGAATGGTAAATACCCATTTTTTTCCAAAAATATTTTATAAAATCAGAAATAATGGATATGTAAATTGAGATTAAACCAAACTTTAATTTAAACTTCCGTTGCTTTGAAAATTTCCGATATCGAAAAATTAGTAGACCAAAACTTTGCACGCGATTAAAAATAATATCCGTTATTTCTGCTTGTTGTACACGCACGTAACAGGAAAGGGGAAACGATACAGGAACCGGCATTTTATTTTTAAAATTTTAACATTAACGTGGCGGGGAGGAAAAACTCGATTGTTTATCAGCATTCCTTTGAAAAACGTCATGAAGCGGGGGTGACCAAGAAACTCGGTCAGAAAAGTTTCAAATTGAAACAGCTTTACCGTTAGTTTAGAATTAACAGTACTAATTATATGTTAATTTTCGGGCAATAATATTGAAACGCGCGCGTCGATCGTGGAGTAAATACATATGCGTAACAGGTTAGTCTCTCAATAAATAAACTTATCAATATCATCTACCTACGTTTCATTTCTAAACCTCAGAAAAAGCAAATGTGAAGTGAATAGAGTAATGGCACCACCCTCCCTTTGACTGTATTAAACTCTATGGGTAGTTAACATGGAGTGCCACTACTCTATTAAAAACCTGTCAATCGCCAGCTGTTTGTTACGCCCACCATATTTCAGTATTGTTTCTCGGATAGTTAAAATGCAAAACATAAATCTATTCAAATTTTTGAAACTTGAGGGGGGAAAACACGTGCAACTACTGTCTTTCGTCTAAACCTTAAAGCCACTTGGCCGAGGGGATAACCACTCTCAGAGTCCCGATTACGGATTACGCGTGTAATTATTTTACAGGATGAGGTTTATGAGATGAACGGTATAGCTTGTACACCGAGTAACTAATCCCTCGGTGAAACGTTTGACAAAAGGTAAAAGTTTTTATCTAACATTAAGAGATAAAAGCTAGTTCACTTTGTTTGGGTAGAGTATAAGCAAACAGAAAAGGAGTAGATAACAAGCAAATCCCTGGTTACCGCACCTCTTATTTAGAAATTCTGCGAACTCTATATTATTTTCTCTCTTAAATTTTCTGAGAATTATAGTAGAGAGGTTAAGAAATTTCCTAGAAACCGCGAACGACGTTAGGTCTTTCAAGTATGTCATCAGAAAAATCTATTTTCTTATTCAATTAAACTTCCAATTAATAAACCGCTTGTTTTCTATGGTAATTAACTCGCGGTTTCATAGACTAATGCCGTTTTCCATAGAAATTTCCCATGGACTAATTATCTTGGAATCGGAACAAAAGTTCCTTTAAAATTGCGTTAAATGCATCTATGTCTTCTTTAATATCGCTCCATGGTGGCATATTGCTAACAGACAATGGAAAAGGGCATAAAGCGTGCATGGTACGTTGAGTCTTTATAAAGCATTAGCGCAGATCGGAAACCAACAGGGAAGAAGTCGCGTTTTTGCTTCATTATGCTTCCTTAATCAAGTCAGTCTCGGCTCGTGAGTTTCGCGGTTAACCATAGGGGGCGGATGTGAATCTAATATAAAGTCAATAGTCTTTAGTATATTTTAACGCTGAAAATTTATAAGTATTTCAACTTGTAACGTAGGAAAAGTAGTTGTATTTTATAGAACCAGAGATAGAACCCCCAAAGTGGTAAATGGCAAGCGTATTTCAACTCAGAGCAAAGTATGAATCTCATGGAACAAGGAATACATAAAACCCTCCCCTTCACCCCCCCCCCCAAATGGGGGTTACAATGTACTCCTGATGGAACCTATATTCATACGCTCTCAGGTTTTATATGGGTTCCCGATAGTGATGGGCACAAACCAGAACAAACCGATATGATATCGATATCAGTGACCGATATGGCACTTTAACCGATATATCAGTTCAATCTTAGCTTACCGAATTTTACCGATTAATCGGTTAGATGTTAATTCCCGATATATCGGTTAATAATCGGCAAGATCGGTTGGTAATTGGTTTAAAATCAGTTGACATCGATTTCATTGGGATAAATAATCGTTTATCAGGCCGAATTTAAATAATCGTTTAAAATCGGTATCGGTTCCAATAAAACTTCGATATCGGTTAATTTACGATCACTATATAGTTATCGATCATATTTATGGAACGATATGCTGAAACATATTTTTCCCCGTGTGTTTAACCCGACCGATTAACATGACACGTGACATTTTCTTTATGATGTTTTACTTACAACCTACTTTTAAAAGGTCAACATTGATCAATAATTTAGCAAGCTCAGTTTTGGTTTATGAATGTATGTATAAGGCGATGTACGTGCGGAAGATTAAACACCGACTTGCGTGATTGGTATACACATAAATACAAATGTTTGAAAGCACTATCTGGACCTCTTTTAATGTATTTAATTTAACTTTACCAGGAAATAAGTTAAGCTCTTCTCAACCATGTTATGCTTTAGTCAAGGTTAATAATTCGGAAAATCGTTGTAACCTTGCAATAATACTATAAATATTAATCTCCATTGTTCATAGTCTGCGGTTCGATCTCCTACTGTGGGCCAAATGTAGCGCTATAGATACCTTCACTTGGGGTTTCTAGAAATGAATATCTAACCATTTTAATCCGTGGTTTGATTTTGCCACATAAGATGTTTCATATTTTTTTTTTTAATAATGAATAGCGGAATTGTTTAAAAAAGCGGTGTTAGAATGCGTTCAATGGTTGTCAAAAAAGTGTCACTCGAAATCCAAAATGGATCGTTTGCTACCAATATGACGGCCGGGGTTCATGGACACCGTAAATCAATATTATTGTCAGATAACGTATAAATTCTATTTGAAATTCGTCATTATGAAAATGTCATTAGTTAGTTTTTCGAGCGGTGACAACAACTTTTTTTCTACGTCTCATCAACCCAGAATCCACACTAGGAATGTATTCCATTTTGCCAAGAACACTGAAATATCTCACCTTGTAGAATGTAAACGGCCTAGAACTCGAGTAAATCTGGTTAAATCGTGGGGTCACAGGGGTCTGATTATATAGCTTAGTTGCAGAGAGATGAGAAGTATTATAGATGTTTTATATCTTCCCCTCTTTCAGCTTAAATTAAACTGCAGTGCAGTGTTCAGGCCATCTGTCAGTCAAGTTGCAGTTCTGACTCTGAGTGAAACTGAACTAATATCCTTTCTCTCTGCAATCTATTGACATAACCAACGGCCTGGCAGCACTGTGTGAACGGTAAAAACACCCTTTAATGGAAACTATGTATTTGAGAAACATTCAGAAAGTTATACAGTAAAACCACATTTTACAATTGTAACTAGAGTTCAATATTCGCGTAGCAGTTGATTAAACTCATTTCCATATGTAATCCCATCAAAATCGCGAATGAAAGGTTCGCGCCTTTTCGCTTCCCCAAACTTCTTCCATCATGAGAACAATAGACTCTGGGTTCAAGATATTTTTTTTATTCGAAATGCTTGGTCGATTTCCCTTGTCTTGGTAAACCAAGCTGCATAATAAAAGACGTTGAAGAATTCACTCTTTCTCGCATGCAGCTACTCCAAAGACCCGAGGCTGAGACCTCTTTAATGATGGTTGCGAGCGTGGTGGGCTATATCGTTGATTTGGTGGCTGACTGTATGGTTGACGGGGTAAAAGGCACCATTTGTTAAATTTCTACCCATTATTTTTCCCAGAGACTCGTAGAGAAAACCATCGAAACAAAAAAGCGTTCCTCCCTCCACTGCTTGTTCTAAGACCTCGCTTTCATTTTCTAAATGATAGATAACTTCAATCATAAGTAAATAACTACTCGTAAGTTAATGGTATTTATTCTTATCAGAGAGTTGAGTCATTTCTTCCGTCATCACCTTGAAAAATAAACCAAACTTATCAAACTTATTTTGTGTATGCTATGCTTCAATGGGGTAAAGGCAAATTCTTCTCTAACCAATCAAGTTCACGACTTCCTGAGTGTTTTTGATTCTTCTGGAGAGGGCACGAAACGCATTTTGTTTTTGTTGAATGATGTACACTAACGTAACGACTGACGTGTTATACCTGAGGTTTCATTACAGGTTGATGAAGGTGAAAGTAGCTTAAGATGAAGTTAGAAAAAAATTTCTCTTCTTTAAATACACGATGAACCCTAAATGAAAGATATCCTTTGATAATAACCTCTATTTAATCTATTTCAACCCTTTACCGCTTTATTCGTTAGTTAATATATTTAGTTTCGTAGTATTGAAGGCGTAAAGGTAAAATTTAAATTAAAAAAAATATGCCACATAAGGAAATTGTGTTTTTGAATATTTTTTATTTTATTCATTAATAATTAAAAAAAACGCTGTTGCAGCAGGAAACGCGGTTTAAAAGTGTTGTTCAATTCTCTACGAAGGTAATTGGACTTTTCCAAAAGGTGTTTTCGTCTTTTTTGGGTGATGAATGCGAGGATAACCACCACCTGGCAATCCCAGATATAGAATAGTAATAAAAAAATATGGATATCAAACATACCCTTAATCTTCCTTAACTTTTACTTCGCACTTTTCAACACGATGTAAAAAAAATAATAATAATACAAAATGCAAAAAAAAGATGAATCCACAGTTTGGAAAATCCCCTTTGCACGAAAATAAAATCAAAGAATTCTGAAATTCTTTCACACGTAACAAGCCTTATCCTCGAGGGGTTCGACACTCGTCAAATTTTTAGTATCTTTATCGTTTTGAGTCTTTCACAAATAAAATTCGCCAAATATTAAAATTAATAAATCTTTACTGAATATGGCATCAAAATTTAAAAATCTTTCCAAATGTGGCATCAAAATTCCAACATATGACTTTAAAATATTGAAATCCCTTTGAAACACCAAAACCTCTTCTAAACCAAACTAGCGTTGCGTTGAACCCCTCGAATCTTGTGGCCACAAGTTTTTTGAACTTCTCCGTCCGTGAACATGAAATGCATTTTTTTTTATATTCAGCTTTTTGATAAAGTTTTGAACAAAAACGAGGTACTTGTTCTAAGACTTTTCATTTCCCTCTTAAATAATTAAGTAAACAGAAGCTTCCTATGGGAAATTTTAGCTTTGGGAAAGCCGTAAACAGTCCTTTCGATTTTTCGTTCAGTCTGATGTGACTGTACCACGCGAAAAACAGCTCAAGGGCATAATTCTCCGTTCCTTTTTTTATCAAATCGAAAACTTCATGGAAGAGATATTCTTGTTTTCCAGTTAATCTTAAGATTGCCATAAAAGTCGATTACACATGCAAGGTGCTCGTGATCCAAACTAACGAAGAGTATACGATCAAAGTAGAGAAAGAGTCGCGGCGTTGTTAATTTTCTGGTCGCCATGACATATTTGAAACCATATGTAATTAAGCTACACGTGTCTCTGACAATGTTTACTGAAGACTCTTGTTACGTCAAAAACAAGCCAGAGCAGTGCCCTCATATTTTAAGCCTTTCTACTCTTTTAATATTATATCTATGATATCATTGGATAGAAATGTTTTCTCAAATTAAGAATATTAGGCCTATATGGAATAGGAGATTCATTTCAAGGTTTACAAGTCCTTTGAATATTTTTGGATCTTCGTTATATAGCGAGTCATTTATCTTTGGTAGAATAGCGCTGAAATCAACACGCCTACTTAGATATTAATGGTAATAACAATTACGGCTTCCGAACCATGGTTGACTACTGCTGGATTAGCATGACAATTCAATGTAATGCTTGAAGGAATCCCTTTTAGTATAATCATAAGGAAAGTAATATTAATAAGTATGCCACTTGCCAAAGTTCCCCCAATTCCTGTGTAAAGCTGATAGGGGTTTTGTTTGAAAACGGAGCGGGAAAGTGTACCCCCCCCCACCACCAAGAGTTCCTTTTGTTGAGTGTCATACTTCCTTTTGTTATGTTACCCATGGTAAAACACACCAGACTTTTCTCCTATTCAGTTTTATCCGACATACGGTACATGTATTTAAAAAAGAATGGAAAGCCAGTATGTCATACTCTACATCCTACGATTTTAATTTCGCTAATTGGAATTTGTCCTGCGCGGTACTATACCCTTCTGGTGGTGGTAGTGGTTTATTTTATAGATAAGGTTTGGAATTATCACTTCCATTTTCATATCGGTTCCTAGAAATAGTTTACCTTTTCTTTCAATCTAAAACTTGAATTACGCATATTTGAAATGAGGTCACCTCCTCCTTTTCAAGACAGGTTTTGTCTCCAACAAATTATTTTAATAGTGTTCAATATAGATACATAATTGCGGTTTTTAATTTTCCAAACAAATAATACTAAGTATCATGAAGTCAATTGAAAACAAGTTGGGAAAGATGAAAATTATGGTCTATAAGAAAATAAATCTCACAAATTTTAAAGGTTTCAACTCTTTTATATTATTTTAGAATACTACACCAGACCCAAATGGTATCTGTCATCCTTGTTTCAAGCGAGCCATCAATCAGAGGATTCAGAGCGAGAGATGTTAGAAAGACGGAACTTATAGAAGAAACCGAGGGGAGTAGTTTTCCAAAGTGAGTTTAAACATTTAAATTACGTATTTATTGTTTGTAACGTTCAAATTTTATTAAGTTTTGAGTTATACTTAATAACTATCTTTATATCTATCTAAATTAATCAAAATATAGAGTTAAGAAAGTGATAAATATCTTTTTATTTTAAGTTATCGTAAGCCTTGGCTAGGAACATCCATTTTTTTGTGAGTGTGTGAGAGAACGAGAGAGCGAGTGTGTGTGTGTGTCATGGTGTTATTATATAAATTTTTAAATTAAATGTATTGAATTAAATATCATTATTTTATATTTGCAGCCGTAGACATGCTGTATCAGAATGTTGACTGGACTCTTATTTTGGAATTCCAAAGCCAAACTTCTAATTGAACCGAAAATATTAAAAACGCTTTCACATGTTGGTGGTGGTAGAAGCGCGATATTTAATGTATCACCAACATTATGAGAATAATTCCTGACAATTGCTCTCTTCCAAATCATCTTCTATGAAGTCCCGGTTATTAGCCGCTAAAACTATAGAAGATGTTTACTAATTTTTGTCACCAATGTTTATCATTGGTCACTTATTGTCGCACACATTGCTATAAGATCATACTCGTTGTTGTGATCTTTTTTTTCTTTTCTCAATACGCGATGAACCTTATAGTCAAAAACAAAATTCCTAAAATCATCAGCCCTTCATTGAGTTGGGTTTCATCTCTATCAGCTCAAAATGTGTTAGGGATAAATGTTAAAAACCAGAGTGAACTTAAGGGTATCCAACAAGCGATAGCCAATTTTAGTGAAACTATTGCCAATATTACGTTTACAACTAAAGAAAATTCCTCTAATTCGACCATGAATGAATCATTGGTCAAACTTACGACTTCTTTTAATATATCAAGTACAGAACATAGTAAATTACCTCTATGTCCATTGGTGCCTCCGAATTTAGGTGCATAGTTACATCGGGTTTAACCCTTTAACGTCGGCTAATGTTTTTCGTTCATTTTTAAGTTGGTAGACTCAAGGTATTAACAAACGCACCGGATATAGATGAGCTGGAAAAAATGTTTCCTAAAGTAGAATTGGGTGGCCGATATAGACCGGCAAAGTGTCAAGCCAGAAGCAAAGTGGCTATTATTGTTCCTTATCGTAATAGAGAACATCATCTTAAGATTTTTCTTCACAATATGCATCACATGTTACAACGTCAACAGATAGATTATGGCATTTACGTCATTGAAGAGGTACAATAAGAGTAATGATGAAATTTCGAGAAAGACAATAAATTTTCAAAGATCAGGCAGTTCATAAGTAAATGAAAACATTTTCAGGCTGGTAAAACAAAATTCAATCGCGCTCTATTGATGAATGTTGGATTTGCCGAAGCTTCCAAAGATTATGACTATGGATGCTTTGTCTTTCACGATGTAGATTTAATCCCTGAAGATGATAGAAATTTGTATAATTGTCCTGAACAACCTAGGCACATGTCCGTCGCCATTGACATTTTTAATTATAGGTACTAACTTCAGAGTTTTAATTAAAAGGTGAAAATGTTTCGTCTAAATCATTTCTTTCTTAAGGTTACCTTACAAGGACATCTTCGGTGGTGTTAGCGCGCTTTCTAAAAAGCACATGGAAAAAGTCAATGGCTTTTCCAATGAATTTTGGGGTTGGGGTGGAGAAGACGATGACATGTCAAACAGATTAAGGTTTCATGGACTTCAAATATCGCGTTATCCCGCTAATATCGCGCGTTACAAGATGTTAAAGCATAGTAAAGATGAACCTAACCCTGAAAGGTGTGTTGTAGAAATACACCGTTATTTTAAAGGATTAGTACCTTTATAATAATATTTTCATTGATTTTTCACTTTACAGGTACAATAAACTATATAAGGGACGAAAAAGATTTAAGACTGATGGCTTGAATAGCCTTCGTTATAAGCGTTTAGATTTTGTGTTGAAAAAACTTTATACATGGGTGCTAGTAGAACTTAAGGAACCGGAAAAAATTGTTTTGCCAAAACATTAAATAAACAGTTTCGTAAAACTTTCTCTCTCTCTCGGAGAAAAGATACAGTACCATTAAGGCAGGGCACACGCGTGTGAGAATGGTTACTAAGTGAGTGAAAAAAGTGAACTCCTTTCATCCATTTACAGAGACATCTTTATCAAATTTCAAATGTTTTCCACCTCTTCTAAGTAATCTTCCATCGTTTTAAATTGTTCACTTCTTTAACTGATCTTCCCAAATCTCCCGGTGTAAGAATTAAAATTAGGAAATAGTAAAATACTCTACGGTCACAATCGCATCTAAAAATACGCCACCGCTTCTTAAAATTACTAAACTAAACCAAACGAAGTGAGATCAAGGAGGAATTAAGTTTCCGCAAAATGAAAACATTAAAAACTATTATTATTACGTTTATGATATATTTTTCAAATTAAAATACGCACCAATCGTCCCCCTTTTATACGTGTTAAATTATTTCTTTTCAAATTGGTGCTAAAATGTTAATTAGCCTTATTCCTGATCAGCGCCACCTACCCATAGCGGTGACTTTGAGAACTACTGTAATCGGCAAGCCAATCAGATGCCACTAAAATCTGGTGACGTCACTGACGGGCACTCTTGGGGTCTTACCAAAAATGACGTCACCAGATTTTAGCGACATCTGATTGGCTTGCCGTTTACAATAGTTCTCAAAGTCGACGCTATGGGTAGGTGGCGCTGATCAGGAATAAGGCTAATTGGGCTATTTTTGTCTTGACCAATTGGATTATTATTTTTTTTTTAAATGGGGAGAATTTAGAAAATAGAATCCTAAATTAAACCTCGGGAAGTAATTAACAAGGGTTTTTTTCAACTATACACAAATGAATTTTAAAAAAAGGAAAAACCTGTAATTAGTGTGCCAAATTGACCATTTTTCCCCGGGTAACTAGGATTCTAAGGAAAGTAACAAGTTTCTAGCTGGTTTAGAAAAAAAAAAAAAAAATCCTATATTATTTCGAAATTATTAAAATGAAATTAAAAGGAAAAGGGAATAGTAATGATAGTGAAATTAAATTTAGTTATACCAATATACTCTGTTGGCCCTTTTTGTTAAAAACTTAACTAAGAAAATGTAAATGTTATTATAAATATCCCATAGTAAATTTATTGTTTGTGAATTTATCGTAAGCAAACAAACAAATAAATAAATAGGTCTTCATCTTGTAATTTATCCAGCTTATTGTACAAAGAAATTCAGTTATTTTAGTAAAGTAAAGTAGACAAGTCCCTTATGAAGTAACAGTAAGTCGTTCGTTGCATCCTATATAGTCCCACCTCTCGTTTTCTTTATCCGGGAACTTTGGCTCCCGTAAGTAAAACTCAATAGATAGCAAATTCTAAAATCTCTAATAGAATTACGATACTTTTTGTATTAAAATTACTACGTGTTTGATACATATCACTAAAGTGCCTTAAACCAAAGAGGTAACTTGGCTAGTATCTTGGATCTTTTTGTACGTTACGTAATTTGCCAATCCTTTGACGAACAATATTTTTTCTTTCGCGTTTGTTTGTTTGTTTGGTATTTGTACAAAACTTATTATAGAATAGTCTATGTAATAAATTGCAAATTTCAATGGCTTCGGCAACGTAAAAAGGAATTACAAACTTTTATTCCACTTCAAACATGATTTCTCTTAGACGGTTTAATTATTAAACAATAAAAAGGAAATGCAATGCAACTGTTTTCATTTAACAAGCGTAACGTAATTCATTTAATTTCGGCAATATCCCAAACTGCAAACTTATTTTTGACCAATTCTTTGGCAATGGAATATCAAATTCGCAATTAGTGTCTATTAATTCTACGTAAGTAACTTTCTTTTCATTCTCGTTCGTTAATGGATTAGAGACTGGTTTAGCCATAATAACTTTCCATTGGGCAGCGTAAGTTAATTTCTCAAACAGATCCGTGGCTTCCCGCATCCAAATACCCGATTCTGGTTTCACATTAGCCAGACGGCATTCGATGGCTTGAAAAGGCAAGTTCTTGAATTCGGGCTTTAGATGACAAACCGCTTGTCTGTTGAAAGTGGCCATTTCCCCAAAATCAACGTAGTAAATTTCCAGTTGTACATTGGAAGGACTATATTCCTCCGTAATGACTTTCTCTACCCTGGCTCTGTACCAACAGACGTCTTTCTCAAAGGGAGCGGCAACGAGGTCTCCCACTTTGACATCAACTTCAACGGTGCTGGAGTCTCGATTTGGTTGGTGGTTATAAAAGTCACTCATATCATCGACTAATTTATCCAGATCAATTGATTTGGTACCGACAACTTGAACCCAAAACTTGGAAGGGTTGACGACGGAAGATATAAAAACTTCCGAAAAGCCATCCGGAGATTGCTCAGTTAAACATTCTTGAAGGTATCCATCGTGAGAGTTAGCCTGTTTTGTACGAGTAAACTGTACAGTTAACTGTATTGTTTGATTTTAGACGTAAAATGAACTCTTTACATTAAGGGTTTGTCCAGAATCAAAACCTAAAGCCAATCTTTGTTGAAACCTGGTTCTTCCAGCGGAAGATAGATTAACTCTTTGACGAAAGGTCTCTTCTTCAGCCAGTTTTTCATCTATCATTGAAATGGCCATTTCAATCTGTTCCCTCGTCCCTCTAATTGTCACCAGCCTCATGTTATCTGGGTCTCTCTCATCCCCACCTCGCTCAACATTGATTTTTGCTTTTGAAGTGTGGCACATGTGTCTATAGAAAATTTATAAGGGAACATTAAAGGAAGATATAGAGTGCTGTCAGTTGTGACGTCAGATCCAAGGTTAAACGTCATGAGTCTGCCTTTAGCAATGGGCGGCCATGACAGTTACCGTTTTTTCTTTATGGGAAACCAGCATGGGTGACGTCACACCCGCGCTTCTGACAGCACTCTATACAGGGCCAGATTAAGCAATTTTGCACCCCGGGGGGGGGGGGCGAGATAGTAAGCGCCACCTTAAGCCGAGAAAAAAGGAACAGTAAATGTTGCTGAGGGGGAATAGTTTAACTTAAAGCGCCCCCAACAAGCCTTGCGCCTGGGGGCGGGCAGTGCCCCTCGCCCCTCCCCCCTTTAATCCGGCCCTAAAGATATACTTTGGCACTTGTAGTAATTACCGGATATTGTCACCATTTCTGCCTATAATTCTACCACACGTTCGAACTGGGATAAATATTTCTTCGGTTATAATCTCGGGTTGTTCGTTAATAATGTTGTGGATAATTGTTTCAGCCTCTTGAGCATTTTCGGGAGACCCTCGTATGACCAAAACACGGTCACCCAGGTGTCCTTCCTCTATATCATCGTTCAAGCAAAGAATTAAATAAATTTTATTTCATTTCTCCTTAGATATTACATTGTGTAGGTTTACCTTTGTCTTCAAATCTAATTCTGGTAGAAGTCTTATCCTGTAAGTCTTTAATAGTGGCCCCTTTTCTTCCTACAATGACCCCAACCATATCATTTGGTATCTTTAATCTAATGACCGTTTGTCTGGACGTGGAGGAGGTTAAACTTCCTTTAGCTTTGCCAAGTATATTATGGGCGAATTCCTCATCACCTCCATCAGGTTTAAATAAGAAATAAGCTAGAGCTGCTGATGCGGATAAACTGATGCCTAATCCAGCTAATAACAGAGCTTTTTTAGTTTTATCATCCATTGGAAAATAATAAATTAGGTATATCTATATTTATTTATTGCAAAATTAAAGGTCACATAAGCTCTCAGATTTTCAGAAGTTTTGTGTAAAGTAGAACTCAGTCACACACACCCGGTCAACCTTCGTGACGAGTACCCTCTAACGGGTAAAGACTAAAATACAGAAATAAACCAGACGTACATAAA
>JAEQBA010002474.1:188100-209776 GCA_019434445.1 Phalangium opilio
AAATTAAGTCAATTTAATAATTTTAAATGAGCCACGAACGCGAAGTTAAGGCTTGAGATTTTTAATTTATATACGGGAATATTTTTACGTAGTTTTTTTCTTAAATTATTTTAATCTATGGTATTGTTTCCGTGAGTTATTACTTATTACTTTGTTAGGACCTTATGTAGCCCGTTAATTCTGATATGGAAATTGCTTAATATTTAGTGCAATTCTTACATTCTATTTATGGGAATATTTTACTTGGTTTTTTCCTAAATTATTATTTTGCTAGGACCTTAAAGTAGCCCTTTAGTTCTGATTTAACTTAATATTTAGTGTGATTTTTAAATTTTGTTTTTGGGAATTTTTTACAAAGTTTTTCTTATAATTACGGAAACAAAACCATAGATTAAAATAATTTTTTTTCTTAGGACCCCTCTAATTCTTATTAATATTTGTTATTAATATATTTTCATTTTAGACGGCAAGACGTTCTTCGATATTCTGTTGCTGGTCATTCGGAGACTTTTCCTAGCAGATGATTTCAACCTTTGTTAGAGAGGCTCATTCCAGATGACATCTTCCTTGGATTTGCGATACAAGATGTTTTCAACCTGTTGTGGCCTTGCAATCATTCTCTACAAAGATGCGATGAACATCACGAAATCTAGAAAATTCAAATTTGTATTAGAATATATTTGCAACTACTTAATTTCTTTTACACGTTCAAACTTCAATTTACGGGCACTTTACATTATTTTTTGTTGAAAAATTTTGTAAACACCTTATTTTTTACTTTTTGTTCAATAAATTATGCCTTAAACCACTTTTTTTTGTTTTCTTAAAAATTGTTTGATTAAGAGGGAAGGTTTGAATTTTTTATCTCTAAACAACAGCCTATTTTTTGGGGACCTCTTTTAGGCTTCTTTTAGCTTATATAAGAAGCATAAATGATAAATGGATCAATTTGCTTTAAAATTTAAAAAATGAGCTTAATTGCTTAAAAAAGTAAAAAAGTAAAAAAAGGACCTCAAAAATACTACCCCAAGTCCAGACCCTAAAAAATTCAAACCATCCCCCATATCGAAACTTTTTTAAGAAAACAAAGAACGTGAGCCAAGGCAAATTTTTTTTATTGAGAAAAAAACAATTGAGGTGTTTACAAAAATTTTGTACAAAAAAATATTTAAAGTGTTCCATAAATTAAAATTTGACCGCGTAAAATTAAATGAGGTAGGCTAGTTACGGATTAAATTTAAGAATAAAATTAAGTCCATTGGCGGAAAAACTTCACGTTCCAATCAGATTGAAGGCCTCGTGTTTCGCAAATCCAAGAAAGATGTCATCTGGATTGAGGGTCCTTAACATCGGATGAACTTCCAAGTCTACTTGAAAACGTCTCTGAATGACCAGCACCAGCTTATCCAAGAAAATCATTCGCGCCTAAAATTAAAAAAATTAATTACAAATATTAAGGCAATGCCTAATTTTAAAATAAGTGCTACTTTAAGCCTAACAAAATAATAATTTACCGAAATAATCCCATATATTTAAATAATTAGCAAAATACTGGCGATACATTGATAAGAATTTTTTTTATAATCTAAGTTAAATTTCTTAAGCCTTGTTCAAATGTCTTAACCTCGTGGTCGTAGTTTATTTAATTTTAATTCAAAATTATTATTTAATAGACTGAATTTACGTAAATAATAATAATTAACTGCCTTTTCATTAAAACTACTTTATTTATTAAAACAATAAGCTATTAAAAAAAGTCTTACATTTGCTGCGCATTAACAAGTTTGTTCATTCCAACATGACCTCGCTGAATCGATTCCAAAAGATCATTCAATGGCGGAAAGAGCTCTAGATTCTGGATTTATTCCTTGACGGCGATAATAAAAATGGCTGATCGACGGCGAAAGGCCTGATTTCCAAGAGCTGAGCAGGAAACGATCTTGACTCCACGATGCCAATATAAGAAAGAAATTTCAGTCGGTTACTCAAGAGCAAAGTTCTCTCCCACAAGATTTACACTCTCAAGACGTTAAAAGCAGACGACACTAATTGGAGTAATACCGTTTTTCCGTTGGCCTATTCCATGGAGTAATTTTCTTGGAGAGAGAAGGAAACTTTCTTTAAAATACCATAAAATTTGGTGTCTCCTACAATAATGCTCCATACCTTCCATTGTCCTTTTCCATGGAGTAGTTTTTATGGAGCGAAAATGAAAGTTTCCCTAAAATTTGGTGTCTCCAACAATATTGCTCCATACGTTCCATTGTCCTTTTCCATGGAGTAATTTTCGCTCCAAAGAAATTACTCCATGGAAAAGGACAATGGAACGTATGGAGCAATATTGTTGGAGACACCAAATTTTAGGGAAACTTTCATTTTCGCTCCATAAAAACTACTCCATGGAAAAGGACAATGGAAGGTATGGAGCATTATTGTAGGAGACACCAAATTTTATGGAATTTTAAAGAAAGTTTCCTTCTCTCTCCAAGAAAATTACTCCATGGAATAGGCCAACGGAAAAACGGTATTACTCCAATTAGTGTCGTCTGCTTTTAACGTCTTGAGAGTGTAAATCTTGTGGGAGAGAACTTTGCTCTTGAGTAACCGACTGAAATTTCTTTCTTATATTGGCATCGTGGAGTCAAGATCGTTACCTGCTCAGCTCTTGGAAATCAGGCCTTTCGCCGTCGATCAGCCATTTTTATTATCGCCGTCAAGGAATAAATCCAGAATCTAGAGCTCTTTCCGCCATTGAATGATCTTTTGGAATCGATTCAGCGAGGTCATGGTGGAATGAACAAACTTGTTAATGCGCAGCAAATGTAAGACTTTTTTTAATAGCTTATTGTTTTAATAAATAAAGTAGTTTTAATGAAAAGGCAGTTAATTATTATTATTTACGTAAATTCAGTCTATTAAATAATAATTTTGAATTAAAATTAAATAAACTACGACCACGAGGTTAAGACATTTGAACAAGGCTTAAGAAATTTAACTTAGATTATAAAAAAATTCTTATCAATGTATCGCCAGTATTTTGCTAATTATTTAAATATATGGGGTTATTTCGGTAAATTATTATTTTGTTAGGCTTAAAGTAGCACTTATTTTAAAATTAGGCATTGCCTTAATATTTGTAATTAATTTATTTTAATTTTTAGGCGCGAATGATTTTCTTGGATAAGCTGGTGCTGGTCATTCAGAGACGTTTTCAAGTAGACTTGGAAGTTCATCCGATGTTAAGGACCCTCAATCCAGATGACATTATTCTTGGATTTGCGAAACACGAGGCCTTCAATCTGATTGGAACGTGAAGTTTTTCCGCCAATGGACTTAATTTTATTCTTAAATTTAATCCGTAACTAACCTACCTCATTTAATTTTACGCGGTCAAATTTTATTTTATGGAACACTTTAAATATTTTTTGTACAAAATTTATGTAAACACCTCAATTGTTTTTTTCTCAAAAAAAAAAATTTGCCTTGGCTCACGTTTTTTGTTTTCTTAAAAAAGTTTCGATATGGGGGATGGTTTGAATTTTTTAGGGTCTGGACTTAGGGTAGTATTTTTGAGGTCTTTTTTTTACTTTTTTTAAGCAATTAAGCTTATTTTTAAATTTTAAAGCAAATTGATCTATTTATCATTTATGCTTCTTATATAAGCTAAAAGAAGCCTAAAAGAGGGTCCCCGAAAAATAGGCTATCTGTTTAGAGCTAAAAAATTCAAACCTTCCCTCTTAATCAAACAATTTTTAAGAAAACAAAAAAAAGTGGTTTAAGGCATAATTTATTGAACAAAAAGTAAAAAATAAGGTGTTTACAAAAATTTTCAACAAAAAATAATGTAAAGTGTCCCGTAAATTGAAGTTTGAACGTGTAAAAAGAAATTAAGTAGTTGCAAATATAATTCTAATACAAATTTGAATTTTCTAGATTTCGTGATGTTCATCGCATCTTTGTAGAGAATGATTGCAAGGCCACAACAGGTTGAAAGCATCTTGTATCGCAAATCCAAGGAAGATGTCATCTGGAATGAGCCTCTCTAACAAAGGTTGAAATCATCTGCTAGGAAAAGTCTCCGAATGACCAGCAACAGAATATCGAAGAACGTCTTGCCGTCTAAAAAGGAAAATATATTAATAACAAATATAAGAATTAGAGGGGTCCTAAGAAAAAAAATTATTTTAATCTATGGTTTTGTTTCCGTAAATTATAAGAAAAACTTTGTAAAAAATTCCCAAAAACAAAATTTAAAAATCACACTAAATATTAAGTTAAATGAGAACTAAAGGGCTACTTTAAGGTCCTAGCAAAATAATAATTTAGGAAAAAACCAAGTAAAATATTCCCATAAATAGAATGTAAGAATTGCACTAAATATTAAGCAATTTCCATATCAGAATTAACGGGCTACATAAGGTCCTAACAAAGTAATAAGTAATAACTCACGGAAACAATACCATAGATTAAAATAATTTAAGAAAAAAACTACGTAAAATATTCCCGTAAATATAAATTAAAAATCTCAAGCCTTAACTTCGCGTTCGTGGCTCATTTTAAAATTATTAAATTGACTTAATTTGCATAATTAATGATAATTTATTAACAGTTAACCCTAATTAATTTAAACCATTTAATTTATTAGACTGTGGTTCATTATCTAAAAAATTAAATACTGCCACGAATGAAATTTTAGAATCTCAAATCTATCATTTACGCGTAATAATTCAAAAATACCCTCGTTAATTTAATTTAAAACGATGGCATAAAGTAAAAACTTAGAGATTAGTGCCAGGCCCGGATAAATTTTTAAGAAAGGTTTAGCCTAGCCTCGTGCAACCTAATCTGGCCCCGTTTAACCAAACGTTACTGATTTTAGGTAATATAGTTTCGCGCCGTTAAATGAGACCTAATTTTCAAACAGTCGAGGTTTATTATTTAAAATAGATAAGGAATTTAATTTCCCCTAATATAAGCCCAAGTACTTGATTTAAGATGTTCTAAATTAAGCCTTGTCTAACTGACCTCGTGTCTGGAAATTTCTTCATATTGTAGTTAATTTTCAATAAATAAACATAATTAACTAACAATTAACTCTACCTAAATAATTTAAACTCTAAAATTAAATAAAATAATAAAATGCTAGCTGGGTGGCTTTGGATTATTGAAAGACTTACACACATACCGTACTAGGCTTAACATTTTGCGTTGATTTCAACGTTCTATTGGACATTCAATGGCGGAGAGCTTAGAGTCACGTCCCAACATCGGCGTGAAACGAGGCTTTCCATCCAATATTGCCTTCGAAAGTCAGCATTACGAGGAGCTGATCAAGGAACGATGTTGACTGGTCGCCGGCGCAGAGAGAAAAGAAAAGTGGACAAGAGGCGTCCGAGTTTTATAATAAATTCCGTCGTTGGGGGCGCTTCGAAGTGTGACGTGGGCGCTAATTCAAATAAGAGAACACACCGTTAGGCCTATATAATATTATAGACAGCGCCCCTAGCGGCAAATTTCTTCATGTATTAGATGTCGGTAAATACGTAACTACGTATACAGCGCCCCTAGCGGCAAATTTATTCATGTTTTAGATGTCAGTAAATACGTAACTACGTATACAGCGCCCCTAGCGGCAATTTATGAACTATCTATTGCTTACACGAATGTCTAGCAGAATTTTATCATGTTTTAGATGTCAGTAAATACGTAACTACGTACTCAGCGCCCCTAGCGGCAATTTATGAACTATCTATTGCATACACGAATGTCAAGCAGAATTTTATCATGTTTTAGATGTCAGTAAATACGTAACTACGTACACAGCGCCCCTAGCGGCAATTTATGAACTATCTATTGCTTACACGAATGTCTAGCAGAATTTTATCATGTTTTAGATGTCAGTAAATACGTAACTACGCACACAGCGCCCCTAGCGGCAATTTATGAACTATCTATTGCTTACACGAATGTCTAGCCGAATTTTATCATGTTTTAGATGCCAGTAAATACGTAACTACGTTTGAAGCTCCCCTAGCGTCAAATGTGTCAATTCTTAATTATCCTTTCATAGCTAGTAAAATAATAACAACACGTAGCCCCTAAGTTACCCACAATCCCAATCCCGTTTAAAATCGCTAACAAGTTTTAGTGAGTAGCCAATCGATGATTATTCGTAATCCAGACGCAACCATTAATCCCCATCCATTTTAAATCACCAATGAATCCCTATCCTCTTTTAAATTATAAATAAAAATCAGCGATAAAAGAAAATTTTCATTAGTGAATAGCCCCTCGACGCGCTGCCTTTAACAGTGCAACAATGCTAAAGTGATTACCGGGAACCTCTAATTAACCCATATTCTCAATCCATTTTTATATAATTAATCCATTTTAAAATCCTATATATGCCTGTAACTTAATTGACAAGAAAAGGAATAAAAAATGAGATTCATTAAATCGACGAACAATTTATTTATTCTATAGTACATTTATGAAGTATAAACAAAAGTATATAGATAGAGAAACAAAAAGTAAACTTCGATCGTTGAAACTTGCTCGCGTCGTGTGATATGAGAGGCCCTCCTTTATCACTGAATGGCGTCGACCCCGTCCCCTCTGCTTGGCACTGGGAAGAAGACGTCAATAGGCTCATAATGCAGCAGATGCTTGTATTTTTCTTTGAAATTAGAAAAGTTCATTTTTAACTCATTATCGTCATAAACACTAGTATTAATACTTGGAATGCTTTTATAAGTAATTTAATTTTAAATTGAAACTCAGTAACAAATATCAGAAGCTAAAGGGGCTGTTCGACCCTCCCCCCTCCTTCTTTTTTTACCCAACCTTAAAGCTAAGTTCTGTGAGGAAGACCGTCGTTTGCCCCACGGTTCGGCCAGCCCCTTTAATATCCTGAGAAGTGTAAGACTCGACGCGTACTCGAAACCATCTCCCAACTAAAATACAGATTTCTAGCGATATTTGAGAAACCAAATAATTTAAATTTTAAACTAAATCCTGTATGGTACCCGTGTTTTTTCCCCAAGGAAAATAGTAATCTATGGAAAATAGCTATAGGCAAATGTGGATGAGGGGGTAATATAACGCTAGTTTTAGCTTCAAGGTTGTACAACCTTAGTCCTAAATGTCCGTTCTCTGAGAAAAAGCTAGGGAATATCAAACATATTTTTTAACTGTGGAATAACTCAGAGATTTCTAACTAATATCATAACTTTTATAGAATATTTTAGCCCAAACACAATAAAACAGCTTAGACACACAATAAAACAGCATAAAACACAATACAACAGCTTAAACACACAATAAAACAGCATACAAACACAATAAAACAGCATAAAAAAATAAAACAGCATAAAACAGCTCAAAAACAGCTCAAAAACACATAAAACACATGTTAAACAGCATAAAAACACAATAAAACTGCATAAAACCAGAAGGGGATAATAGAAGAAGGATGACACTCTGTCTTTAACACAATAAAACAGCATAATGGTATTTTTTGATATATTTATATATGTTGCGTCCAGATTCTGAAAATAAACAAATTTTCTTTTAGTAACAAATTTTAAGCGTCTTAGAAGTATATAACTGCAAATGTATTTTCAATGCCTGCTTACCCAGCAGGTACGACAGATGAGATTAAACAAGATTGCCCCGGTTAGATTAAAGCTCCATTGAATGAAGTATACTTTTTGTTTCAATCTGTGAACTTTCGATAGTGTCTACATGGATAAAGAATACGCCTGTGGACTACCTATCTGCATAGTATTCACAACTAAAATGGTTTAAAGTTAATTTTTAATCTACATCGTATAAATATACAGTTGTTAGAGGTATTTTGTTTTTCCAAAGCGTGAATCGTGAATAAAAACCAAAGTTTATATTTTAAAGAGCTTGAATTTGTTAGTTGAATTGGTCGCTCAGCCTAGTAAGCAGTCGTGTGCAGGTAAACTCTAGTTGGTCGTTACCTGCGGCACTACTACTTAGCAGGCAAAGCGACCGTCTTCGTGCTGCTCCCGGAAGCACTGAAAATAGTAAATAATTCATACATTATGACAATTGAAATAGATGTAGGAAAGCTATTTTGAATAACTCGAGATTATGTTACATTGAAAATATGGATTCTGCGCTAAAAAATGATAATTTAACATTCAACTCATTTCTCGCTTCAAAAGCTATATTTTAAAAGTGCTATGATTATAAATAAGCTATCAAATCACGTGTTTCACCGGTTAACGTAAAGTCTAAGGGTAAACTTTAATATATTTCTTAGTAAAGAAACATTGTAGCGATATACTTTTTGAAAGCTATAAGTGTAACTCCTAATCATGTAGATATTTCATAGAGGTGGACCCAAAGACTATTTAGTGTTTAGTGTATCCCCAACACTGGGGGCAACTTTGTAATAGAGAATATTGTTTGCTTCCGTAAGAGGGGATACCACTAAAGATAGAGGGTTATGACGTTGCCATATATGAGAAAACAATTACTCTACTTAATAAAGACATTTAAAAGCGGAAGTAGAAATAAAAATCTCGTTGGCTATCTTCCCAAAAGTCCAAGCTTCTACTACTCTCGCCTTATGCTCTCGCTATATTCCCTCTGATTGCGGTTCCTACATGAAAGTGTAAAACAATATTCTTAAATCGTTTGAAACGTGGCAATATTATCAACCATTCATACCCATCAATTTTTTCCCCCTTTCAAAGTATGAATGATAACGTTTTCGGAGAGTCGAGAGATCTACAGGTGTTTTTTTTTAAAAACGTCGTTATCATTTTGTCGTGTGAATATATTTTTTTTTTATTATTATTAATGGCCTCAAATTTATACGTAGCAGACTGAAGATGCGACACGCGACAGAACAAAGGGACAGGTTCTCTTACGAACGAGGCCCCAGCTGCCAGCGTTCGCATATGGGACTGCGTTTGAGTAAAATATGATAGCTTCAATATTCTAAGCGTTAGAATACGAGTCCACCCATTTCGGCAAAAAAAAAAAAATGCTAGGGGTCTCGAAATCTTTTATAAATCCTTAACCCAAGAAAAATCACTAAATCGGGGACAAATTACTTAGATCGAAGTTTCAATTTACAAAAATCCTACAAGAAATTAAAAAAAAATCAGTAAATCCTTGTCGTTCTATAAATTCCATGTATTTTTGGGAACGAACCCCCCTCCCCCACCTTGGCCAGTACAGGGTGAGGGCTTCGTACAAACTGCAAATGTTTGCATGTTGTAACCCGTATATTAAACAATTGACCGGCCAATATTGATGTCACTTAAATGATAAATAATTGAGTGTAGAAATCTAATATGGATTAAAATCCAATGTTATTTCCGGTCACATGGGTACATTGTAAACTAACTGTGGTTAGATGTGACTTAGACTTTGAAACGTGGCACTTACTAAAAAGGAGTGGGCGTGAAAGGTGACTGTACGTCACACGAAGTGTTATGGCTTTTTACTTAACATGCATTTGAGAAGGGAATTTGTTTGAATGTAAAGTCACAATACGTTTTCGAATTTGACCAAAAAAGGCCTGCTTGATATCAGTAACACTCGGGAAAGGGGGCATTACATGTTAATTTCTCATAGAACATAACGTAGCCAAAGGTAGGGAGGTGCCATTACTCTTATAAAGTTGTTCAGCCCTCAAGTTTGGGTCCGCGAACTCCTGACCATTAAGCCTGTTAAAAACGTCCCATGGTTTCATCAAAGAAATAAGGAATTGAAAATTTCCCTAGGCCTACAATATAATTTTAAAATTTCCATTAAAATAGGCTGGGGAAACTCAATTTGTTGTCATTTTGTGAGGGATTGATTAAAAATATCAAGAGATTCGTATCAGAAACTGTACGCTAATTATTTATGCTACATTAGGATTTTCCCAAACGCTGTTTGTCGACACGTTATTGTATCGTTAGATTTTCTAAATTAAACGAAAATAACTGGCTCATATATAAAATTAATATAGTATCGAAAAAAGGTGTATGCCACGTGGTACCTCATTAAGTCTATTATTGGCCTACAAATAATTATTCTCTAGTCTAGTGACCTTTTTTTTCTTAAAACAGGCTATGAAATCATAGTTGCAACTTGCACAAAACACAAATGGTTCAGAATGAAGAACTA
This sequence comes from Phalangium opilio, assembly GCA_019434445.1. Classification (NCBI taxonomy): domain Eukaryota; kingdom Metazoa; phylum Arthropoda; class Arachnida; order Opiliones; family Phalangiidae; genus Phalangium; species Phalangium opilio. The sequence continues at coordinate 198,253 of JAEQBA010002474.1, forward strand.
TGAAATCCAAAAAACTATCAAAGTGGAAGTTATGATATGTAATATATTTAAAGTCGGACAAAAGATCTATGGGAACTATGAAATACAACTTGGGGAAACGCTGTACTAATTAACCGAACATGATTGAGAATTGAGATAAAATATGAAAGTATAATGATTATATAAAACTTGTACTTACTTGTTCGTATCTTTTGCCAATTTGCATCAGTTGAAGATTAAAGGACGAATAACGTCTTCGGAGCCGGGTTGGGCCTATATGTAGGCTAAATCATTAAATTGTTGACATTAGAACAGTGCAGTAATAAGTTTATATACGTATAGAGTCGGTTTTATTTGAAGAATAGGTTTTGGAGCACCTGCTTCTATGTTAACTCCGAGTAAGTACACCGTAACGGTTCTCATTGGCGGTGAATATTCATCTACCTCGTTCTGAAAACGCGTATTCGTTTTAATATACAGATATTGTTTCACCTGCGCGTCGTACCTGGCAAAAAATATAGTAACATAAGCGTATTAACACTATAAGTACCCATGTCTGAATGTGATCTATAGAGGACTAGTCTGCGTTTAAGAAATTCTGGATGGGTCGTTAAATTTCTCTGATCAAAGGTTTAGTTTCGAGTCAAAAGCCTAATTAGGGTTCATAAAAAATTTACTTATTATATTCGTACTACTGAAAAACGTGTAAGGCACATAGTAGTTTTAGGTCAGAATTCTCCTTCTAATAGTTAATCTTACAGTGCCGGATCAACACCCTCTGGGACCCCTAGACACTAAGCGTTCGGGGGCCCACTGCGATATGACAGCTGAGAACTTAAGGCTGTCTATCGGAGCCCCTAGGCACGTGTCTTCAGCGCCTAGTGGGTAATCCGGCACTGCATGGGGGTAATATAAAATAGGGTATATCTCGTCCCCCTCACGGTGAAATCTTTTCAAATTTACACTAATTAATCTAATTACATTGATCTTAAAAAAATTAACCACATTAGTTTTTTTATTTGGTTTTGTACAAATTATTTATTAAATATTTACAATCGCAAATCATTGCAATAATTGTAACGCCAAATCTTCAACAGCATCCAGAACTTGTTCTTTCTTCTTCTTTTTCGTAACATTTTTATCCTCTTCCTTTTTCTGTTAAGGACGGAGTTAAAAATGACGGAGATTGCATAGTATTGCAGGGTTAGGGTTCGTAAGAGATTTTACATTTTGCCAAATCCCCGACTTACACGCGACATTTCGCGGCCAAACACCGCGACCCTGATATGACTGCAAAGCTATAATCTTACCTCTTCTTTGAAACAGTGGAATCACTCGGTGTTGGTAATGGTAACTGGTCAGTTTCTATCGGAACGTCCTTGTCCTCGCTCTTATCGTAAATTTTATCGGGGTCCGGCAAGGTGTCGATCAATTCATTCGTTTCATCATCCTCTTCCTCCTCGCTATCGGTTCCACTATAAGCCTTGGCTCCCTCGGATTCGTCTCGCTTCGAAATTCCTTTCTGGGCTAACCTTTCTAATTTCAATTTACGCTTTTCTTCCTAAAAACATGACGAAAAATGATACTTCATCAGGGCTTAAAAATTAAACAATCGCTAAAAGCAAGAAGTTATATCTAGTATCTCAGAGAGAAGGTATAAATCCGCCACATTTCCAGCAGCTTTATCTCCAGTCCAAACGTATAGTAGGTCCGGAGTCAATCCCCGTCTCTAAATTACAACCAGCCAGCATCTCATTGGTTCTTGAAAACTCACGTCAGCGCGACGACGCGAGTGACGAAAATTACAGTCATATTTTCCGACTGAGGAGAGGCTGCGAAATAGCCCGGCGCCTCCTTTTACGTCCCCCCCTTGTATTTTGAAAGGGGGACTGGGACTATGGCCTGGCGCGAATACAAAGGCATCTTATACCTTCTCTCTGAGATACTGATATAACTTCTTGCTAAAAGTCTGTATCTTTTATGGGTAATGCCAAAAATATACAAATAAACTTGGCGACCATTAAAAAAGATCTGTAGTTTGATTTTAGGCCAAATTTGACCAAAACTAAGTAATGGAAAATACTTAGACGGCTTCGATATGGCCTTAAAAAAACACCCTTTTCCCAAAGTTTTCATTCAATAAAGACTTCTTACCCTATGAGCGGCTTTAATTTTCCTATTGAAGAGCTGCTTATCAAACTTATCCTCTTCGGCCATTATCTGTTTGGCAATTTCAATATCTATTCCTCCACCGACAGTAACCTTTTCATCCATTTTCTTACGAAGCTCTTGAGCCACTTGGGACTTGACATCTGTGGGGCATTCCTCAACAGCTTCACCTTCCTCGTTGAAGAGTACCTTTTTATTAGGAACGAAATTTTTTTTCAAGAGTTTCTTAGCAACGGCTGCTTTGGTCTGAGGTTTGCTAAGTTTCTTTAGAGCTTTATTGGACAAGTTGGCCTCGATGAAATCGTCATTATCGTCGTCAATTGGATTGTCTCTGTCTTCCATATTTGACTTCTTTTTCGTTAAGAAACTATCAATTCCATCATCGGAAGAGTCGTCATCTTCTTCATCTTCATTGTAGAACGAGTAAGACGCGTTGTCAGAGGAAGTAGTTCGTATTGACGTATTTTCATCAAGATTGTTCTTATTTTCGAGCTGCTTAGCTCGCAATTTTTCTTGTTTCTGTAAAAACCTGATTCTGGGTGGAATAGCGAGTCCTAATGATCTGGGTTATCAAAAAACATTCGAAACTTTGATCAACAAACTAAACTATAGCATAGAACTACGAGGGCATTTGCGTAATTTTTCTACACGGTTTATTGTAAGCGATTATTCTATGAAATAGTCGGAAAATCGCGCCAAATAAGTAATTACGTCTTACCTGGCATAAGCATCCGTATCTAGTTTGTAAACGTCAAAAACCGATTTATCTTTCATGAGGAAGATGCTTTTAACGTAGGCGACAAAGGCCTGCAAAGGTAAATATTTGACCTCAAACACTACAACACTAACGGTGCGGTTAAAAATAATGCCTCCACTGACCCTTTGCGCACTCTGTTTCAAATTTACATCCCTGGCGCAAATAGCCTCCATTTTACGTTGAACTGACATAATTCTCATGGAATTGATGCTAAAATATGATAATAAATATTTTTTTCTTCACAACTATAACAAATTGATAAAGGCCGATATTGTAAATTAATTAACTGACTACGATATCTAAGTTTTAATACAGATTTTTTTCGTCATTTTTAATTTATATAATAAAACTCAATTGAAACCCATATCGCCTGATTTTTCACTGAAAACCGACCGATTTTCACCTGATTCAAAACACATTTCATCTCTTGTCAGCACGCGCAAAACTACGTTACATAGAGACCCAGCTTTGGGCATGCTGACCGAACCGAAGCTGGAACAGAGTATAGAGTGCTGTCAGAAGCGCCGATGTGACGTCACCCATGCTGTTTTCCCATAAAGAAAAAACGGTAAATGTCATGGCCGCCCATTGCTAAAGGCAGACTCGTGACGTTTAACCTTGGATCTGACGTCACAACTGACAGCACTCTATATACAGAATAAACCGCCGCCGGATATGGGGAGTTACCTATCCTATAGCGTGAAAACAAATTTCCTCACGCGCATTCTTTATCCATTCTAATACCTTAGCTAATATTAAAGCGCCATCTATTACTAGTTTGTATCTTTCATGGGTAATGCCAAAAATATACAAATAAACTTGGCGACCATTAAAAAAAGATCTGTAGTTTGATTTTAGGCCAAATTTGACCAAAACTAAGTAATGGGAAATACTTAGATGGCTTCGATATGGCCTTAAAGGGACTGCATAGAAGGCATCGGCGGGTGGGTAAAAATTATTTGAAATACGTCACAGACATCACGTGATGCCAAGATACTGGAACTGGACATCTAGTCCTTGTTTTTCGTGAGATTGCAGCGCCAATACCTTGAAGTGGTAGTTTTCGAAATAAAAGGAACTAAGCTTCTTTGAACCACGCCTCTCCTCGGTCACGTGCCTCTGACGTTTTTCAAATAATTTTTACCCACCCGCCGCTGCCTTCTTTACAGCCCCTTTAAAACACCCTTTTCCCCACCCATAATTAACATTCCCGCCACTAGCTAACTTAAAAGCGCCATCTGTCGACCTTTTAAGAATATGTGTGAAAATTGTTTTTCAGCGTTTTCTCATAACCAAATTATAATAATATCACTAAAATTAAGTTCAAACCGACACATAAGTTAACTACTATTACTATAACTAAGAAAGTAACAGAAAATAACTTACTGAATTTTATTAAGTGGAATTTTACGATCTTGAAGTTTCTGTACCATAGCATTTTCTTCGCTAGGTAATAGAACTAAAAGGGCTTGTCCATCTTTTTCGTATCTCGCTGTACGTCCCGCTCTGTGAATGTACGTGTTAACATCTTCAGGACAGTCTAATTGAACTACCCAATGCACTGATGGAAAATCTAAATAACAAAATAAACCAAAGAAAGAAAAACAACTTTAACCAAAAAATTAAATACACGTTAAAAGTTTGTATCTTTCATGGGTAATGCCAAAAATATACAAATAAACTTGGCGACCATTAAAAAAAGATGCTTGATTTTAGGCCAAATTTGACCAAAACTAAGTAACAGGAATTGCTTAGCTGGCTTCGATATGGCCTTATAAAGGGTTGCCAAAATTAGAATTTTCAAATTCAGGGTTCGTACAAAATTTTTCGAATGAAATTCCCTGACTTTTCCAGGTTTTCCCTGACTAAATTCCACAAATTTCCCTGACCATATGCAATAATGTACATGGCGAACATATATGAAAACAAAACGAATCATTTTTGCAGAAGTTATTGTTATAAAAATTAGCCAATTAATTCGTTTATATTTAACGATAATTAAATTATAAATAACCGGAGCGAGCGAAGCGAGCTCCACGATTTTGGGGCTCTGTTCAAATCTCAGACAACACATTTTCTGGTCACCCTTATACTGTTATCCAGGCTTAAATTTCCCTCCAATATATTTTTCCCTGACATTTCCCTGACTTTTTAGGTTCATTTTAAATTTCCCTGACTTTTCCCTGACATTTTAGGCCCATTTTCAATTTCCCTGACTTTTCCAGGATTTCCAGGTCGTGTATGAACCCTGAAATTCAAACTTCTAGAACATATCCCCCTGTGATTTTCCCCTGACCTTTTCAGGTCAAATGTTGTCAATATTAACCGTAAATAAAATTTTAAGGTGAAAAACCAACCCGTGTCCACCCTATGACATTACATTACACTGTTAAGATGTTACATGTTAAAAAACCAATTGAATTTACCTAATCCTCTGGCTGCAATATCAGTTGCAAGTAAAATGGCGGATTCTTTTCTACAAAACTCGTCATAAATGGCCATTCTTCTGAGTTGATGTAATGACCCATACAATGAAAGTACAGTTGTACCTGGTCGTAATCGGCAAAACACTTCAAAGGCATATTTTACCTAAAAGTAATAATAATAAAAAACATTTTTAAAGAAATGTTAAATTTTGTTTTAATTAAACAAATAATCTACCTGCTTACAACTTGATAGAAATATGAGTATTTTCTGCTTCTTGTGAGATTTGAAGAAGGACCAAAGCAAATCCATTTTCTCATGAAGTTCACAGACAACGTAACTTTGTTTCAAAGCCTCTGGTGTGCTGAATTGCGAATGTTCATGAACTGAAACGTATTCCGGCTCTTTCAGACTAAGTCTGGCTAAATCCTTAACTGATTTAGTTTGAGTTGCGGAAAATAACAGCGTTTGACGTTGTAATGGAAGGTTTTCAATAATGGCATTCATGGTTTTCTCAAAACCAAGGTCTAGTATTCTGTCAGCTTCATCTAATACTAATGAAATGATAAAGTAACATTAATTTAATTTGTTTCTTCCTTCTGATTTAAAAGAACATAAAAAAGCTAGCGACAAAAATTATTATCAGGAGAGATTAATAACATGATCATAATTAGTTAAATTACCAAGAATCTGCAAATTAGTGCAATCAAATAGTGGATTTTCATCCATATGTTGCAAAATTCTTCCAGGAGTACAGATAACAATGTTACATTTATCCATTCTTTCTCTCTCAAATTTTAAATCCTACGATACAAATTTAGTCAACAAAAACCCTAAAATCCCAATTTAAAATATTTAGTACTTTTCCCCCAATGATAAGGCCGGCTGAAAACTCGTGACTCGTTCCAACTTTTTTCAATACTTCAAAAATTTGATAAGCTAATTCTCTTGTTGGAGTGATAATCAAAGCCCCGACTCCGTCTAAAGGAGTCCAATGTTCTCTGAACAGTTTTTCCAAAACCTAATGAACTATTTTAATCAATTTTCGAGGAAAAGTGATTCTCGTGAACTATTAAACTTACTGGTATAATAAAAGCTATCGTTTTACCCGAGCCAGTTTTTGCCGCACCCAAAACATCTTTCCCCTGTAGACTTAACAAAATTGAACGTTTCTGGATTTCAGTTGGCTTGAAATAGCCTGCTTTTTTCAAACCTTGTTGGGTTTTATGGCTTAAGGGTAACTGAGAAAATTTTTCAACATCATCTTCCTTCACCTTATCATAAATAAAATTAAGTTAAATACTTAAGAAATTTATCTTTCACAGAACACGTGGACGGTCACGGTGGACACGTGACAACCAAGGCTTAGTTACCTCGTTATACAAATTAAGCAGATCTTGAACTTCTTTTTCTTCTAACGTTTTCAGACTAACTTTTGTTGGATAGAATTTCACTTTTTCATTCTTTTTGAACTTGTTACCTTTCATTTTGTTTCTATTATTAGTATTTTTCTTGAAGTTATTTTTAGCAGAACCTCCATGCTGCTCTTCACTGGTGTCCGCCATTTTTAAAAGACTGATTCTGACTGAATCATGATGTAATCAGGGCCGGAAATAAGCGCAGGACACTGGACATTGTCCAATAAAATTTTAAAATGTCCTATATTTTTTTAAAAAACTAAGGGGGTCACTGGACAGTTTGACCAATAAATTTTCCGAAGTTTTGATAGCTTGGCTATGGTTAAGGGACACTATTTTTGCACACTTCAGTGGACAAGTCCTACAAATTTTCCATTCAAACTGGACATTTGTCCTATAAGAAATTTATCTTATTTCCGGCCCTGGATGTAATATGATTTTCTACCCACCTTCCTTCCCCTACTTTTTGAGGCCAAGGCACCAGCAATGGAGGCCAAGGCACCATCGAAATCCAATCTCTTTTTACGTCGTCTGTACCATGGTCTGCATATAGAATTATATAATAGTTGACAGTTGTAGAGTGTTGACGTTTGTTGGTGGGTGAGGGATATGTAAAGGCGGTGTGGATTTCGTTAGAATAAATACAAGCTCACCTTCTTAAATTAATAAATAAAAAAACCAATCATGTCGAAAAATTGCCCAAGCTGCCAAGCTGAAAATTCGGTGGAAGAAGACGATTACCACGGACAGCAACAACAGGTATGCATGGCTTGTGGTCTAGTCGTTTCGACGAATTATTTAGCTTCAGAGGAGCTACGAATGTCAGAACTATTGACTGCAAAGTCCCAAACGTTACTTAACGTCAAACAACTGTCATCTGGCATACGAAACTACATTTGCAGCACCAATAAATCTTCTCAAGGCTTAAAAATAGGGTTAAACATGGTTAAAATTCTAAGCTCACACTATAACCTCCCAGAATATATGACGAAAGAGGTTGAAGAACTTTACGAAAGGGTTTACCGATCAGATCACGTTATTCACACCACTTTGAAAATCAAAGAAAATTTAGCAGCTGCCTGTGTTTATGCTAAAATGCGCCAAAATAATTGGCCAATCTCTGTAAACAATATTTGTTTTGTTGTTAAATGTAACAAAGAAGAAATTTCTCATTCTATGAGTGTATTGAACAAACATTTCAACATCGTATTTCAATCAGCTTCAGTTGAAGAATTAACTGAAACATTTCTTGACACTTTAAAAATAACTGATGAAATTGAGAAGGAAAACATAAAAGAAAAGACAACTGCCCTACTGGCTTTAAGTCGTGAATGTTGGTTAACAACTAGCAAGTCACCTAGAGCATGCATTTTCGCTGCCGCGTTCTTGGTTTGGAAGCAATTATCACCTTTAACTCCCAAATTTTCAAACATTCGCGCCTTTTGCCGACAATTTGGCATCCAATACCAAGTGGCCATGACTTCCTTTACGCAGGAAATGAAGAAAACTTTGGTGAAACTTTGCAAAGAACTCCCGTGGTTAAAATACGAAACTATAAACCAAAATAACGTTTTAGAATATTTGGACGATATTTTAAAATACTCCAAGTGTCTCCAAGTACAGGCCATTGAAAATTACAAAATGAAATGTAAGGACAAAGATATGCTGAAGGAACTAAACGAGGATGAAGTTGGGTTTCACGCCTTTCGAAATGCTGTTAAAAGAAAATTATCCTCCGAACCGTTCAATCCAAATATTTCAATGACGGTTAATGAAGAAGAAATTAATTCATATATTTGTACCGAGAGTGAGGTTGCTTTCAAAAAGAAATACGCGAATTTGTAAAGAAATTTAAATGTTATGTATGTTATTGAAATAAAGTTGGTAGAATTACATTTTTTTTTCAATCTTGTAGAATTGTTTGTGGGCTATATGCGACAATAAACATCTATTCTAACTCTCGATTTATGGTTTCCGAAAAACTATATTACATATACAATACTTAAGCATATAACCAGAAACGAGTTTTCATATTTTCTTTTATCACACCGCAACCTTTTAGTATAGTACGGGTCCCGATGTCATATTGGCAAGAATTGGGTATGGGCAGAAGTATATAATACTTCTCTTCGAGAGAAGTGTACCACAAAGCGTGGTAAGTGTGACGTCACTCTTCTTCCCAACGTCGGAACATTTAGAGCAAGGCTACTAAAACGAATCACATACGCGATAAATAGTTCCCTCATCATTACTCTATTAGCGTTTAAATATTTGGCCAGACGCGCTTGTGCATTTTTGTCGCACGTCAAGACGAGGTTTGTGGGATGATTGCTGGGGATTTAGTGCCAATCAATTATAGAATTCACCTTACGGTGCGATGCCCATTTGTAGTTTGATGAGCGGGAAAGCAAACTAAAAGGGTGAGCCTGGGAAGAATGACGTTACATAACTAAAGCATTAAGAGGATACAGAGTGTCATCCTTCTTCTATTATCCCCTTCTGGTATGGGTGAAAAAAAATACGTAGTGTTAAAAGATGTACGCGGTAGTTCACTAATCTCATACGCTATATTGACATTTGCTCAAAAGTAGTGGCACTCTCATACCTATAACCTTACAACGATAAGTGCGAATTGTGAAGGTGTTAAACTCGATGACGCTACTGGTTAAACACTATTTCCGGATACTCTACTTATTTATCTAGTCTATCGTAGAAGCTACGTTTTCGCATAAAATCACGGTCCTTAAGAAACCCAGGGCTAATTGCTCGTATTTCCTGTGTACAGATTTTAAAGTCACAGGTACAACAACGTGCCTCTGACTGACCCCTCTTAAGAAATTTCGAAAAAAGGCAACGAGAAGTGTCAGACTTATTGTTTTTACGTTACTTACACACTCTGAATAATCCACGAAAATCTCTTCCGCCGTTTTTATGGACCACAAGAAGATTCACGTCATGGCTAAAATAGATTATTGTATTAGAACCTGTACCATTTTGCCCAAATGCTATTCTAGCTCAAGAATACCTTTCTTTTTCACAAAGTACGTTTCTTTTGTGACTTTGTATTTAAGGTAAGTAACCGAAGACGCGAGAGTTGATTTTAGTTCATGAAGATTTATGATGCCATGTTTTCCAAAGTTTTCGAAGTTGCGATACATCTTTTGGCAGATTATAAATAAATGATACACCTTTCTAATAGGATTTTTCCCCAACTTCGGGTAATTGAATGCATTTTGAAAAACATCTGAACGTGACTTTGTCCTATATAATCATAAATTGAAAACGGTGGCCCTTAATTGTGGTAAAATGTCACAGAAAATTTTCGGCTCAAAATTTCGCATAGAACCAATTCAGTGTACTTCGGTCAAATTTTCTATTGAACCTTATTTACAGTTTTTCGACTCAAAATAAAAAAGTTGATAAGAAAGTCTCACGACGCGGAGTTTGATAAACACCGCCGGAGACAATCGTGCCTTATTACGAGTATTCTTGATATTTTCAATTAATCAAAGAGTTTGCTTAATTTAAAGCAAACTTTGGGGAAAATCCCAAAATTTGCATAACTTAACGAAACGGCGGACTAAAAATAAAGTTTGAACCTTTCGCAAACTTGTCGTCCAAGGATGACATATATATTAGGATTGCGTGCTTTCATTGTCTTTTACTGGCTTTGTATAATAACAAAGAATGTTGAATAATACGCAGTTCTACCGTAAGTTATATAAGGAAAATAAGTATGTCATTTAATTTTCCGAATAAAGCATGATTTCCAAGACACAACCTGTTGTTTGTCAAACCTTTTGGGCGAGAACTCCTAACTGGTCCATCTAAAACGTCTATGTTAAAAAATATAAAATTACGCCACTACGAAGCGTCATACTTAATCTAATTACGTTACTTATATGTCTACCTAATTTACGAGGAAAATTGGCCGTGACAATGGTTAACCCGGAATAGTAATTAAGTTCAACACATATTCTTGAAAAGTAATTCGAGAAATTTCGACCTAAAAATGGTTGTCGATACAATATCTCTTGACATATAGCTTGACTACACATCCAGGAAAATTCATCAGGCGTGTGATAGCCTAATTATAATTTATCCAAAGATACCAAATAATTAGACGAGCTAAAAACGAATGTAATTTTCGAGAAGGTCTCAACATGAACCTGGACTTTGTAGGTTAGTCACGTTATAACTCTTGTTTAACTAGATTTTCAAGGAAATACCTTTATGATGTGATAATCAGAGCTCGAAATAAATAAGATAATAACGTGTCGTTATTTTCACTAGGGTTATGACCTGAACCTCGACACTTACAGAGATAGCCCCAAATATATACTTGACTCCCTAAAGCAAACAAGAAGCAAGTAAATAGTGTTTTTAAAATACATATTTTTCAATATCGAACACCGTTAAAGAACAACTTAGAATAAGAATAGTAGTAGGAAGAAGTTGACTTATTTTGAGGGACCAGAACGTAATGGCTTTTTTACACGCTAGAATATTCTAAAATATTTTAAGCACCGTATATAATATAAGGCTTAATTTCTACGTCAAGTTCCTTAAGCCTTAACCATATTTCCTTACTTTAAAATTTAGTTAGCTATAGGATACTCGTGATGAAGGGCAAAGAGATTTTATAGGTATTAGACAGATGAAAAATGATTTTTCTTATACTCCAAAGACGCCTGCATTTTGGTACAACCATAAGTCTATAACGCTAAATGCCCAGCGATTTGTTTCTTCCAAATACTAAAATTATACTTCATCGATT
>JAEQBA010002475.1:0-42463 GCA_019434445.1 Phalangium opilio
AAATTTTCATGGTTAGTCTGTGCCATGAACGCTGGATCTCTAAAGACACCGGAAAACGCCAGTCCTACGCTGTAAAAACCGAGTTCCTCGTTAAGTTAATAGCATCGGGGGGAAAATGGGGACTGCGAATTTGGGAACACTCGAGGCCATTCGTCTTTTGTGATTATTAATAACCTATTGAAAAATTAACGACCTTGGCCGTTCCCGCTTTTTTATTCATTTTTCAGCCACATCGTATTATACGAGAGGCTTTTTTTTGACCCGAGCCGTAATAATAATAGGTAGTTGTGGCAGGAGTTTTTCACTTCGTTACCGTCAGATTTTAGCTTAAAAGGAACTGTTTAGTACCTCAACCCACCCTGAACTCGGTTAAGGCGCATTCAGATACCCAACTTTTGTCCTCTGACAATTTGCTCCGACTAGTCTGTCGGACAAAACTGTTGGTGTGAATATACCGTATGACCTGATTTTAGTCATGTCGGGGACCCGTTTTAATCACCTAGGGACCTAATTAATATTTTTTTGAGGTTTCAATGCGAAGTGGGTCTGAGGACCGCGGCAAGGATGTGATTATTCAGTTTCAATATATGTGTAAGCAGGGGAAGGAATGAGGTTAACTTGGGAGGTGACGGACGGGTGTGGGGGTCAAGTCACCTCCGACGGACACGGGGCAGTCGGCACCTATAGGGTAGGATCGCCGAACATGTGTCTTATTCCCTCAAACTTTGCCGCCCAGAAGCTTGGCTTACAGGAGTGTGCCACACTCCCGGCTGGGACCTAATTAAATTCGGGCTGACAAAAACCGGGTAGCTCAATAACAAATCACAGCACGACAGATTATGTCGTCAGAATCACGTGACTAACGAGCTTTTGGATCGCAGACGTCACTCCTCGAGTTTAGACCTAGGCTTAACGAGTGTGATGATGGCTACGAAGAATAAAACGGTAATGTTACGATATTTATGTTGTTTGCATGCATTTTATAATGCGTTTAATTATTTGTAGAGTTTACTTGGGGGAGCTCCGATAGCCGACTTTGATAGAAGTTATTCAATCGCAACAGTTTTTTTTTTCAATTCGAAACATGTGGACTATAAGAAACGGGCCTGAGAGATAAAGGTTTTGAAGACGCATCTACTTTATTCCTGTTCTGTTTTTTTTCATTCTGTATTTATACATATGTTTGTTAAAACGTGTATATTGTTGGCGTTATTGATATTTTATGGTATATGTTGGCGTTTGGATATTTTATGTTCTTCGGGCTTGTTGTTTTTAAAATCATCTTTGCAACCCAGAAAAGCTCGTTCTAGTCTCGACGTACTTCTTCCGAAGGGTGTGAAACCAGTTCACACGGAGAAAACAACAGGCCAACATTTTCTAGTGATGAAATTATTGGGCCTCTTGAAATAGATTCTGATTATGATGAACCTGATAACGAAAGCACCACAAGACTCCCTTGCTAATTACAATTGGTGGAGAAAGTTCACGAGCAAGTATGCATTCTGAGTACGCCACTTTTGAACGAAAGAAAAGGAACAAACTACCCTCAACCCATTACTGATGATTTTTTTGGAGAAGCACTGTCGTGCCTTAAAACACCGTCGCAGCCTATTGAAAAGGCAAAGGTTAATGACGAGCATGATATTTTTGGAACTTTTGTGGCAAGCCAAATGAGACTTTTGGAATCAAAAGATGCCGACATACTCCGATGTCAAATCATGCAATGATTTTTGAAAAAAAATATGAAGTTTAATGTTTAAACTTGATTTGATTACCAATTTGTACACTTTTCCTTTGTTTGTTTTTCTTTGAGGTATCCTAAAGTAAAGGACTTATATTCTTTTACCTTTAGGTGGGTTTGTGTGTCAAGGCTTCTGGATACCTTCCAGTGCAATTTAACCATTGAGGTGCCTACGTTCGAATGTGTATCTACTTCACACCTCAAAACATTCATTTTATTGAAATATTACAATGTTGAAAGACAACTGTGTTTTCCATAATGAAAAATGGTTCTCATTTTTCATAAACCTTTTCAAAGCATCTCATTGAAATGAATGTTTAAACGTATTTCATTAATCAAGTGTATGGCACGCCGAACAGACATAATTCAGCTTTAACGTTTAAATACAATTCAGGATTTATAAAACGTTTTCAGGATTGATAAAAATAATTCAGATTTAAATAAAAAATCAAATCAGGATTTATGAAAATAAACCGGGATTTATATTTAATTTATTTTTAAAAATTTTGAATTATAATTCCTGAATTATTGTTAAAAATCGTAAATAATTTTTATAAATCCTAACTTATTTTTAAATATCCTGAAATATTTCGGTCCGCGACGATTTGGTCTCGCCGTTATGGTCTTGCCGATTTGGTCTCGGGACGAATGGGTCTCGGGACAATTGGGTCTAGAAGCAATTGGGTCTCAAGGCAATTGGGTCTCGAGCAATTGGTCTCGGGACAATTGGGTCTCGGGACAATTGGGTCTCGGGACCTAACCCAACCCAACCTTGTTTGGAGGTAAGAAGATTATTTAAATGAGTATTAAAAGCCCGCCTCTTGCCACGAAACATTTATTAGCAATAATAGAAATATATTGGGAAGGTGTCAGAAATTAATGGGAGAATATTTTGGAAAAGGAGGCAACTAATTAATAGAAGAATATTTAGGAAAAGGTGGAAACTAATTAGTCGGAGAATATTTTGGAAAAGGTGGCAGCTAATTAATAGCAGAATATTTGGAAAAGGTGACAGCTAATTAATGGAGAATATTTTGGAAAAGGTGGCAGCTAACTATTAGAAGGATATTTTGGAAAAGGTGGGAGCTAATTAGTAGGAGAATGTTTTGGAAAAGGTGGCAGCTAATTAATAGGAGAATATTTTGGAAAAGTTGGCCTAGTTAATAGCAGAATATTTTCGAACAGGTGGCAGCTAATTAATAGGACAATATTTAGGAAAAGTGGGCAGCTAATTAATTGGAGAATATTTTGGAAAAAGTGGCAACGAATTATCAGAACCATTGTTTTGGAAAAGGTGGCACTAATTAATAGGAGATATTTTGGAAAAGTGGCAACGAATTATCAGAACCATTGTTTTGGAAAAGGTGGCAACAAATTATTGGGACCATTGCTTTGGAAAAGGAGGCAACGAATTATTGGGACCATTGCTTTGGAAAAGGAGCAACTAATTAGGTGACCAAATAATCACGATACCAAATAGTCCCGAGACCAAATAGTCCCGATACCAAATATTCACGATACCAAATAGTCCCGAGACCAAATGGTCCCGAGACCAACAGTCCCGAGACCAAATAGTCCCGATACCAAATATTCACCGATACCAAATAGTCCCGAGACCGAATAGTCCCGACCAAATATTCACGATACCAAATAGTCCCGAGACCAAACAGTCCCGAGACCAAATAGTCCCGATACCAAATAGTCCCGAGACCAAATAATCACGATACCTAATAGTCCCGAGACCAAAAAATCACGATACCAAATAGTCCCGAGACAAAATCGGTGAGACCAATTAGTTCCGCGACCAAATCGGCGAGACCAAATTGTCCTGTTCCCAAATATTTTTATGACCGGCCAAATCGTCACTTTTCGCCTTTTTCACCCCGTTTCTATTTGAGGGAAAAAAAATTTGAGAGTGGGTCCTTTTTCGTTGTAATTTTCATATTTTTGAGGAATTGCACGTGGCTAGATTTTAAATATAATTGTAGGTTTCAAGCCTAATTTCATAATTTTCCACCTTTTCATCGTCCCACAATCTATTTCTAAACTTGGCACTTTTTTTAAGAAGGTGAAATTACGCTAAGCCTTACCGTTGATCTTTGGCATTTATAAAAAATAATTTTTCCCCTCTTTTTAAGCTCCGTTACTTGGCCATCTCGTTGCGTCGTATTTTTAAAATTTAGACTTTAAAATGAGTGCCTTGTTTTCTCAAATATTACATAATTGTAGAAAATTTCAATATTACAATTGCGCAAAACGTACGTATATACGAATTCATTGTTTCCTTGTTGAAGGGACGCGCCTTGCATCTGAATTTCCTTCCCTCAAAACTACCCCCTTTAACCGGCCGGTGGTTTTTTCTTTATCGCCCTCTATTTGTTTTAGGTCGCTTCAGCCCCGAAAACAGCTGTAGTGAGAAATGCTACTTACTAAAAATGTATGTCGTCAATGTGTTGTTTTTGCATTTTTATGCTTCTACTCGTGGTGCGCGTCGAGGTCTACAAATGCAACGTGTTTTGCGAAATAAAAATGAAGGGTGAACACTATATGATCTATGCTTTAAATGGAATTGGTCGACTCATCTATAGTGAGCCTTCGTCAGATTATCACATATCAATGATATAATAAATTCACCCTTGGATACCCTGTGACGAGGAGATTGTTTTAAAGTTACTACCTTTTTTGGAGGTAGATACTGTCTAGTGACACTTGAAGTAACGATTTAATCTTATAAACAGACTATCATCATGAGCCCTTATCGTAAATTAACCGATGTTGATATCAAAGCTTAATTGAGATACATACATCAAAATTATCTACTAAAAGAGATATCTACTAATATTCCATTCAAATTTCTCGCAACATTTCAAATTAACGAATAGAAATGTGCAAATGAAGTTGAAACCGATTAATTGGGAAAATTGCTATATTGTCACCGTTACTGATCACAGATAGATTTGCGTCCTTCAGTAGTGTTTAGTATGCTTGTGAAACGGTAAGCGAAACCTGTGATCAAAGTTTAAAATTGACATGGGCAAAAAGGGTTTTATTCATATCAACACGATTACCGATTATCTAAATTTGACTAAAATTAACAAAATATTCTCCTCATGATTAAAAATCTTGTTTGAAGCAGCAAGCCATCTAATCCATATTTACCTTTTTTTGAAAAAAAATAGGTTAATACCTCTTTCAGTAGATGATTGATTAATATTTCAGTTTCATTGAGTTTAAAAAAAATTGGTTCCACGTTTACAGACCAATAGAGTTGTCAATGCAGCGCTTTTTTCCACCAAGTCACATGACCTTCTGTGCAAATTTTATGTATCCTCCTAGTCTGAAAACAATTTATAAGTCGAAATCGAATGGGGAACTAAACGAACAAATAAAGCGAGGTCAATCTGTAAGGGGAACTGAAGTTTCTATTTTTTAATTAAAATAAGATTACGTGAAAGCTATATTTCATAGCTTATTGTTTAGTGTACGTACAATATGGGTTTGCTCTAAATAACAGTTACTGTAATTTTTTATGAATATTTAATTTTATTCAATTATTTCGGAACCGCTCAAACACCGTGTATTGTAGCGAGAATGAAAATAAAATTTCACTGTTCTTAACATTTTATACTTAGTGTGCCCTTTTGATCAGTTGAACAGAATTTAATCAGCACTGTTTTATTACACACACTTGAACCTTGAGCATCGTAAAATTTGGCCTTTACAAAAGATATTTGCGGGAAGGGATACTTATTAAATTTTTCGCTAGTTTGTCAGCATGAGTCAAGGGTTGACATAAAAGGTATATGTGGGACTAGACTCTAAAAATTAGGAATATAAATACTTGTAGCTCGAATTCACCGATCAATATCTATTGTCCTATCCCTCGGCACGCAGCTTGGGTTTAGCTTCATTAAAGATCTAGCCACCACTTCCCACGGTTCCGTTTATTTAACGAATGCGACTCATAGTTTTATTGTAAGTCACGGTTTCAAAGCAAAATTTCGTCACGAGTCACTCTTGTTTTAAACGGTATGCGTTTTTGAAGTAATTCGGGAGCTACGCCGAGATTTGCGCTTATGTATGGAGAGTGAATTCTTTTTACGCTCTAGAATAATTGCTATAGCAATCTTTAAAAAAATCATTATATTTTGCTTTCTACTCTGCGATTAAGATAACAATATCACTGGTATTTCTTGTTTACCCATTATGGTACAAAGTTAGTCACCTTTAACTGACAATGCTCGCGTAACAATACTTCCATTTTGGTTCTTTAACCGTTACATATTGGTATCCCTAGCTAATTGATAGTAACAAATCAATTATATATTTATAGGTTGTTGGAGTTAGTGTTGATTGCGACTCAAACGAACTTGACTTTGTATATTGGCAAACCGGAAGAATGCTCGACACTTTTGAAAGATACCCAGAACTTCTCCTTTGCGACGCCACATATTCTCTGAACCTTTGTAAAATGCCGTTGTACATAATCGTGATTGTGGATGGGAATCCAGTGAGTGAAATTGTGGCTCTGGATAGGGAAACGTCACAATCTGTTAATTGCTTATTCATTCACGGCAAACATTTACAGAGAAAACGTTGAGTGCATGCTCCGTGATGAACGGTTTGCAACTGTATCAGCGTTCGTCAAGTATATTCAGGACGACTTGTTGTCTATAAAGGAAATGTGGGTGATGTTCTACCGAAGACAACACTTTAATTTCGGAGATACTACAAATAAAAGCCGGGAATCGCTTAATCTGAAAATTAAAAGCGTACGCCGTAGAAACGCACCCCTAGACGAGTTCTACAGCGATCTGAAACTCCTGTATCATTTTATTGAAAACCAGCATGATTTCGAAAAATTCAGAGCTGAAACCAAGACAAAATTTCAAGAAATAGACACGAACGACAAAGACGTCCGCCACGCCAGTAAAGTAATTGCTGAATTGTGTGTACCGCAGATGGTGGATAGAAGAACAAAAAAAAATTATTAAAAGGCGTCACTATTGCCGATTGCTACTCAATTGACAATAGTAGAAACTTCATCGTTAAAAGCAAAGGCCACGCTGATGCTGTCTCTGACGGTAATACTTGTTCGTGTTCAAGTTTCACGATGCTACAAATACCATGTATTCATATATTTTGCGTGAGAAAACAACAAACCAAAGAGCTGTTTAGTCAAGAAAAGGTTACTCCTCGCCTTTGCAAAAAGAGATGGGTAGAGGGAACTGCATCGAAAGCAGCTATTCTAGTAAGCTAACAAGTTTTCTTATAAAAGAACAAGCAAAATACAGCACCAAAATCACGTGGATGTCAACAAAGATATTCGGAACTTTTCCCTTACGTAAAGACCTTATGCGATGTGGCTTCAACGTCAAGTAAAGAATTATTTTTGATAAGAAAAAATATCATTAACTTATTGACCCAACCTTGGTCGGATCAAAAGAATGTTAAATTACAGATGGAAAGTATTCGAAAACAGACCAAAGTGATAAGGACATCGAGGAAACAGACCAAAGTTTTCAGTATTTTTTGGTATCACAACATTCAATTTTAGCTATTATTTCATTATTGATCTTCATCATCTGAAGAAGCGCAGCTTCAGTGGTATCTCTACGACCTTCCTCTATTCTTTAGGTTGGAGGTCGGCGTCAGTATCTTTGTCAGAGGCTCTTTCTGGCATGTTTGTCTTGGTAGAACTAGATGTTGATGCATCACATAGGTCCTCGGTGCTAATGATAAACTCCCGAGCATCCGTAGTTATTGTTACGTTTTCTCCACTAGTATTTGTCAAATTGTCTTCGGTTGTGTTGGTCACTTGTTCAGCAACTAAGCACGTTTCACTTGACAGACTCCTTGTGGTCCTATGTAAAAAATCACGATGGTAACTAAGTAGCAATGATGCATGATTAAACTTTTCTTACGCTCTAAGTTGAACATTGTCGCTCAAAAACGATAGGGAATCCATTAATTCCCAACCCTTTTTGTTCGTCCTCCCAGATCCACTAGTTTTAATTTTATTTATCTGCTTTTCTCTCTTGTGTACTTTTCTCGAATTGATTTCCAACGATTCTTTGCTTTATTACCTGATTATGGATATAATATGAAAACTACTGTGGATAATTTCCGATTATGGATAATGTAAACAAAGCCAAGGCTTAAATGTATAAACGTACTGGAGCATCCCATCGTTGCGGCTATTTTCATCCAGGAGATTTCTTTCATTTTCGTCATCCTGTAGCTTTGGAGAGAAATATTCCACAATTCGGGCCTTTTCCTAACCTCATTAATTAATAATTGATCGTTAATTTCTCGTGGTAAATGGTGTTTTTCCATGTCAGACGCCATTTTTAGGAAGGACTTCTACGACATCAGTCACGTGACCAAGATAAGGTTGCTGATTGGATGTGCGTCGCGTTCGCTTGCGAGACCGACGCAAAAAGTTGAACATTTTCAACTTCGTTCTCTCTCTCTCGCCAGCTTCGTCGAGGCCGGGAGTGTGGCGCGCTCCTGTAAGCCCAGCTTCTGGGCGGCAAAGTTTGAGGGAATACGACACATGTCGGCGATCCTACCCTATAGGTGCCGACTGTCCCGTGTCCGCCGGAGGTGACTAACCCCAACTCCACCTTCCGTCACCTCCCAAGTAAACCTCATTTCCTTCCCTGCTTATCCACATACGACCTAGCGGCCCCCGTCTGTGCTGGGCCGCGTAGGGTCTCCCGCTCCATTCTTCCTGGTGCTCAAGGCCTAACGGCTAAGCACTAGTGCTCGTAGGTGGAAAAAAAAAAAAAAAAAAAAAAAGCTTCGTCGAGTACGCTGAGCGCGGAAAATTTTGAAGTGCGTACAGCTGGTTTTCTCGGCTTGATTGGCGAGCGTAGCGAACGTAGCAAACTTAGCGCAATTTTTGGCCTTTTTCCTTATTTCTCACTCTGCTTAAGTCTTTAGAAGGAAAGTTGTCTGCTGCGAGTTCTACTGTTAATATTAACTAGTCTCGCTCAAAAAACTTGGAACATATAAGCCCCCTAGAATTACACATCAAATCTACGCTTCGCGCGCCCGGTTTTTTCAACAAGTGTACTTTATCTTTCGTCGGTGGCGCCATCTATGTTTGTGGCGCATAACTAGAATTTTCTATATTTTTTTGTTGAGAAAAACACTTTCTTGTGCTAATTTCAAAGTGTGCAAGTACAAAATGGGCAAAAATGTTCAATTGAGGAATGTAAAATTACACGGAAAAATAAAAATATTTTTTCTTTTTTTGCGCTCCATTCAATTGACGAGCATGGTGTCAATGTGGGATGGACAAAAACATGATGATGGTGGTATTAATTAGCAAGTATATACTGACTCGTGTCCGCTTGGGATAGACCAGAGGATGGTGATGATAGACAGACATTGGACCAATATCCATTGTAAAAGGAATACAATTTTCCAAATTTCCGGGAACTGTAAATGCTGTACGGAAATTGAGAACACATTTGCTCCGATACGCAAACTGCGAACGCGGTCCCCTGGGTTGTAACTTGAAACAGATACGTCGAAATTAGAACCTTTCCGTGACAAACGTCACTCGGAGAGGTAAAAAAATTTCTTATGGTACGGATAAGGATGCAAATAAATAATTTTGGGGTATTATTTTGACCACCTCTTCTTGAATATTTAAATTGATATGATTAAAATTATATATTTTGCTCAACAAATGTATGGAATAAGATACGTTACACCGTAATAAACCAATACCGTTCTGATTTGAATCGCGCATTAATTAATATTATGGTTTGAATTCGAGCATACCCCGTCTGCCGCCATTACTGTCATGTTGTAGTATATAAGACTCTCAGTTATCAATACATTATAGCAATATCACATATTCCTGAACTTTGAAAAGTGAATCAACGCATTCACACTGGGGAAAAACCATTCAAATGTGATCAGTTGGAATATCTATTTTAATATTTCCAGTATATCTCTTATAGTAAATATATTTTACTAATTCTTCTTTTATACATTGCTTTAATTAGTTTCTTTTCACAGCTCCACTTCTTGTTTTCATTTATCCCTTGTTTATTTTTGCATATGTATTCTCTACTGGAGTCTCAAGTAGGCCACCACAAGAGGCCCGTGTAATTGTCCATGGTTTCGCGTCGCATGTTGGGATGGCGTAGCGGTTAGCGCTTTCGCCTCGCAGCAAGAGGATCCCGGACTGTGGCACCGGGTGAGAATCTCGGTACAAATCCTTCTGCGTAGAGTTTGCAAGTTCTCTCCCCGCTTGTTAAAAGGAGTTTTCCTCCGCGGTCTAACCCGGTTTCTCCTTTCCACCAAAACTTGCAGAGGTTAACGGTAATAGTTAGTATAGGGCGCTGTAGGTTAGCTGTAGTGTAGGGGCTAGCCACCACCCCTCTATGCATTGTAAAGGGACCCACCTGTAAATAAGCCACAGGCGTAGTGTGGAAATCCCTTCGTAGACAAAGCTTAGATTATTATTATTATATCTGAACTGGCCTCGCAATTAGGCCACTTAAAACGCCTAGTTAAAAGACCAATATATTATCCCATTTATATTTTCCTGTTTATTCACGAAAGGCTAAGCATGCGCCTCTTTTCACGGATAAAAGACAGTAAAATAGCAATATTATGGAAAAGGCGGTAATTTATGGTTAGTGGGCACAATGTAGCAATTCATACTATTTTCTCCAGAATAGGTTTTGGCTTTCCACGTAGGGGGAATACTACTATTTTACTTCTATCCTACTAAAACATTTCCCACTATAAATAGGAATGAGTCTTAATATTATTCTCAATAAATAATTTGTAGAAACACGATATTTAAAAACATTTTCATTACCGCCTCTATGCGCCTAAATTCATAAGAAAATGAAACAAATTCAGCTTCAGCACTGCAGACGACTGATAATTATTTGGTCTCAAGCATTATAGATGGCGCCACCAACGAATGATAAAGTCATCGTTTAAAAAAAGTGGGCTTGGAAAGTGAAAAATTCGAGCGTGGCTGTGTAATTCTAGGGGGCTTATACGTTCCAAATTCTTTGGTCTCGCTCATTACTGGAGGTTTGGCGTCAAGGTAAGAAATTTTTATCTCATGCTCGCTAATATAGCCCCTATTGTTTCACTTTTTTAATATCTTACATATCACGCACGAGTATCCTTTCTGTTGGAGCAGATTGTTAGATCCTTAATATTTTTTCTGAATAAGAACTTTCTTTAAGCTTTATCTCTATCAATTCTCCGATTTTTGGTTAATTATTCCCAAAAGGTTACCGGTGGTTCTGTAGGTTTTGGCTACTTGTAAAGCCCCTTATCTGACAGTCATTTATCATCCTCCTATCTCTTTGTATTACAAAAATGTCCAAGTGAAGGGTTTTGGGTATATAAGGGTTAAGAAACTATTTTTGTATTTAGGCGGCTTAGGCCATTTGAACTTTGATTTTTATATTTTGTTATATTCTAAACATTTATTGTGTTCAGACGGTTCGCAACTTAAGGTCGCCACTTGATGGCATTGGTACCAGACTATTTGCGTCATAAGGTCGCCACTTAATGGTTCCAGACTATTTGCGTCCTAGGGTCGCCACTTAATGGCATCGGGAATACTATTCCCTTATTGCTCTCTCGGGTCGCCTTTGAGCCGATGAAATAGCTCTCTCGCGCGTGACCTTCGTCCTTACTTGAGTTCGGCGAACTTATACAAATCAGACAGGGACCCGCTACCTTATTGGTTTAGGAGAATAGTCCTGCGAAAAGGACAGTCAAGGGTCATGGTCCAAAAAGAACACACACTTAAGAAGAAGAACTAGACCACGAAGGAAGCATGGTGTTCACCCCTTCAAAGAGGGACAACCAGGCTCGAGATTTAGCCAATTTGGTAGAAACTCAAGCTCCGAGACTCCAATTTAAATCGGCGAAGAAGGCATCCAGTACCTTTTTGTAGTAAAATTTTTCCCCAGCAAGGTTAGCATCCTTAAAGGATTAGTTTTGCTAACGCTAAGGGGCGTAAGTTTTCTACTGTGTTGAATTTGAATGTAGGACATAATCCCCCCTGGACATAATCCCCCGGCCAAAATCCCCCATCAGGGAAGAAATGGACATAATAAAATCACGTATGCGATAAAATCCCCCGGACAATTTCCCCCGAATGAATGTCTATGACAAATTCCCCCCGGCCCCGGGTCCAATCCCCCCCAGCCCCAGGTCAAATTCCCCCCAAACGGCAATTGATAGGGAGGAAAATCTCTATTATATTAAGTATACAAAATACAGAAAAATATTTTGCAAAAAGGAGTATCGTTATATCGGAAGTAAATTTAAAAGGTAATTTTTTGGAAAAAGCATATTATTTTGGAAAGTGAATGAAGATAAACAACAATATTTTGAAAACGGCATATTATTTTGGGAAGTCAACGACCATCTGAATATAACCAATAATATTTTGGAAATGGCATATTATTTTGGAAAAGGCATATTATTTTGGGAAGTCAATAAAGATTAACAACAGTATTTTGGAAAAGGCATATTATTTTGGCCGTTGCTATTTTGGCCTGTTTTTCGGGCCGAAATAGTCTGACACTATTTTGGCCTGTTTTTCAGGCGAAAATAGCTGGCCCGATGAGGCGCTGCTATTTAGGCCCGATGAGGCGCTGCTATTTAGGCCCGAAAAACAGGCCAAAATAGTTCCCAATCGCGAGCCAGCTATTTTGGCCTGTTTTTCGGTTTCTGACTTTTCAGGCGAAATTATCGTCAATTTATTCCTAAGCTATTTGACCAGTTTTTCAGGAGTCGGAATTTTCGGGCTGAAATAGCATTGTCCGCGCGGCCCGCACTATTTTGGCCTGTTTTTCAGGCTTACGAAATTCAAGGCCAAATTAGGCAGCCTATAATTGTAGACTATTTTCGCCTGTTTTTCGGACCTTGATTTTGTATAGGCTAATATAGTCATGGCCGCGCGGGATGGACTATTTTAGCCTGTTTTCTTATCTTAGGACCCAATGCTTTAGATTTTGATTAATAATTGGAAAAATGGCGACGTTTTCAATCAAATGACTTCCGCCTTCCAATGTACTATGAGTTTAAGAAAATACTCGCCAAATCGAGTGCAATTTCATTGGGAATTTTGCAGTGTCAACGAAATTGCACAGAATTTCAAAGAAAATGAAGGTTAGCAATTTTAACTTGCCCTAATCCTCCTTAGTGGACCATTTGTCTAAGGTTCTATGAGCCTAAGAAATAGTCGCTTAATTTGGAACTACTGAACACCTTCCCCTTTTCGCCCTTGGAACCTACCTTTTCCTCTGGAATAAAAAAAGACGACCCAGGGGCTCAGTTCGTAATAGTAGCCTCATTGTACCGTACTTAACAGGCGTACTGACAAGTTGAGTGAATGGCCCCCCCTATACCTTACCCTAATGAGTGTATAGCCCCTCTATACCTTACTTTAATGAGTGAATAGCCCCTCTACGCCTTACCCTAATGAGTGAATATCCCCTCTATGCCTTACCCTAATGAGTGAATATCCCATCTATACCTTACCCTAATGAGTGAATATCCCCTCTATACCTTACCCTGAGTGAATATCCCCTCTATACCTTACCCTGAGTGAATAGCCCCTCTATACCTTACCCTAATGAGTGAATATCCCCTCTATACCTTACCCTGAGTGAATAGCCCCTCTATACCTTGCCCTTATGAGTAAATATCCCCTCTATACCTTACCCTAATGAGTGAATATACCTTCGATGCGCTACCTAATTAGTGAATAGCGCTATCTGTTACAATGCTTAAATAATTTACCGTACGTAAAATCAGAGTGAATAGTCCCTCGATGCTCTACTCTAAACAGTGATAAAATTATTACAAGTATAAATTTATTTATGCTATAATTGCAATATTCCGGGGAATAGAAGAACAGAGAGTTTGAGTAATTATCCCCTCGACTTTCCCCACAAAATCTAGATTTAGCAGGGCAAAAAAAAAGGAATTTGTGGGCCGGATTTTTAAGAACACTAATAAATCCCGACCACTAGCCTTCGCCAAGCCAAAACTGAGGTTCAGAAAAAATTTTAGTTTTATGATTATCCCCTAATTAGACATCCTTTTATTGAATCGGAAAAATAAAAAGAGCCAATTCCCTAAACAGAAACATTATGATAGTACTATTTGATTTTGACGGGGCATCAACATAGAGAGGAAGCTTAACGGTTTCCACTGCTTTAAAACAACTGCTCAACTGTAGGTTTGTCAACTTGTTTAAAATATATACGGCCACATAGCAAATTATTGCAAGGCCTATTACACGAGTCGCTTAAAATAAAATGATAAACGTATGGAAACATTTTTTTACTCAAAGAAAAATTAAAAAAAAATATTTATTTGTAGAGCGTTAAAACCACCTGTTTTCACGCTTAATTTCAAAAAATATCTTCAAAAAATATTCAAACTAATGTTTGCGCTTAAAATTTCCGTGATTAAGGTAATTCAATTGTGTCTGGAGCACATTGGAATTCGCATAACCATTCGTATCCTTTTTTTGGATGCTTTTTCGAGTCATTGACACAGGTTTGATGGAACCATTCTGAACACCTGTCACATTGTATCATCTTGCTGCCATCGTACTCTTTTCTGCAGATACAATAAACTAGGCTGCGTGTACTTTCATGGTACACCTGTAAAGTTCTAGGATTCTTTTCTTTGTTTGGAAATGAGGATAAATGATTCTTTTCAAGACAATCATGGAGATGCTTCCTCATAGTGTTTTAGCTCGTGTTGTATATGATACATCCAGGCTCAGCGTGTAAGCAAGCATTTACAGCATTGGCCACAGCATGAGCACCGCACTCCACTTCTTCTTGCTCGGTAACATTTAAGAATCTGAGATGCAATTTCTCGACATTAGTATTTTTGAATTGAGCGCTTAACAGTGATATCAATTGTGGCAATCTGGAATATCGTTGTTCTAGCGAGATAAGTATAAAAGGGAATCGTAAATGGAGATGTTGGCATATTCTTCTTTGTAAAACCCAGCGCAACAAATCAAATGCTTCTCGATATTATAAATCTGGACGAAATAGCCTTCGTTGGGCACTGTGTTCTGGATAAACGTAATTCGATGTTTTCCATAGTCAATATTTGTTCTGAATAAGGAATTTAATCCAGCACTGATGTTTTCAAATTAAGTTTTTAAGATCAGCTGAGCAGCGTCCATCACCTCACAATGCATGTATGTTCTTGATAATATTCCCATTTTGTGTTCTTTGGTTAAGGTAATGGGTTTACTCAGCCAAACATCCATTTCTTATACGTCTTGGGGGGATCCGGATAGTCTTCATTTTGAATTTTTACAGGCGTTAGTGAATGCCTGTTTTTTTTCCCTTTTAGGAATGTTTTCGACGTTTCCTTGAATTTTCCTTCTAAGACGGTTTCTCATAAGACCAATAACGGTTTGGAATACGCCTTTCCGCCTTCCCACAACACTCAATTTCGGTGGTTCTTTTACTTCTGGTAAAGTCAAACATCCTTTTAAATCTGCTTTGCTTTCAACATTATGCTTTCCATCATTAATAAACCCCGTTAAACCCTTGAGCTGATACTCTTCTTCGTCAGTTTTCTCAATCACCGGATTTTCTACGTCACCACTATCGTTGTCTTCATTTGCATGACGTACGTCACTTTCCATGTCATCATCATTTCCTTCATTTGCCACACTACTGTCACTTTCCTCGGCCCCACGTTCCTTTCCTTTATTTTCCTGATACTTGTCATCTCCCTCGTCATCAGCTTCTCTATACTTTTCTTGAGAAGTCTTGCACTTCTGGGGTTTTGCTGGATGACGAGTATGAAATAGTACTCTTTTATTGTGAACGCTTTTTGAATTCAACAATTCCACCCAGAATGATTTTGAGAGCCTTTTGGGCAAAATGTTGTCCATGAAAAGTGTCTTTTCCAAGTGTTTGAATTTCTTTTGTAACAAAAGTAGAACAGGAACATTTAATGTCACTTGCGATTACTTCCGGATGGTTGTCTACTTTTATGATGAAGGAATCGTTATTATCGACTGTTGTACAGCTAATTTTGTAAGTCAAAGACTTTAGAAGGTTTTGGACAATTATTCCCGCAAACAATGGAACCACTTTGTCGTAAATGTCTTGGGCCAGATCTCATACTTCTTCATTTTCGAAAATGTTTCGAGAAAATGTGTTTTTAGTTTTTGCTTCAAATTTTTTGTTGTCATTAAGTGTCTCGACGTAGGAACGAAAAATCTTTAAATCATTGTAGAAATCGTCTAGCGCAGCGTTTCTTTTGCAAATTCCTTTGATTTTCTGATTATAAGACACCAATCTGTTGTTCGTGGCTTTTCCTAAGTTAAAATATTGTCTACTGTACACACAGAATAAAAATGCTGTAAAATAAACAATATCTTAATTTAATTGCACATCCTCCCTGTTTTTAATACCGTCAACAATACTGTTTTTGTAAACAGTGGAACTAACAGTTTTAAGAATTAATTGTTCGTGTATTCAGGGGCGTTCGTAGCTTTTAAAGTAACCGCTTCAGAGATTGTTTCAAAGACAGTCTTAACCGTTGATTACATTGAAGGGGTCAATGAAAAAACCAGCAATATATGCTGTTTTACTACCAATAAATCACAGTCGTATAAGGCGGAGCCTACATAAAATGTCTGCTGCTGTAAAACTAACAGCAAAATATGTGGTTTTAAACTCACTAAGCACTGTGGATTAAAACGTGGTTTGCTGTGATAATAAAAACACATCTTGATGTTTTAAACCGCTTATACGCACCGAGGATTGAGAGGTTAACTAACACGCAGCGCCTCTAGCGGACTGAATTGAAAACTCTTGGCGGGAAGTTCGCGAATGGTAGATAGGCAGTTTAAAAATGGCAAGCGCTACAATTATAAAATACGTCGCATTTTTAAGCATTAGAAGGTTTAAAGAAATTATTTTAGGGATTCTACTCGTCTAAAAGTCTAAAATATAATAAAAACCAAACACATTTTTAAAGTAAGAGGTATTTGTAAATCAAACGAAGTTAATACCGTAGTCTCTGGATAGTGTAACAGGGAAACTTCTGTAACTAAGCAAGTTTTTGATATTACCATCTATTTAAGTGTTCAAATTAAATAAATATGTTTATATTGTAAGTTAATTAAATTAACTTGCAAGTGCTTCCAGACAGACACATTTTTGAGGTTAACTGTACCTCGTAGGAGTTTTGTACATTTAATTTGGGTGTTGGGATTAGATAACATAAAGTCTAAAAACTTACTTTTTCTCTTTAAGCGCGTTAATTCATTCATTACTTTTAATACAATGAATTCTAGAACTTCGAAAATGGGTAAAATTTCACCCCTTCTGGGAATTTCAGTAATAATTCTTACAAGTAACTACACAACAACCCTATGGCTTCATTTAAAGACGCGGTCATTTTCCCGCCAATTTGTTCTTCTAAAATCCGCTAGAGGGCGAACGCGGCGGCTCGCTCGGCGCGTATAGTACACTAAAAACATAGGGTTGCTGTAAAAATAACAGCTCTTAGAATAGTTTTAAATCCCGGAGCTTATTTTGATAAAGACGCTCTTTGCTGTTAAACTTAAAGCACTCAAACCTTAATTAAAAACATTAAGCTCTGTTGGATAAGATGCAACTTGTCATTTATATAAGACGACTAGCTGTTTTTAACAGACTGTCCATTAGGGTAGATTTATACTGGTTGCTGTTATACACTCTTAGAAAAAGCGGTGTGCTTTAACACCTTTAAAAGTAGTTTATATGGGTCCAAATTTGACACCATTACAGGTGTTCATTTACACCCCAGAAAGGGTTTAATAAAACTTATCTGAGCAATTAGTGTCAAAGATAAGAATAAAATGGTGCAACTGAGGTTCAGTTTAACACTTTTTTAACTCTTATATCGAACTAAAAGTTAATCTTTACTCCCATATGAGTGTTGCGCAATTCCTTAAAGTGTGCAGCATAACACTTTTCCGAGTTTAAATAACGCTTTCTGAGTGTCGTATGACACCTTCCCGAGTGGTTGATTTATCAGCATATAGCGCTATATTCTTAGCAAGGTTCAACCTTGAGAGAACTTAAGAGGACAGTTCTAACAAGCAAGGTTAGTTCTCGCATCAATGTGCCACTACATAAAAAGTTGGCCACTTGATCGACTTCAAACAGCGTGAAACTGCATGGTAATTTCACCGACTTAATAACTTCTGAAAAAGGCAGAAAGTTATAAATTAGTATAAATGCATCGGGTATTAAATTAGTTTTGGAGGCCCTAATATCCCAGCAGTATATACAGACGTATTCGTAAAATTTATTAATCTCTTTTCACGGAAGAGTTTTTCGAGCACCAGAAACGCGTTTGACCTAATCTACTCTACCATATTTGAAGAAAAGAAAGTCCCTGGAAGTGCGAGAACTTGGAACAGTTTGACACTAACGAGGTTTTTGAAGCGGAAATTTCTCTAACTGTATAACTAAAGTCGACGATTTAGAAGTTAGTGTACGGATTATTTTGAGGGGGCTAACTTTGAAATTTAGGGGCGCTATAGCCCCCATAAAAAGCCAAGAGTGTCGCTTAAAGCTTTTAAGAGTGTCGCATAACGCTTTTAAGAATGTCGCCTAACACGTTTTGTACATTTTCGGTCAATTTTAGAAATAAGTAGGTTGAAATTTTAATGAAGAAGAGATTGCAAAGTTAAAAAAATTGGTTTTAAAATTAGCAATTCACTGACTTTCCAAAATAATTTTATTTTCATATGGGTCCTTTCATAATAAACACGGACCTTTTCCAAAAGGCTTAGCATGGTTAGGTAAGATTAGGTTATATTGCTTCAAGGTTTAAATTAAAGCGTTTAAAGGTTTAAATTAAAGCGTTTCAAGGTTTAAAATAAAGTGCTTCAAGGTTTAAAGTAAAGTACTTAATGTTCAAATTATAGTATGCAAAACTTTAATTTACGGTGGATTATACAGTAAAATATAGGTTTAATTTATACTTAATAGTGTAACTATCTGTGTTTTTAATTATACACTACTGTATTCTTCACGACAGAATACGTTTTTTTCGGAAAACACCAACGTTCTATTAATAATAACATATCCTGCACTTCCGTTTGAGAAATAAAAACTAGCTGTTTTTCCACAGTCGTTAACGTAAAAAAAAAACAATGTTTTGCTGTATATTTAAAATTAAGGTAATGTAATTTCAAAAAACAGCGACTACCTGTATATATTAAGGCTTGTTAGAGTTTTTTCTGGATAACAGCATTAAACAATCAAACACATGGTGAGAACTATTGTTTCTTTGACATTAGTTTCTCAGTGTGTAGAAAGTGAAACTCTTCACAATTGTAGATTGATGTATGGTCAAGTGAAGTTATTAATTATTGACGATATATCAATGGATGGTGCGAAGGTTTTTAACCGAGTTAGCTCGAGAATGCAAGAGATAATGGGTGTCCCAGATTATTTTGGTGGTGTCTCTGTACTTTTAGTTGGAGATTTTAACCAACTTAGACCCGTCCGGGATCATTTCGCTTTTCAAAGTCAAAGTGATAGTGACAATCCATATGCGTCTTTAATTGGTAGCCCAATATGGGAGGAATTCCAATTTAGTGAGCTTGAAGAAATTATGAGGCAAAAAGATGATAAGAGGTTTGCGGAAGCTTTGAATAGAATGGCTGTGGGAACTATGAATCAGGATGATATTGACTTATTCGTAAGCTTAGAAGTAAACAAAGAGCGTGTACCGCCAAAAGAAGCGATACATCTTTTCCCTACTAACGTTGAAGTCAATCAATTTAACCAAGAGACTCTATTAAAAATGAGTACGGAAAAGTGTATTTAATTTTCAGTAGATGTTGTAAATGGTGATCTTAGTAGCGAAGTTAAAAGTAACATTCTTTCCCAAGTTCAAACGTTAGCAACGTCTGATACTTATGGTCTTCCTAAAGAACTAACACTCGCTTGTGGTGCGAGATATATGATGACTAACAATGTCGATACGTCTGTTGGACTTACGAATGGTGCGACAGGTTGGTTAAGGAAGATAGAGTACGGTAAAAATAGGCTCGGGGAACAAATTCCGTTCAGGGTTTGGATTGAGTTTGCTGATGCTAGTGTTGGGAAGTTGTTGAGACAAACGTATCTTGGATTGTACGAGCAGAATAACTATAACAGGACTTGGACTCCTGTCGAGAAGGTTATTAAGGCATTTAGTAGAAAATGGGGGCAAAATAATGTTTCAGTCTCTAGGAGACAGTTCCCTTAGGTAATTTCTGAGGCTATTACGATTCACAAGAGTCAAGGCCATACATACTCGTTTGTAGTAGTGCATTGTAATCCCAGAAAGAAATTAGAGAGAACTCATTTATATGTTGCTTGCAGTAGGGCGAGAAACGCCTCCGGTTTGTATATTGAGGGTAAATTTCAAGTTCCAAATGCGCCTAAAAACAATCAAGTAGAATTGGAACTTCGAAGATTACGAGATACAAAGAGTATTGTACTACCGTTTTTGAACGAAAAGGTGTACATTTATGTTCATAATGTGCAGTCCTTAAACGCATATTTGGAAGATATCTTAGCAGACACTGTAATAAAAAATGCTTTGTTGAAACGTGGAAGAAAGATAGAGATGAGTTTAGTGTGCCATCCTTTAGGGGAGTGGGTGGTATTTATCTGCCAAGAACCGCACGTAGAATTGCGTTTGGTTCTTCCATTTATTTAAAAGATACACCCGAAAATGTAGTTAACGATTTGGATAATAGGGTTTTGCGAACCGATAGACCTTTCAGAAATTCGCATGTGGAACGTTGTTGGTTGGATGTTTCCATTGAAAATGAACCGATGACTGTTGTTTTGTTGTACAAATCGCCCGGAGCGAGTTTGAGATCAGTTTTTGAGGATTTTAATCCTTTATTCGATATTAGATACGATGCCTCTGTTCCGACAGTTGTAGTTGGAGATTTTAATATTAATTTTTTAAAAAGTAAAACGGCCCTGAAAATGTTCTTTGATTCTTTTAACATGTCTCTTCTGCCGGGTCTTGAAGAGAAAATTTCAACTGACTATCATTGCCAGTTAGATTTAGCGTTCGGAAACCATCTTTTTCAAGACAGATTCGAGGCCTCTTACAGAGAATCTTACTATTCGTATCATAAAGGAATATGTTTCGTTAAAAAGAAATAGCTGTAGAAGTTTAGTGTACCGTTATGGTTTGTAAACTTCCTAGCTGTAGAAGCTTTATATTATAACCCTGTGAAAGTCCTAGCTCTCGAAGCTTTGAATTATAACCCTGTGAAAGTCCTAGCTCTCGAAGCTTTGAATTATAACCCTGCGAAAGTCCTAGCTCTCGAAGCTTTGCATTATAACCCTGCGAAAGTCCTAGCTCTCGAAGCTTTGTATTATAACCCTGTGAAAGTCCTAGCTCTCGAAGCTTTGTATTATAACCCTGTGAAAGTCCTAGCTCTCGAAGCTTTGTATTATAACCCTGTGAAAGCCCTAGCTCTCGAAGCTTTGTATGATAACCCTGTGAAAGTCCTAGCTCTCGAAGCTTTGTATTATAACCCGAAAGGGTCTGTGAAAGTCCTAGCTCTCGAAGCTTTGTATTATAACCCGAAAGGGTCTGTGAAAGTCCTAGCTCTCGAAGCTTTGTATTATAACCCGAAAGGGTCTGTGAAAGTCCTAGCTCTCGAAGCTTTGCATTATAACCCGAAAGGGTTAGAGATAGTCCTAGCTCTCGAAGCTTTGTATTATAACCCGAAAGGGTTAGTGATAGTCCTAGCTCTCGAAGCTTTGTATTATAACCCGAACGGGTTAGAGATAGTCCTAGCTCTCGAAGCTTTGTATTATAACCCGAACGGGTTAGAGATAGTCCTAGCTATCGAAGCTTTGTATTATAACCCGAAAGGGTTAGAGATAGTCCTAGCTATCGAAGCTTTGTATTATAACCCGAAAGGGTTAGAGATAGTCCTAGCTATCGAAGCTTTGTATTATAACCCGAAAGGGTTAGAGATAGTCCTAGCTCTCAAAGCTTTGTATTATAACCCGAAAGGGTTAGTGAAGTCCTAGCTCTTGTAGCTTTGTAAAGTCAGGCGTAATCAATGGTTGATGGAAATCCTAGCTCTCGAATCTTTGTATTATAACCCGAAAGGGTCTGTAAAAGTCCTAGCTCTCGAAGCTTTGTATTTTAACCCGAAAGGGTTAGTGATAGTCCAAGCTCTCGAAGCTTTGTATTATAACCCGAAAGGGTTAGTGATAGTCCTAGCTCTCGAAGCTTTGAATTATAATCCGAAAGGGTTAGTGAAAGTCCTAGCTCTCTAAGCTTTGTAAAGTCAGCCGTAATCAATGGTTGATGGAAATCCTAGCTCTATAGGAGCTTTGTATGATGAAAGAGGTATCTTTGAAAGTAATGCATAATTTAGTGGCGTAGCGTGAGGGGGTGAAAGGATCTCTATTCTAGGGGATTAGATTGTACTGTTTAGTCGAAACTTGAAAGCGCTGACCTAACATTGCAATGCTGATAATATTCATCAAAGCTCTATTAAGTATGCGAGTTGAGAGAAGATTCTCGGAATTGAAATTGATCAAATGTATTAGTCTTCAATGTCCAAGTCGAGATTAACAAATCTCCTTATCTTGACAATCGAACAATAGGTATAACCTCTAGGAAACCTATTGCCCGCAAGGATCGCTCAAATTGGAAACCTATTGCCCGCAAGGGTCCCTCAAATTGGAAACCTATTGCCCGCAAGGGTCGCTCAAATTGGAAACCTACTGCCCGAAATGGTCGTTCAAATTGGAAACCTACTGCCCGAAATGGTCGCTCAAATTGGAAACCTACTGCCCGAAATGGTCGTTCAAATTGGAAACCTACTGCCCGAAATGGTCGCTCAAATTGGAAACCTACTGCCCGAAATGGTCGTTCAAATTGGAAACCTACTGCCCGAAATGGTCGTTCAAATTGGAAACCTACTGCCCGAAATGGTCGCTCAAATTGGAAACTGTGGAAGTGGTAACTGTGATATCTAGATATGAAGGGTTGCTGAAACTGGTATGTTCAGTTGGTAGAGTTACTATTCTCTCATCAGATATAATTGGTAAGTTAAATAGAATCACTTTTGATAAAAAATAGAGGAGGTAGCCTATCGTTAAATACAAAAAAATCACTTCTGTGTTACGTATAGTGAACAAGTTTATTTACGTGAAGAGGAACCCTACTATCCATTGCCTACCGCTCAACAAATCTACGCTGATCTACACCGTCCTGGACGCGCAAAGTGCGTTCTGGCACATAGAGCTGGATGAACCAAGCTCTTACTTGTGTACAATCGCAACACCTTACGGACGATACAGATTCCTCCGGCTACCTTATGGTCTCTCCTCAGCGTCAGAATTATTTCCAGCAACTAGCGGTAGACAAGATAGAATACTTTGGCAACATCCTGTCCTCCAAAGGCCTCGAAATTTCACCAACAAAAGTTCAAGCGATTCAATGAATACCGTCACCAACAGACAAAAAATCATTACCAAGATTGCTTGGCATGGTGAATTATTTGGCAAAATTCCTGCCCCAACACTCAACAATTACAGCTCCACTACGCGAGCTCCTGAAGAAAGAGGTCTCATTCATGTGGGACGCAAAGAGAGAAGCTGTCTTCCTAAAACCTAAACGCCTCATCTCTTCGTCCCCAGTACTGGCCTATTACAATTCGCAAGCCACCAGGACAATATCAGTAGAAAGCAGCCTTATAGGCGTCGGTGCAGTACTACTACAAAATGGTAAACCTGTTGATTATGCTTCAACCTCTTTCACCCGCACTCAACTAAACTACGCGCCAATAGAACGTGAACTTCTAGGCATAGTCTACGCGTGCGAATGATTCCACTATTATGTCATTGAAGATCCCTTATCGTACAGGCCGATCATAAACCTTTAATTGTCATCATTAAGACTCTCTCCACGCATGCAGCGCTTAGTTCTTCGCCTGCTCAGATAACAAACAACGATGGTCTACTTACCTGGCACTCATTTACAAGTGCCCGTCACGTTGTCACGTGCTCCTCAATCCACGACAGAAATTGACTCATCCTACTTAGAAACCGATGAGCCGGGAGTGTGGTTCTGTTGCAAGGAAAACCAACTCAATTCAACAACGCTACCGCATCTGAGCCAGCTGCACAAACGATTTTTTTACATAAAAGAAGGATGGCCATCTGCATACGAAAAATTACACACCGAGTTAAAGCCGTTCTGGGCGATAAAAGAAGAACTTCATGTCATGTATCAGAAGGCCTAATTTACCGAGGGGATGCGCTTTACGTCCTGAAGTGCTCCGCTGTGATGTCATGACCCAAATTCACTCAGTTCATCATGGAATAACCGCGCGCCTATCTAAAGCCAAGCTGTATCTCTACTGGCCACAAATGAAAAGAGACATCACAAAGTATGTCCAGAACTGTACAACTTGCCTAAAAAAGGGACCGTTCCAACACGCTATGCGCTTACTCCTCACGATGTACCTCAGCTTACCTCGCACACTGTTGGTGCGGATCTCTTCCACATCAATAATACAAATCTGATCAATCTAGTTGACTATTACTCCAAATGCGTAGAAGCTCAAGAGTTACGAAGCACTAATGATAAAGCGATAATAAAGTTCCTAAATCCACAATTCTGTCGATATGGTGCTCCGCAGAAATTGATGTCTGATAATGGTCCTCCCTTTCACTCGAGCTTTTTCAAGGGTTTACTCCAACAATGGGCAGTAGAACACGTAACATCCAGCGCATATCATTCTTAAAAAGCAACGGTATGACAGAACGAACCATACAAACAATAAAAAACCTGGCAATCAAAGCGCAACAGGAAGGTCGTGACCTACAGCTATGTTCTTATGGAATATCGTTCGACGCCCATTGGAAAGCTACCGTCACCCAGCGAGATGTTAAAAGGACGCCGTAACAGAACACCGTAAACTATAAACAAAACAAACACTTCGAACGCACTTCTCAACTTGTCATATTCGCAAACCTTACTGGATTAAAAAACCCAATGATTAAACGTCAAAATCACGCGCACCGCACAATACCTGAAACCCTAAAGGCCGGGAGACCAGTATATTACCATGTCGGACCACGGTAATGGAAACCTGCAGAAGTACTACACGAAAGCAAAGAGCCCTTGTCGTCTATCCTGAAGATAAATGACGGAAAAACATTGCGGAGAACTCCCCACCAAATACGTCCGACACACCTACACAGTACAGTCCCTCAAAGCGACTACGCTGAACCCAACACGGCACAAGAAGTACAACCGGAGGAGGACAATTGTGTTAAGCATTTGCGGCAAACTTTAACCAATCTACCCGATCCTGCGGCCAATACTTACCGAACCACTTCAAGAGTCAGACTAGGAAGATTACCACCACCCATACAAAAACAAACTTCAATTTCAACAACTCAAATTTATTCACCGACCTCGGCAACGGAGAACACATCTCCAACACCACGACCCTTGCAAAATCAAACTTCAGTCTTAACAACTCAAACTCATTCACCGATTTCAGCAACACAGATCCGATCTCCTACTATACTTCAAACGTCAAGACCAGACCAAAAGCAAATAGTGGTTGTAACTACACCGCGTAAACTCGAACCGCCACGTACAACATCAATATCAGACATTAGAACTTTAAGTCCTTCTGGCATGACGACTGCTCAGACGCTGGACAACACCCGAACAGCGCTACTCGAATTTCTCATAAATGAGCTAGCTATTTTGTAGTCAGTTTTTATTGGACACTTGATGAGCACAGTCAATAAATATTTTATTATAATTAATTCTGTTGACTTACTAAAGATAAGTGGGTTTTCCCAGAACCTTGATTTAGACGTGAAAGTTATTATTTTTTTTGGTTTGAATTAGCCTTTAGTAGTTTTGCATAAATTGGTAGTAATGAAAATTAGAGAGACGTTTAGGACATTTCATGTTTTTTTTAATTAGGGAGACTAGAGATTAAATAAAGATTTACGATTTGAAAGTGAACTTTAAAATTACAGAGATAAACGCTATGGTTCTATAACCTTGAAAAACTGATAAGGAAAGATCAGTTTTTCGTTAGAAAGGAAATAAGATCTTCTCTTAAAGGTATCGTGTCTTACAGATTTTATTCTGAATTAAACGATTTATAAGGCAAAGCTAGTGGTATGCATCAGAGAATAAAATTTAACATAGAACTTATATATTCTTTGTAAGTAATGATTTGAATCCTAGGATTAGCGGATGATTATATATTTTGACAATGTAGAGAAAACTATTCAATGACTTAAGCCTCGTTAGACAAAACAAAGGGAAAAAATGTTGGTCTAGTATTTCGATATTGAGTCGTATATTAGTCTTTTCCCCGACTCGGAGAGGTAATATTTTGGTTTTCCCAACTTGTTTAGTAAATAACACTTCTCACTACAGCTGTTTTCGGGGCTGAAGCGAGACGGCGATAAAGAAAAATTCACCGGCGGGGGGTAGTTTCGAGGGAACGAAATTCAAATGCAAGGCGCGTCCCTTGAATTCGTAAATACCGACGTTAAACGCAATTATAATATTGAAATCTTATACAATTAAGTTAAATTTAAGAAAACAAAGCACTACTTTCAAAGTCTAAAGTTTAAAAATACGACGATAAGAGAAGGCGAAGTACCGGGCAACGGGAGGCAAACATTTAAATGGCAAAAATTAACGGTAAGCCAAGGCTTAGCGCAATTTCACCGCCTTAAAAAAGGGCCAAGTTTAGAAATAGATTGTGGGGCAAAATAAAGGTGGAAAATTATGATATTAGGCTTATATTAAAGCTTGAAACCTACTTTATATTATATTTAAAATCCATCCATAAGCAAATCCTCAAAAAATATGAAAATGACCACGAAAAAGAACCCACTCTCAAATTTTTTCCCCTTAAAAAAAATGGCGGCCACAAACGGGGTGAAAATGGGGAAAAGAGCTATCCAAATGACGATTTGGCCGGCCATTTGGCTTGCCAAATGTTTGGATAGGGTTTGAACCAAATGAAAAGGGATTTGGAGTTACAGAATACGGATTAGTGTCATTTGGGGATGAGCCGACCCCAAATCCAAATCATTTGGATCGTTCCTAATCCAAATGATTTGGATTAGGAACGATCCAAATGTAGTTAGAAAATAGGGTCCCAGGTTTCCTTCCATACTGCAGAAACATATTAAGGGCCGTTATTGCTTAAAAGACGGACGGGGCACCCCATTGACGGATAACACGTTCACGTAAACGCCGAGACACAGTCACCGCAGTGGACACGTGCAATGGCATAACCTCGATCGATTTGGTAAAGTTATCGGTAAACACAAGTAAATACTTATTGCGATTAGTACTTAGAACCATGGGGCCCGTAAGGTCAACGCCCACCATAACCCAAGGACCATTGACGACGGTTGACTGCATGAGACCCGGGACCCTGACATTATTAGCTTTACGTTGCTGACAGACTAAGCATCCCTTAACATAAGCCTTGACACGTGCCAGCATGTGCAGCCACCAAAAGTTTTTTTAGCACCCAAATGGCCGGACAAAGGGCAGTCATGGCCCAAACCCAGAACTATATCAATCAAAGTTTCAGGAACGACGATCAACTTTTGCGCACCCCCAGCTTTACGAAATAGAACGTTCTGATACAACACAAAATGGTGCAAGTCACGATCCAAAACAGCCAAAGGATCATGCAACTGAGTGACAATAGGACCAAAGGTATCATCAAGGGTTTGAGCATCGATAATTTCCTGTGTGGACAAAGTGTCGAAAACGCCATCTCCCACCCCAAGAGGTATTTGTGGACGTACAACACAAACGGTGAACGGCCGACGGCAGAGGGGACGCCAGGGCAGCGAGAAGGTACCACAGACTCAGAGGTCCCGCAAAGGGGTCTACAGGAAACGGTGATAAAGCATAGGCAACGACATGGTGGTTCCTTTCTTATATAGAATGTCCATGTCGAACTCTTGCAACATCAAGGCCCTTCGAGCTAGTCGACCCTGAGGACTTTTTTATGCGTTGTAAATACTGCAAGGCATTATGGTCAGTTAAAACCGTAAAACGACGCCCCTCTTGATGATGACAGAAATGTTTTACAGCCTCTACAATTGCCAAACATTCCCGTTCACTGGTGGTATAATTCTGCTGAGCCGGTTTGAGAGAACGACTAAAATAAGCAACCGAAACCTCAGCACCGCCAACAACTTGGGCCAACATAGCACCAATACCAATATCAGTCGTAAGCGTATATGGCAAATCCTCTCTTGACGTGGCCAATGGAAGAGAGTTGATAAGAGCACTCTTCAAAGAGTCAAAAGCAGCTTGATGAACAGACGACCATTGCTATCGAACATGCTTGCGTTTGAGCTGATATAGGGGATAGGCCAAGGTAGCGCAATTAGAGATAAACCGCTGATGCCAGCCAATAAATCCAAGGAAACACTATAGTTGTTTAAGATTTGTGGGCCTAGGGTAGCGCTCAACTGCGGTCATTTTGGAAGGGTCAACCTTAACCCCATAGGGACCAAGAATATGTCCCAGAACCTTGGTCTATGGCATGGAAAATGCGCATTTGTCCAAACAAAGTGTCACACTCGCGTCAGCTATACATTGGAAAATATAGTCCAAAGCGCGGAGATGGTCAAGCCAGGGCTCATGGGAAGCGACAATATCGTCAAAATATACAACAGTGCCATAAAGATGTCGGTCTTTTAAAACCTCCTGCTTCATACGTTGGAAGGGGGGCCGGACTATCATACCCTCTTCAGGGCTGAATTCAGCCAGACGCCCCGACGCTAGCGCCACCACACAAAATCTCGCTTCTGAGAGAGCCGTGTGATAGTGGCGGTCCCACAAGAAAAAATTGTCTCTAAAGGGGCGTTTCTTTTTTGCTTTTGAATTTCGCGGGTGAAAGGGCGCCTATAGGAATCGGGGGTGTGACTGAGAGCTTGTAAAAAAACGAGAACGGAAATTTGCGAAGGCGTGTCGCCGGTATGTAATGTTAGTGTTAACTTAGCGACATAGTAGTGGTGTCGGTTGTTTTTAATTAAGATCATGGAACTAGAAGAAGGAAAGTTGTTAACTCTAATAATTGAGACATCGGAAACTGTAAAGCATATAAAAAATTTAAGAGCTAATATCAACCGGAAAGTTTTAGAAAATCCAAGATTTCTTCATTACATTGGTCAAATTTATAAATACGCGCAAAACCAAAGTATTTTGACTTTTCTCAACACTTGTAACGCGTTCCGGCCCGAGTTTCAATTTCATTTTGGTGAGGAAGAAGATAGGAAAGACCTTGACGAGCTGTTCAATTTTTATATTTGCACCATATTCAGGTAACCTATCTTATGTCTACACTTTCTACTATTACTCCAGTTTTTCCATACAAGTTTATATTTTAGTTACGTTAACCACGCTGACGAAAAACCAAATGCAGAAGAGAATGAGAATTGTGATAATCAACTAGAGTCACCAGAAGGCTTTGCCGAAGAAATGTTTTGTGATAACAAAATCATATCAAGCCAGGGCTTTAATAAACAAGAAACTTTAAGTAGAATATTGAGATTAGGCGGAGGTACATTAAGTGAAATGTGGAAAGATTCTAAGCGCCTACAACATTCTACTCGATTAACTTCAAAATCTAAAACTTTGTACCGTAATGTTGTAACGGCCATATCGCAAACGCGAAATGGCGTTACCCCTGGTAGGCCGTTGCTCCTCATAACGTTAAAATTAGTGAGCTTGGGGTGGCAGCGGAACGAGCATACGCTTGTAAAACTATCAGAAAAGAAAGTTCTATTGCACCGCGCAACTGTCCTCGTCGGAATCCCGACAGAGACTTAACCCCTTGACCAAAAGTCAAGGGGGAAGGAACTCTTAGACCCGACTCGAGACCCTGTGTCTATAAAAGGAGGGGCCGGGGACCAAGAAGATATCTTTTGGCTGCTCACCGAAGAGAGGAAGCTCTTCTTTTTATCTTGTATTTTTACTTTGCACTTTTTATTTTAAACTTTAAACGATGACTGGGTGAGTGAGAATAAATTATTGTATTGAAAACTGTGCTTTTATTCACTCTGGGTAAGCCTACCAGTTTTGTAGGGCTTACAAACTGGCGCCCAACGTGGGGCTTTGAGAACATAGAGTAATACATGTACTTAGTTTAATTTTTCTCTAAGTTTAATTTAAAAGAGTGTTGTGGTCGCGAGCCGATTTAGTTGATTGAAAGTTAGTTTAGTTTAGAAATTAGTGATTTTAGTATAGTGATATCACTATAGTGAATTATGCCGGAAACTAGATCCGGGGTTTCCGCTAATAATGGTGAAGGCACTGAGTCCGGAGACCCGGCTCAGCAAATGAGCCAAATTATTAGTGATGCCTTGCGTCAAGCCTTTCAAGGTTTTGTCTCAGGTAGTGGGGTAGCTAGTGTTGGAAATCCAACACAAACACCTCAGGTAAGGCTGCGAGTAGACGCTCCAACCTATTTAGGACCCGCAGATGAGAAATCCCCGATGGATTTCCTCAAGGCTCGTCTGCGGTATCAATCAGCGACCAGCTATAATGATAAGGATATCCTTTTTCACGTGATCCCTTTGTCTTTACAAGGGCCGGCCGATCGCTGGTTTAAATTTGTGGGGGGTTCAGCCGCTTTCGGAATTCCGAGAGTGTTTTAGGAAGGAGTATCAGGCTACTGATTACTCTAGGCGCATACAAATTGAGTTGGATAACCGTACTCAAGGAGAAAATGAACCGTTGACTCAGTACATCCATTGTTTATCGGAATATTCTCACCGATTAGAAAAACCGGAGTCTGAGTCGGTACAAATTCAGCAAGTCCTACGGCAGTGTCATCCGACATACCGTCGAATGCTAAGGGGGAAAGCTTTCGCTACCCTTGCTGAATTTGCTGAGGAGGCTAAGACTATTCAATGTACAGACCCCCACCGTCAATGGCGGAATCCTTAGAACCTGATTTGGCATATGGGGCAAGCGCTACGATTGAGCAATCGCATCAATCGGTTAGTAAAGCCGTCAGTATGTCTGTTTCTGCGGATGCAAATGCATTTGTGGGAAATCAGGTGGGAGTAGGATTGGCAGCCTTGGATCCGTACTCTTATTTTAGAGTACAGAGACAAGTGATGAAGCTAGAATGCTTGAGTTTACCGACAAAGTATAAGCCTTCGCGTTCATTTTCTATTATCTAAAGCAAGGATTATTCTATATACAGATGTAGTATAGCTTAAGTAATATATAAATAGCCATTTCAAATAATAATATTAAAAATATCCTTGGAATATCAAAATGAAACAGAGCCTAAAAAATACCTAACTACTAAAGGAATTGAAATTACGAAAATATTTCCATATAATCACTTTATATTACGAAAAAAAGAAATATTAAAATTTTTGTAAGATTTCTTTACACAAGCGAACTGCTAACGCGGTGCATTAGTAGAGCAACGGACAGACACACACAGACAAACACATATACTGATGTTTAACTCTTTCTGTATTAATTTTGAGTTGATAAACCAGATTTTCTTAAATTCTAAAATAAATATAATTAATATTATATATTTTCTTCGTTAATTATTCCCCTTGTTGAGCGTTACATCGTTTTTAAAAAATAATTAGACATTCTTGAGAGACTTGACTAATATTGACGTTTGAAACGAAGGATACGCCTACTGTTTCGCGCTACCCAAATCGGTAGTATATAAATGTTTCAAATATTAGGGTGATAAGAACAGTGCAATTGCGTGAACCTATGGTGGAAGCCCACCAGTGGGAGGCTAGACGTTTCTCGAAACCGTAGCCGGTCGCCGCGTATGTCTTAACCTTAACGATGACTATGGAGATAGAAGCCAGTACGTACAAACTGGTGTCCATGTGGAATGGACAAAAGACCGGATGATGGTGGTGTTTAGAAGCCAGTACGTACAAACTGGTGTCCATGTGGAATGGACAAAAGACCGGATGATGGTGGTGTATAGAAGCCAGTAAGTACAGACTGGTGTCCATGTGGGATGGACAAAAACAAGAAGTTGGGAGTGTTATACAGGCAATGAAGTAATAGCCAGTGTAAGATTAATAGAATTTTACAAATTTCCGGGAACTGTATATGCGGTTCGGAAATTGAGAACACATTTGCTCCGATTTGCAAACTGAGAACGCGGTCCCCTGTGGTGTAACAACAGACACACAACTCGAAATTAGGACCGCTCCGTGACATAATTCATTCGGAGAGGTAATAAAAAATAAATAGTAAAAGGTTTCATTAAAAGTTGGGAAACCAAATAAACGTCTCGGAGTTGAGACGAGGGCGTACTCTTTCAAACAATAATTTACTTTCTAAACACAGGTCCATTAGCCAATGAGAAAAACTGGAAATACATAGTTCAAATTTGGCGAGTTATTGCCAAGGGCATTTGTAAAGGTTAAAGCGTATAATCATTTTCTATGTATCCTCAATTCTAATGCGAACCTAATATATATCACTTAAATGTGGATTAAAGTTTCGGCTCACTCTGAACCGTAAAGACTTCCTAAAAGAGGACACGAAACAAGGTCAATTTTCGTTTTTATCTAAGGCATATTATTTCATAGACCCGATCGTTTCAACACTGGGGAAAATGAAGTATTAGCATACACATTACACGTTACAATTTACGTTTACACTATATATAAATGTAGTAAAGCTGAATTAAAAGTTAAACACCAAATTTGAAATGTTAATATCAAAAGATGTTCTTGGAATATTGAGATGAAACAGAGCTTTATAGCTACACAACTACTAAAAGAATCGTAATGCCGAAAAATATTTAAAATAGTTCCATTAAATATTCTGCAAATAGAAAATGTTACCGTTTTGTAAGAGATCTTTTCATCCTACTCGCTTCATATTAACATGATATTAACATTGATATGCGGGTAGTGTTTCGATTCAGATGCAATCTTCATTACTCGTTCTATATAAACTCTCACTTGTGTCATTCCAAAGAAAGAGGTTTATCTTAAATAATTAAATAAATGTAACTGATATTAAATATTTTAATCGTCAGTAACTTACGTTAATTATAGTTAAGTCGGTTTGTGAAACTTAATTCCTAAAATAATTTTAAACATAGCTACCTTTAACGTTATACCTCTAGGGAACACCTGTATCAGAACTTTTGTAAATTTAGGGTATATAAGGCGATTGATTCACACTTTGGGATAAGAAAATGCGCAATTGCGTGAACCATTGGTGGAAGTCCTGCCATTGGCTGGCTAGACGTTTATCTTAACCCTAGCCCCTCGC
Organism: Phalangium opilio; assembly: GCA_019434445.1. Taxonomy (NCBI): domain Eukaryota; kingdom Metazoa; phylum Arthropoda; class Arachnida; order Opiliones; family Phalangiidae; genus Phalangium; species Phalangium opilio. The sequence continues at coordinate 33,134 of JAEQBA010002475.1, forward strand.
CGCGTACATTTTAAGCCTAACGACGATGATGGAGTAGAAGCCAATGTTGCAGATTGGTGTCTATGTGGTATAGACGAAAGACCAGCAGATGGTGGTGTTAGAAGACAATAATAACAGATTATTGTGTTTGTGGTGTACACTAAAGGCGAGTGCACAGTTGTTGTTAGAAGCCATTAAAAAGCGGTTGGAATTGGGTGAAACAATGGCGGTTAGACAGCAGATGAAGGTGCAACGGATAGTTAATGATTGGCGTTAAATAAGATGGATAAAGCAAGGAAGTAAAATTTTTTGAATTACTGTATACTGCGAACTTGGTTCGGAAGTTGCGAACACGTTAGCTCCGATTTGCCAACTGCGAACACGGTGACAGACAGACACACACACACAGACATGTCCAGTGTAGTACCTCTCCGTGACGTCATCGTCACTCGGAGAAGAAAAAACTATGGCTGTGTCAACAGTTTAAATTTAAACTAATGTGCCAACGTTTCAATATAATGCTTGTTATGGGACAGAGTAAAAATTGTTAACTATTTTTAAACCAAGTTTTACCCATATACCCTAATTTTCCATTATCAAACCTAATATGGAATATGGAAAAATGTTTAACTATGTTTATACCATATTTTAACCATATATCCTGACTTTCCATTACCAAACCATATATGGAATAGAGAAAAAATGGTTAAATAATTTTAAACCAAATTCGAACTATATATCCAACTTTCCATTATCAAACCATATATGGAATGGTCAAAAGTTTTTAACATAAACCATTTCTTAACCATATTTTAACCACTTATCCTAACATGCCATTATCTAACCATATATGGAATAGTCAGACATTAAGATAAACCATTCATACACCATCAATGGTTTGCCAATCAAAGCAAACCATAATCACACCATTGTCTAGCTAAATTTAAACCATTAGTGGTGCAGCGGGAGAGGATATACCCTTTTTATACCATTTATGAACCATTATTTTTAACAGTGTATCCGATACCTGATATTTTAGCGTACTTAGGAAGGCGCGGTATTTCACGACAATAGATCTCACAAAGGGGTTCCTCCGAGTGAGGATGAAAGATAGCGATATACAAAAGACAGCTTTCGTGTGCCATGGGGGACTTTACGAATTTGTAAAGATGCCTTTTGGACTTAAAAACGCACCGGCATCTTTCATGCGATTAGTTGACCGTGTGTTAGGACTCTGTAAATGGAATTTCGCTCTCGGTTTTTATGATGATATCACTATATATTACGAGACGTTTGAGGATCATTTGATTCACATTCGAGAAATTCTAGGCCGCCTTAAAGATGCCGGATTAACTATTAATCCGAGCAAGGTGCAACTTTGCACAATTACCGTTAATCTTCTCGGTTATAAGGTTGGTCCAGGGCGCTGTATGCCAAACCCGGATAAATTTCGAGCGATTGAGGAATTCCCCATCCCTCGAGACGTGAAATCATTACAAAGATTTCTTGGCATGATAGGTTATTACCGCCAGTTTATACCGAACTTTGCGGGAATAGCTCGTCCTTTGTATAACCTATTTAAGAAGGATTCCACGTGGCGTAGGGAGGAAACCCATACCAACGCTATGAGGGAGTTAGTGGAAAAGGTAAAGAGTACCTCGGAATAAGCTCTCCCGGATTTGAATAAGAAATTTCTTATTCAAACCGATGCTGGTAGCCACGGCTTGGGTGCAGTATTGGCACTAGAGACAGATAGAGGATTAATGCCTATCTGGTTTATAAGTCGTGGGCTGACTTCAGCTGAGCGTAATTATTCCACTACAGAATTAGAATGTCTTGCTGTAGTATTCGCTCTCAAGAAATTTAAAAAGTATGTTGAAGGTACTGATGTGAAAATCAAAACCGATCATCAGGCCCTTCAATGGCTTAAAAAGATGAAAGAGCCAGTTGGAAGATTAGCCCGCTGGTCTCTAGGCCTCCAACCATTTAATTACGAGGTGCGATACCGCCCTGATAAATTAAATTTTGTAGCCGATGCTCTAAGTCGGACTCCAATCGAAACCGATTTGGCCGACGAAGAAGCCGTCACATTGGTTGCAAATGAAGTAGTGGGGGTAACACACCCAAGTTGGGTTTACCTTTTAATAGAGAGGCGATAATAAAATCCCAAGCTACTGATCCAGAGTTATCTCGTTTAATCGAGGAGTTAGAGCGTGTTAGAAGCTCTGTAGACCCGGAAACGGCAATAAAGGCCGGGGCAGTATTGGATCAGTATGTAATGTATCAAGACGGTCTTCTATTAAGATACTTCGCACCATGGGACGAGGAGGATGAGGATGCCCTAGAGAAAGCTTGGAAGGTAGTATTACCTCGAAGCTTGAGGCTAGAGGCAATTAAATATTTTCACGACGAGCCCCTTGCCGGCCACCTGGGTGTTTGTAAAACGTGTAAACGTTTAAAATCCCGAGTCACGTGGTCGGGTATGAAGCGCGACGTTTTAAAGTATGTTCGGGGTTGTGAGATGTGTCAAAAATCGAAGCCATCTGTACAATTAACGCCCGGACTGCTATCAAGCGTTCGTAGCGAAAGGCCGTGGGAATTAGTGACCGGTGATCTCATGGGTCCCTATTATAAAAAAACGTCTTGGTTTGGACCAAGGCCGAAAAAACAAACGATATGTGTGAGGTTTATCCATTTACTGAAGTTTCAGATATTGAAATTTTTTTCTAGTTATTTCTATCCACTCAATCCTTAATCAATATCTAATTCAATCAACTGATTTTACTGTTAATCGATCTAGTCCCTCTAAATTAATTGAAAAATTACATATCTACGCTTTTTCAAGAACAATTACATTTTCCGAAAACCTTTTATCATGAAATTAATTATTTTGAAGGGAGTACGTGTTGAGGGATTAGTATTGAATATTTGAAATGTTCTACTGGATGTCTAACAAGTTGGGAAAACCAATATATTACCTCTCCGAGTCAAGAGGTCTACTACAACAAAGTTATTTACCTAGATATGGAATTATTTCTCTTTTTTGAAGTAAAAATTTACGAAATATTGAAGCAGTATTCCAAGCATAGCGAATATACAGTAAAGCAGACGACATTTTACATCCAATAAGGATAAATCTTGTACACATGGAAATCAGTTAATGGCAAAAAGAACAGGAAATGAAGTCTACGCTTCAGCTGTTTACCCTATATTCTGATAGCTACATTCACAACTGGTTTGCAGTGTAAACACTATCGTCTCGTCTCACCTCAACAATATTCATAGTTTTCCAACATGAGTGTTAACGTTAAATAATACCAAAGCTAAATTGTAGCTAGACGCACTGATAGCCAATGCGCACCATCAGAGAGAATTTAGAAGGGGAGTGGAAGGGGTGGTTTGGAATGTAGCGCAACGTCGTCTGCTAAACGTTATCTAGGCAGGTCTATTTCCGGTATGACGCCTTGGTAACAGAGAGATTTCTGAACACGTGACCGGAAACTCGCCTACCCCAAAAAGCTCAACGCGACATCTTGTTTAGGCGTCATCACGTTTAATAGAGTCAAAGGGGGGGCCTTTTTCTCCCCTTCTAAATTCTCTCTGGCACCATAAAGAGAATAAAAACTCTGTAGCTTAGCCCTACTAATCTAACTGCCACCATGATCTTTTCTTCTATTATAAAATCTTAACCTGCTTATTTAAGAGTGTATTTAACTTTCGGCTCACTCTGAACCGTTGATGTCTCTTCATTTCAGACACGAAAATCAAAACCCAAAGTTTATTTCACCTTAGCCCTCAATTATTTACTCTATATTTCACTAATATTATTGCAAGTAATACTAGATATACCCGCCGGAGTCTAGATCTTAGCTTTCTTCATGAAATTACTAAACCAAGGATTATTCTATATACAGATGTAGTATAGCTTAAGTAATATATAAACAGCCATTTCAAATAATAATATTAAAAAAATCTTTGGAATATCAAAATGAAACAGAGCTTTAAAGCTACAAAAGCACTAAATGCATCATAATTACGAAAACTATTTCATCATATTCACTTTATATTAAGGATAAAGGGAATATTATGGTTCTGTAGGATTTCTTTACACATCAAAACAAAACGAACTTCTAACGCAGCGCACTGCGGCACTAGTGTAATAACGGACGGACACACACAGACAATAACATAGACTGCTTTTTAACTCTTTCCGTATTAATTTTGAATTGAGAAACAAGATTATCTTAAATATTAAAATAAATATAATAAATATTTAATATTTTCTTCGTTAGTTATTCGCCTTATTGAACGTTACATCGTTTTAAAAAAGAACAATTAAACATTCTTAAGAGACTTGACTAATATTGGCGTTTGAAATGAAGCATACGCCGGTTGCTTCGCCTTACTAAAATAGGTAGTATATAAGGGTTTCGAATCGCAGCTATGGATAAGAACAGCGCAATTGCGTGAACCTTTGGTGGAAGCCCCACCTTAGGGAGGCCGGACGTTTCTCGTGACCCTGGCCGATCGCCGCGTATGTCTTAACCTTAAGGATGATGATGTAGTAGAAGCCAGGTGTGCAGACTGGTGTCCATGTGTGATGGACAAAAACAATGACCAGAAGATGGTGGTGTATAGAAACCAGTGTGTACAGACTGGTGTCAGTGTGGGATGGACAAAGACCAGAAGATGGTGGTGTGTAGAAGCCTGTGTGTACAGACTGGTGTCCATGTGGGATGGACAAAGACCAGAAGATGGTGGTGTGTAGAAGCCAGTGTGTACAGACTGGTGTCCATGTGGGATGGACAAAGAGCAGATGAAGGTGGATTATAGAAGTCAGTGAGATGGACAAATGGCCTGAGGATAGTGGTGTTAGATAGGCAATGGATAATAGCCATTGTAAGTGGAATTCAATTTTCCAAATTTCCGGGAACTGTAAATGCGGTCTGGAATTTGGGAAAACGTTTGCTCCGATTTGAAAACTGCGAACGCGGTCCCCTGGGGTGTAAGTCAATAACAACAGACTGACACACACAGAGACAGACACACAGACAGACAGACAGACAGACACGTCGAAATTAGAACCTCTCCGTGACATACGTCACTCGGAGAGGTAAAAAGAGCAAGCGAACTTTGGTATAACCAGAAGCCGATTAGGCTTTACACATGAAGTACGTAACATGTGCCTTGGGGAGCTACACGATATTCTCTAAGCTCCTAGGAAAGAACCTCCCCTTACGCGGAGGGAAATAGTTCAGTAACGCGGCTCCTTCGGATCCATCGGATCCTTCCGCCTAAAGAACCGATTTACCATGTACCTAAATTCGAGAACTACTATAAAGACTGAGTAGGGTATCTAAAATATTCTTTAGATAAAACTGTTCACAATACCAAAGATTATTTGGGAGTAAGGCGTTAAAATGTTATCAATCTGGGTAGCTTTTGCTTGGACTATTTAAGACGCCGTGCATCTGTTTTTACGAGGAATGTTTTCTGTTCTCGCGGGTACGGCGAGCTCAGCCGCCGGCAGCTCGGGAATCGGGATACCGCTGTTACCTAGACAAGGCCTAGTGTAGATTTAGAGTCTATAATTATTCGCAGAGCTATTTTTCTGTTGAAATTAGAGAACTAGTATAAATATTGAGTAGAGTGTCTGAAATATTCATTAGTTAAAACTATTCACAATACGAAAGATTATTTGGGAGTTAGGCACGAAGATCCTATCAATCTGGGTAGCTTTTGCTTGGCCTATTTAAGACGCCGTGCATCTGTTTTTTAATGAGGTATTTTTCTGTTCTCGCCGTTACGGCAAGCCCGGCCGCCGGCAGCTCGAGATGCGCCGCTTGGCCTCAGCCGCTGATATCTAGCCTAGGCTTAGTGTAGTTTTCGTGTCTAATTTTATTCGCAGAGCTATTTTCTGTTGAAATTTAACGAAAATCTTATCATATTTAGTTGAAGACTAAGTAAATGTCTCAAAGCATTTCGAAACTTGAGCTTTAAAACGTTGAATATTTTATAACGACAACGGAACGGTACCGCAAATTCGCCTTCCGGGGACCGGGCCTCCCGGTTATGTCGACGGCGACGTCGAGTCGAGGTCCCATGCAAGAAAATAGTAATAGCCGTCGCCTATTGGTCTGGCATTAAAGAGGTTATTTATGGTTAGGGGGCTCATGATTGGTTAAAAGCTTTTTTGTTCGTCTGCTTAGTTTTTACTTCGAGAATATCATGAAACCAATGTGCAAAGCTATGGAAAAGTGGCACTTACGTACTTTATGTGTGAAGCATAATCCGCTTTTGGTATAACTCGAATGGAAAATGTAAATATTTAAACCAGGGTGTTGCGCGAATTTATACATTTAATTTCGTATATAGAAATTCTTCATTTCTATTGCCGCCTCTATGAAGGTAAAGTTGCACTGGAACTTCCATTTCCGTACTTTAGAATTTCTTGGTCATAACTCAGTCTTCATTTGAAACGTCACCACCCCTTTCTACATTGTTGGCGCTACTTTTACACCGGTTACGTATTACGCGTAATCATTTTAGCAAGCGCAAAGATCAGGGGCGAGGTGTATTCTCCCTCGCACCAAGGGTCATCGCCAGACGGTGCCAAAGTTCACTACGGGCAGGAGGCTAGTCAACTAGCACTGCCTATAGCGGTGTTTCTTAGCGAGCGAGAGAATGAGAGAAAACACCCCAATGGCGGGATCACACCTGTGTTTTAGTTTCTCTGTATGTAATTTCCAAAATGGTCTACTCACTTACAAATGTACACCGATTACACTGAGTGATCGGTCGTTCGGGCGCTAGCGAGTGTCAAGCCATAACCATAATCATTCATGTACACGAATGTTTTATAGTGTTGGGTTAATAAGGTTGGTGGGCAAGTCCGGAGTGTCATGTACCGTTTACTAATGTGAAAAGGTTTCGATCTATTGGCTGAGTATGTTGCGACGGCTCAGATGACCCATACACTGGAACCACTGGTTATTATGAAACGCCATATATTGGGAAAATAGAGGAAGGGAAGGGGTGTCGGAGTTAAATATGACCTTCTTGGCATAACTAGTAATGAATGATGTGTTTATTATTTCCGCGGGAAATGAATATAACAAGTCATTGGTACTGAGAAGTATTTCTGTTTATGTGATCTTTACCCTTTACCACACAGGATAAACTTTGTTGTTTTGTCTTAAGTAGACGACATTCACTGTAAACGACAGTCTTATCAACAACTTAAAACAGATTTAAACTTCTTTTGGTGCAAACTTGAAAATTTGTCAAGCCAGCAACAATTAAAACTATGTCGGGCAAGGTGCTTACAAGTTAGTGAGCATCGACACGAAATCCCTTCAAAATAATTAATTTCATGATAAAAGGTTTTCGGATAATGTAATTGTTCTTGAAAAAGCGTAGATATGTAATTTTTCAATTCATTTAGAGGGACTAGATCGATTAACAGTAAAATCAGTTGATTGAATTAAATATTGATTAAGGATTGAGTGGATAGAAATAACTAGAAAAAAATTTCAATATCTGAACTTCAGTCAATTGATAAACCTCACACATATCGTTTGTTTTTTCGGCCTTGGTCCAAACCAAGACGTTTTTTTATAATATCTGTCACTTCAGTCTTAATGTAATTAAATTTTGAATAATTATGTTTGCTTTACCGTCATACCATTGCACTCTAAAATATAACGGTGCATTCAAACACCATTTATGCTGTTTTTTCCGGTGCCAAAAAGACATCATTTATGGTGTACTTTAACCCCATTTTATGATCAATTGACGCCATTTTCTAATATTATTTGCAAGTATTAAGGAAATATTAGGCATTTATGCACCATTTACAGTGGTTTTAACATCTTTTTTAGGCAATCTGTTGAACTTCTAATATTACTTAGTTAAATGGTGTTAAAAGTAGGGAAAAAGTACGCTACCTATGTCACATTATCAAACCAAGTGAAGTGAAAAACTGTGAAATAGTTGTTAAATATTTATTTTTTCCATATTTAGCACCACGTTTATGGTGTAAAACAAACCCGTTAATACACCATTTCAAGTCCCTGTTTACCCATTTAAAGACCCTATTTCCCCCGTTTTAAGGCCGTATTGACCCATTTAGGTCTGATTAATTTATAAAGATTGAGTGGTTATGTAAAATGAGAGAAAATCCCATCTATTTTGTAAAACATTAAGCAAAATTTATAGTTTAGAAGAATGAAATATTTTTAAGTCGCAGAAATGGACCGTTATAAAGCGATTCGCTTATTTTAATTTTTAAGTCAAATTACGTAACACTGTAACGAACTTAAACGAAGTTTGAACATAGAATGAGTTCCCAAAAATAATTTTCTAAAGTAATATAGTGCCTATATTATTACATATTATTAAAAGCAAATATTTTTATTTTTAAACGCTGTCAACGATTAAACGTTTGTTATTATTGAACTATTTTTTTATTAAATTTATAGCATTTATAGGATAAATACTTCTACTATTAAGAGGCACAATGCTTGAAATTTGTGTCTCAATGAAACGTAACCTAACTACATATGCCTTACCTAACCCGACCAATAAAACAAGCAATATTTTCAACGTTTTTAGTTGAAGGACCTTGAAAATAAACGATTTTTTTGGAAAAGGCCCGCGTTGTTTAGGAATGACCTAATATTAATCTCGGTTTGTAAAATAAAAATAAAATTTTATGCCATGAAATATTTTCCAATAACCAATAATTGAACGCATGTATTTTTAAAAAATTGTGCATACAAAACTCAGAAAGGTTTTTAAGTGTTGTTTTAAAAAGTAAAACATGCTCATTATTAAAACCAATCTCACTCCATTAGTTGTTGCCCAAAAGAGTTCATTTGGATAATTTTAACGGCATTAACTTATTAATCGTGTTCATTCAGGATTGATATAATAAGAAAGCCTTCAACGTGTAGACATACACAATAGGAAAGGTAGTGAAGTCCCACCGAACACGACTATAAATATCCTGTAAATCAGGCGTATGGTCCTGAAATGGGGTGAACATGGGTTTGATATGAGATTAATAGGGGTTTTTAAATTGGGACATGAACTGGGTAAATATGGACTTGAAATGGGGGTAATATGGACTTGAAATGGGGGTAAATATGGACTTGAAATGGGGGTAAATATGGACTTGAAATGGGGGTAAATATGGACTTGAAATGGGGGTAAATATGGACTTGAAATGGGGGTAAATATGGACTTGAAATGGGGGTAAATATGGACTTGAAAGGGGGTAAATATGGACTTGAAAATGGGGAAATATGGACTTGAAATGGGGGTAAATATGGACTTGAAATGGGGGTAAAT
>JAEQBA010002476.1:0-16786 GCA_019434445.1 Phalangium opilio
ATAAATTTACAAGTGGGGACCTTCACTGTCATTTCAACAGGACAAGTGGGGTCTTTTAACACACATTTTCTAATTTCATGTATATTTTAATTTTATAGTTTAAATATTGATTATCAGAATGAAATTTAGGTAATCGTCCTATTTCTAGCTTAACACTTAAGTTTTGAGCTAATTTCAGGTTTACAAGTGGGGACCTAACCGTCTTCTAACCTTATATCTGGGGACATTTGTGTATAAATTATTAGATTTTGAATAAGTGTCGAAGCCTATATGGTTCCATCAGGTATTTCAAATTCATTTTTCACACTCGATAAATTTACAAGTGGGGACCTTCACTGTCATTTCAACAGACAAGTGGGGTCTTTTAAACACACATTTTGAAATTTCATGTATATTATAATTTTATTGTTAAAATTTGATTATCAGAATGAAATTTAGGTAATCGGACCTTTTAAAGGGCGGGTTAACACTTAAGTTTTGAGCTGATTTCAGGTTTACAAGTGGGGAACTAAACCGTCTTCTAACCTATATCTGGGGACATTGTGTATAAATTATTAGATTTTGAATTAGTGTCGAAGCCTATATGGTTCCATCAGGTATTTCAATTTCATTTTTCACACTCGATAAATTTACAAGTGGGGACCTTCACTGTCATTTCAACAGACAAGTGGGGTCTTTTAAACACACATTTTCTAATTTCATGTATATTTTAATTTTATAGTTTAAATATTGATTATTATAATGAAATTTAGGTAATCGGACCTTTTAAAGGCTTAACACTTAAGTTTTGAGCTAATTTCAGGTTTACAGTGGGGACCTAAACCGTCTTCCAACCTTATATCTGGGGACATTTGTGTATAAATTATTAGGTTTTGAATTAGTGTCAAAGCCTATAAGGTTCCATCAAGTATTTCAATTTCATTTTTCACACTCGATAAATTTACAAGTGGGGACCTTCACTGTCATTTCAACAGACAAGTGGGGTCTTTTAAACACACATTTTCTAATTTCATGTATATTTAATTTTATGTTTAAATATTGATTATTATAATGAAATTTAGGTAATCGGTCCTATTTCTAGCTTAACACTTAAGTTTTGAGCTAATTTCAGGTTTACAAGTGGGGACCTAAACCGTCTTCCAACCTTATATCTGGGGACATTTGTGTATAAATTATTAGATTTTGAATTAGTGTCGAAGCCTATATGGTTCCATCAGGTATTTCAATTTCATTTTTCACACTCGATAAATTACAAGTGGGGACCTTCACTGTCATTTCAACAGACAAGTGGGGTCTTTTAAACACACATTTTCTAATTTCATGTATATTTTAATTTTATAGTTTAAATATTGATTATCAGAATGAAATTTAAGTAATCGGACCTATTTAAAGCTTAACACTTAAGTTTTGAGCTAATTTCAGGTTTACAAGTGGGGACCTAAACCGTCTTCTAACCTTATATCTGGGGACATTTGTGTAAATTATTAGATTTTGAATAGTGTCGAAGCCTATATGGTTCCATCAGGTATTTCAAATTCATTTTCACACTCGATAAATTTACAAGTGGGGACCTTCACAGTCATTTCAACAGACAAGTGGGGTCTTTTAAACACACATTTGAAATTTCATGTATATTAAATTTTTTGTTTAAAATATTGATTATCAGAATGAAATTTAGGTAATCGGACCTTTTAAAGCGGCTTAACACTTAAGTTTTGAGCTGATTTCAGGGTTTACAAGTGGGGAACTAAACGTCTTCTAACCTTATATCTGGGGACATTTGTGTATAAATTATTAGATTTTGAATTAGTGTCGAAGCCTATATGTTTCCATCAGGTATTTCAATTTCATTTTTCACACTCGATAAATTTACAAGTGGGGACCTTCACTGTCATTTCAACAGACAAGTGGGGTCTTTTAAACACACATTTTCTAATTTCATGTATATTTTAATTTTATAGTTTAAATATTGATTATTATAATGAAATTTAGGTAATCGGAACTTTTAAAGGCTTAACACTTAAGTTTTGAGCTAATTTCAGGTTTACAAGTGGGGACCTAAACCGTCTTCCAACCTTATATCTGGGGACATTTGTGTATAAATATTAGATTTTGAATTAGTGTCAAAGCCTATAAGGTTCCATCAAGTATTTCAATTTCATTTTCACACTCGATAAATTTACAAGTGGGGACCTTCACTGTCATTTCAACAGACAAGTGGGGTCTTTTAAACACACATTTTCTAATTTCATGTATATTTAATTTTATATTTATATTGATTATTATAATGAAATTTAGGTAATCGGACCTTTTAAAGGCTTAACACTTAAGTTTTGAGCTAATTTCAGGTTTACAAGTGGGGACCTAAACCGTCTTCCAACCTTATATCTGGGGACATTTGTGTATAAATTATTAGATTTTGAATTAGTGTCGAAGCCTATATGGTTCCATCAGGTATTTCAATTTCATTTTTCACACTCGATAAATTTACAAGTGGGGACCTTCACTGTCATTTCAACAGACAAGTGGGGTCTTTTAAACACACATTTTCTAATTTCATGTATATTTAATTTTATAGTTTAAAATATGATTATTATAATGAAATTTAGGAATCGGACCTTTTAAAGGCTTAACACTTAAGTTTTGAGCTAATTTCAGGTTTACAAGTGGGGACCTAAACCGTCTTCCAACCTTATATCTGGGGACATTTGTGTATAAATTATTAGATTTTGAATTAGTGTCGAAGCCTATATGGTTCCATCAGGTATTTCAATTTCATTTTTCACACTCGATAAATTTACAAGTGGGGACCTTCACTGTCATTTCAACAGACAAGTGGGGTCTTTTAAACACACATTTTCTAATTTCATGTATATTTTAATTTTATAGTTTAAATTTGATTATTATAATGAAATTTAGGTAATCGAACTTTTAAAGGCTTAACACTTAAGTTTTGAGCTATTTCAGGTTTACAAGTGGGGACCTAAACCGTCTTCCAACCTTATATCTGGGGACATTTGTGTATAAATTATTAGATTTTGAATTAGTGTCGAAGCCTATATGGTTCCATCAGGTATTTCAATTTCATTTTTCACACTCGATAAATTTACAAGTGGGGACCTTCACTGTCATTTCAACAGACAAGTGGGGTCTTTTAAACACACATTTTCTAATTTCATGTATATTTTATTTTATATAGTTTAAATATTGATTATTATAATGAAATTTAGGTAATCGGACCTTTTAAAGGCTTAACACTTAAGTTTTGAGCTAATTTCAGGTTTACAAGTGGGGACCTAAACCGTCTTCCAACCTTATATCTGGGGACATTTGTGTATAAATTATTAGATTTTGAATTAGTGTCGAAGCCTATATGGTTCCATCAGGTATTTCAATTTCATTTTTCACACTCGATAAATTTACAAGTGGGGACCTTCACTGTCATTTCAACAGACAAGTGGGGTCTTTTAAACACACATTTTCTAATTTCATGTATATTTTAATTTTATAGTTTAAATATTGATTATTATAATGAAATTTAGGTAATCGGAACTTTTAAAGGCTTAACACTTAAGTTTTGAGCTAATTTCAGGTTTACAAGTGGGGACCTAAACCGTCTTCCAACCTTATATCTGGGGACATTTGTGTATAAATTATTAGATTTTGAATTAGTGTCGAAGCCTATATGGTTCCATCAGGTATTTCAATTTCATTTTTCACACTCGATAAATTTACAAGTGGGGACCTTCACTGTCATTTCAACAGACAAGTGGGGTCTTTTAAACACACATTTTCTAATTTCATGTATATTTTAATTTTATAGTTTAAATATTGATTATTATAATGAACAACAACGTATTTAGGTAATCCGAACTTTTAAAGGCTTAACACTTAAGTTTTGAGCTGATTTCAGGTTTACAAGTGGGGACCTAAACCGTCTTCTAACCTTATATCTGGGGACATTTGTGTATAAATTATTAGATTTTGAATAAGTGTCGAAGCCTATATGGTTTCATCAGTTATTTCAATTTCCTTTTTCACAGTCGATAAATTTACAAGTGGAGACCTTCACTGTCATTTCAACAGACAAGTGGGGTCTTTTAAACTCACATTTTCAAATTTCATGTATATTATAATTTTATAGTTAAAATATTGATTATCAGAATGAAATTTAAGTAATCAGTCCTATTTCTAGCTTAACACTCAAGTTTTGAGCTAATTTCAGGTTTACAAGCGGGGACTAAACCGTTTTCCAACCTTATATCTGGGGACATTTGTGTATAAATTATTAGATTTTGAATAAGTGTCGAAGCCTATATGGTTCCATCAGGTATTTCAAATTCATTTTTCACACTCGATAAATTTACAAGTGGGGACCTTCACAGTCATTTCAACAGACAAGTGGGGTCTTTTAAACACACATTTTGAAATTTCATGTATATTATAATTTTATTGTTAAAATATTGATTATCAGAATGAAATTTAGGTAATCGGACCTTTTAAAGGGCGGGCTTAACACTTAAGTTTTGAGCTGATTTCAGGTTTACAAGTGGGGAACTAAACCGTCTTCTAACCTTATATCTGGGGACATTTGTGTATAAATTATTAGATTTTGAATTAGTGTCGAAGCCTATATGTTTCCATCAGGTATTTCAATTTCATTTTTCACACTCGATAAATTTACAAGTGGGGACTTCACTGTCATTTCAACAGACAAGTGGGGTCTTTTAAACACACATTTTCTAATTTCATGTATATTTAATTTTATAGTTTAAATATTGATTATTATAATGAAATTTAGGTAATCCGAACTTTTAAAGGCTTAACACTTAAGTTTTGAGCTGATTTCAGGTTTACAAGTGGGGACCTAAACCGTCTTCTAACCTTATATCTGGGGACATTTGTGTATAAATTATTAGATTTTGAATAAGTGTCGAAGCCTATATGGTTCCATCCGTTATTTCAATTTCCTTTTTCACAGTCGATAAATTTACAAGTGGAGACCTTCACTGTCATTTCAACAGACAAGTGGGGTCTTTTAAACTCACATTTTCAAATTTCATGTATATTATAATTTTATAGTTAAAATATTGATTATCAGAATGAAATTTAAGTAATCAGTCCTATTTCTAGCTTAACACTCAAGTTTTGAGCTAATTTCAGGTTTACAAGCGGGGACTAAACCGTCTTCCAACCTTATATCTGGGGACATTTGTGTATAAATTATTAGATTTTGAATAAGTGTCGAAGCCTATATGGTTCCATCAGGTATTTCAAATTCATTTTTCACACTCGATAAATTTACAAGTGGGGACCTTCACAGTCATTTCAACAGACAAGTGGGGTCTTTTAAACACACATTTTGAAATTTCATGTATATTATAATTTTATTGTTAAAATATTGATTATCAGAATGAAATTTAGGTAATCGGACCTTTTAAAGGGCGGGCTTAACACTTAAGTTTTGAGCTGATTTCAGGTTTACAAGTGGGGAACTAAACCGTCTTCTAACCTTATATCTGGGGACATTTGTGTATAAATTATTAGATTTTGAATTAGTGTCGAAGCCTATATGTTTCCATCAGGTATTTCAATTTCATTTTTCACACTCGATAAATTTACAAGTGGGGACCTTCACTGTCATTTCAACAGACAAGTGGGGTCTTTTAAACACACATTTTCTAATTTCATGTATATTATAATTTTATTGTTAAAATATTGATTATCAGAATGAAATTTAGGTAATCGGACCTTTTAAAGGGCGGGCTTAACACTTAAGTTTTGAGCTGATTTTAGGTTTACAAGTGGGGACCTAAACCGTCTTCCAACCTTATATCTGGGGACATTTGTGTATAAATTATTAGATTTTGAATTAGTGTCGAAGCCTATATGGTTCCATCAGGTATTTCAATTTCATTTTTCACACTTGATAAATTTACAAGTGGGGACCTTCACTGTCATTTCAACAGACAAGTGGGGTCTTTTAAACACACATTTTCTAATTTCATGTATATTTTAATTTTATAGTTTAAATATTGATTATTATAATGAAATTTAGGTAATCGGAACTTTTAAAGGCTTAACACTTAAGTTTTGAGCTAATTTCAGGTTTACAAGTGGGGACCTAAACCGTCTTCCAACCATATATCTGGGGACATTTGTGTATAAATTATTAGGTTTTGAATTAGTGTCAAAGCCTATATGGTTCCATCAAGTATTTCAATTTCATTTTTCACACTCGATAAATTTACAAGTGGAGACCTTCACTGTCATTTCAACAGACAAGTGGGGTCTTTTAAACACACATTTTCTAATTTCATGTATATTTTAATTTTATAGTTTAAATATTGATTATTATAATGAAATTTAGGTAATCGGAACTTTTAAAGGCTTAACACTTAAGTTTTGAGCTAATTTCAGGTTTACAAGTGGGGACCTAAACCGTCTTCCAACCTTATATCTGGGGACATTTGTGTATAAATTATTAGGTTTTGAATTAGTGTCAAAGCCTATATGGTTCCATCAAGTATTTCAATTTCATTTTTCACACTCGATAAATTTACAAGTGGAGACCTTCACAGTCATTTCAACAGACAAGTGGGGTCTTTTAAACACACATTTTCAAATTTCATGTATATTATAATTTTATAGTTAAAATATTGATTATCACAATGAAATTTAAGTAATCAGTCCTATTTCTAGCTTAACACTTAAGTTTTGAGCTAATTTTAGGTTTACAAGTGGGGACCTAAACCGTCTTCCAACCTTATATCTGGGGACATTTGTGTATAAATTATTAGATTTTGAATAAGTGTCGAAGCCTATATGGTTCCATCAGGTATTTCAATTTCATTTTTCACACTCGATAAATTTACAAGTGGGGACCTTCACAGTCATTTCAACAGACAAGTGGGGTCTTTTAAACACACATTTTCAAATTTCATGTATATTATAATTTTATTGTTAAAATATTGATTATCAGAATGAAATTTAGGTAATCGGACCTTTTAAAGGGCGGGCTTAACACTTAAGTTTTGAGCTGATTTCAGGTTTACAAGTGGGGAACTAAACCGTCTTCTAACCTTATATCTGGGGACATTTGTGTATAAATTATTAGATTTTGAATTAGTGTCGAAGCCTATATGTTTAATAATAATAATAATAATAAAAGCTTTTATTTGGGATCAACCATTAAGAAGAGATTCTTATTTACATTGGTGTCCATGGGTCTAAGGCATTAATTTAATTTAATTTTAATTTAAAAATTCTATATAATTTAAAAATTTAATTGTAAAAGGTAATATAGCTAAAGGTTTGTAGTAACTTGTATAAATTACTTAGTTTTTAAAGTTTGTTTATAGCACCCGAGAGATGTAATAGATTTTGTCGAGACCGGTAGTTCGTTCCATACCCGTATTCCTCTGGTTTTCACACTTTTTGGACGGAATTTTGTTATATTACCTTCGACACAAAAATTATGGGCTTTATTCCTGGTGTTATATAGAGCACTTGGTTCAGGGAACCATTCCTGAATGAATTCTGGGACTCGCTTATATTTAATGTTGTGCATTAGAGTCAATAAATTATATAGATAGTTTTCCGATGGCGTGGAAATGTTTGCTATACGCCTTGCTTCAGTCGCAGAAGAGTATTTAGCACTTTTTGAGATTAGTTTTGCACATATAGTGTGTAAAGAGTCAAGAGTTGCGGTATTTTTGGAGTTGGTTGTACGATAAAAGATGTCTCCATAGTCGAAGATTGGTTTGATGCATGTGTTGTATAATACCCGTAACGATTGAATATCGAGGCAGCTTTGCAAAGGCCTGAGTAGCCATATCCGAGATCTAACTTTCCGTGCAACATAGGCAATTTGTGCTTCCCAATTCAGATTGTCGTCTAACCAGATACCCAGATACTTGAAGGTACTGACTCGAGAGATGGTATTATTGCAGAGAAATTGATACTGTCCGGCGGTTTTCTTCATTTTTTTATTTGGTGCTAAGATCATAAATTTGGTCTTGGTGTCATTCAGAATTAGGCCGCGGGTCATAAGAGTTCTTTTTAGGTTCGTTATGTCAGCTTCGGCTTGTGTCAGCAGGATGGTTGGGTTTTTGTTTGCTCCAATCAAGGCGGTGTCATCAGCGTATTCATGAGCGATAGTATATTTGAGAGCATTATGAAGCTTAGAGGTGTATATATTAAACAGGAGAGGGCCAAGGACACTGCCTTGCGGGACACCATGTGTTATTGGTAGTTGCTCAGAGTAATTGTTATCATAAAACACAGTCTGGTGTCTGTTGTTCAAATATGACGTTAACCAGGATAGTGCCTTATCCTTAATGCCGCAATTTTTAAGATCCTCCACAAGAGCTGTGTGGGAGACGGTGTCGAAAGCCTTAGAGAGGTCAATGAAGACGAGTATAACGTACATGTTCTGACTTAAATTATCCAAGATTGATTCATACACATTTAAGAAACACGTCATGGTTGAGTGCTTTTTGCGAAAGCCGGATTGAAGTTTGTAAAGTAGATGTCCATTTTCGAAGTAAGTTGCTAGGTGTGTGTGTACTACCTTTTCGCAAACTAGAGATAGGCTTGGCAGTATTGAAATCGGTCTATAGTTCTTGGGGTCTGTGTCGTCTCCTGACTTAAAAATTGGTATGACTTTTGCCGTCTTCCATTGCTTTGGGTAGATTCCGGAAGATAGTGAGAGGTTTAAGATCTTAGAGACTGGTTTTGACAGAATGGCGGCTAAAGCTTTTAACAATGAGGGCGCAATGCCATCCAGGCCTGTTGATTTACGCGCATTTAATGTCTTCAACATGTTAAAGACCATGTTTTCATCTACCAGGTCGAAACTTTTCAGCGGGGTTGTGGACTTGTTGCATGTTTCGTTACCCGGTGACGATGAACTGGAGATACTTTGTTGATTTATTTGGTTTAATGGGTAGATACCTAATTGATTCTGTTGTAAGATTAATGTTTCGGCAACGTGCGCAAAATAATCATTAATTGCGTTGGAGATAGATTGAGGTTCCTGGTGTGTTTCATTATTGTGCTTTATTTGCCGAATGACATTTTTAGGTTTCATTTTGATATATGGTTTTATCACTTTCCAGATATTTGTTGAGTTTTCGCCCTTGGCCAGATTATCATTAAAATAGGAGGTCTTTTGCTTATGGACAAGACTATTTACATAGTTCCTTTGCTTCCGATATAGCTCTTGGTAGGCTTCTTTATACAGAGATTGGCGGCTTTTACTTTTGAAGGTATCTCTCAAATGAATTTGATATCTTATGGAAGGGGTAAGCCATGGGGCGTTTTCAAGTCTGACATATTTCCTTTTTAAGGGTGCACAGTGATCTAGTGCTTGAGTTACAGACTGCTGAAGAGTTTCTAAGCTCTGTTCGACGTCGTATTGGTTTTCGTCCAGCACAGTTAGCCTTTGTTGGAGATTTGCGACAAAAGCGTCAGCATTAATAGCTTTGTAGTTCCGTACTTCTTTCATAGCCTTTTTAGGTTTGGGACAAATCTTTTTCCTCACAATCCAAGTCAGATCGTGATCCGAGACCCCACAGGCCACTACTTGGGTATCAATTATTCTTGTAGGATAATTGGTATATATGTGGTCGATTAGAGTAGTTGTATTTATGGTTATTCTCGTGGGAACAGTTATGAGTTGCTTAAAGTCAGTCATTATTTTACTCAGTTGCTTAGATTTTGTTGGTTGGTTGCTGGACTTTAGTTGGTCACAGTTTGTATCCCCTAAGATGAGTATTTCCGTGCTTGGTTTTTCGCTTATGAAGTTAATACAATCACTTAGATTATCGAGCGTAGCGGGAATTTTAGCATTAGGTGGAATATATATAAATCCGATCCTTATTTTGCCGGAATTTTTATAGGCGATTTCGAGCCAGATAGATTCGAGATTAGAATCATCGGTACTGTTTATTACCGGTTGCATCAATCGAGCAATAGGTAGGCCATGTTTGAAGTAAACAGCAACTCCACCTCCATTTTTTCCCGTTCGATCCTATCTCCAGAACTCATAACCGCTTATTTGGCAAATTATATCTGGTATGTCTGCCTTCATCCAGGTTTCGGTGAGTCCGAGTATGTCAATATTGTTTGTTGTTAGTAGGTTTTCTACTTCTGTAATTTTGTATTTCAGACTTCGTATATTTAGGAGCCCAATCCTGAGTCCATATTGAGAGGTGTTATATTTGAATGAAGTTTTTCTAGAGTGTGGAATTAGTCAAACCTCGTCTGTAGTATCTATCCCGGGTGGTTTTAAGTTCACCTTTCTTATCCTGACGCCTGTAGGCCAGTTTGATTTATTTCTTAGTTCAGGCTCATGAATTCTGGGGATTACGATTTCGTAGGCCTTTGTAAAGCGGTCAGTCTCTAGTAGGTTTATGCTTATGGGAGTTATCTTAAGTTCATCGAGGTGTTCTATCATTTCCTGCTGTTCGGTGTCTTTTGCCAAGTTCGATAGTGAATAAGTTACAGCATCGTTACCCGATTTGACTAGGTTTGTATCAAGTTGATTTCCCCAGACTTTGGTGTGGGTTGTCTTTTCTCTTCCTAGTATAGCACAAGAGATCCCCGTGGGCTGATAGTTGGCTTGAGAACCACATCAGTTGTCGTAGGGGAATTTAATACAAAATTTTTGTAGTAACCTTGTGTTTCTTTTGTTGATAATCTTAGGCTAGTTATTTCAATGTTATTATTTTCAATATACTCCACTAGTTCTGTTTCTGTGGTATGTCCCGCGCAGTTCCCAATAAAATAGACATTATTTACATTGATAGCCCTTATTTTAAAGGACTTGTCTACATGTAGGGCAGTTTTTGAGGTACTTTTGGTTGGCTATCTCCCAGATTAGGTCTCTGTATAGTTGAAGATTTTTGCTTATTTCTTGGATTTGATAATTTGCCCTTGGGTTTTTTGTGGGATTTATTTGCCTTTGATTATTTTTGGTTATTGGGTAACATTGGGGTGAGAGTCTCGCAAAAGGATATACCGGTTTTGCGATAACATCTCTAAAGCTTGGTTGATTAGTCGTATAATTCAGGTCCTGATTTATCGGGGCTATTTCTCGTGATATTGTATCAGTAGATGAGTAAGTTCTTGATTCAAGCATTTTAATGCTGTCGTTTGTAACTTCATTAACAATATTTATTTTTTCTTCAAGGACCGTTATCATACTTTTAAAGTTTTTAAGTTCTGCCATTATACTATCTTTAAGTTCCTGTGCTGCTTTATTTACCTGGTCAACAGATTTCAGTTTAGTTTGCAGTTCCGTAGCCATCTCATCCAGTTGAGCTTGTTGTGCTTCCACTGATGCTGTTAGGTCTGATAGCTCCTGTTTACGCTTTGATTTCCATGCCTTCAGATTCCTGAGTTCAGGTAATAAGTCTTTTAAATCAATTACTTCTTGCAGACATATGGGGCAAATCCAGAAGGATCCAGGTACGACCTTCGCATACTAAGACATTTTATATGAAACCAGCCAGTACAGAATCCACAGTTTATCATTTCGCCATGTTTTTGGCCACCTCCATTATATTTACACTCCGATAAGCAGTTTGTCATGTTAAATTAAGTAATTGTCTATATTTACGCATATAGATTTGTTAAATAAAGAATTAATTAAAGATTAATCGGTAAAAAGAACCACGTCCATCTAAGCCTTGTTGCATAGGTATTTTATGTAGAAGCAGACGACTACGGAGGTAGGAAAGAATGCGACCGTTCTCGACGAATTCTACTTGAAGGTATTTCAATTTCATTTTTCACACTCGATAAATTTACAAGTGGGGACCTTCACTGTCATTTCAACAGACAAGTGGGGTCTTTTAAACACACATTTTCTAATTTCATGTATATTTTAATTTTATAGTTTAAATATTGATTATTATAATGAAATTTAGGTAATCAGTCCTATTTCTAGCTTAACAATTAAGTTTTGAGCTAATTCAGGTTACAAGTGGGGACCTAAACCGTCTTCTAACCTTATATCTGGGGACATTTGTGTATAAATTATTAGATTTTGAATAAGTGTCGAAGCCTATATGGTTCCATCAGGTATTTCAAATTCATTTTTCACACTCGATAAATTTACAAGTGGGGACCTTCACAGTCATTTCAACAGGCAAGTGGGGTCTTTTAAACACACATTTTGAAATTTCATGTATATTATAATTTTATTGTTAAAATATTGATTATCAGAATGAAATTTAGGTAATCGGACCTTTTAAAGGGCGGGCTTAACACTTAAGTTTTGAGCTGATTTCAGGTTTACAAGTGGGGAACTAAACCGTCTTCTAACCTTATATCTGGGGACATTTGTGTATAATTATTAGATTTTGAATTAGTGTCGAAGCCTATATGTTTCCATCAGGTATTTCAATTTCATTTTTCACACTCGATAAATTTACAAGTGGGGACCTTCACTGTCATTACAACAGACAAGTGGGGTCTTTTAACACACATTTTCTAATTTCATGTATATTTTAATTTTATAGTTTAAATATTGATTATTATAATGAAATTTAGGTAATCGGAACTTTTAAAGGCTTAACACTTAAGTTTTGAGCTAATTTCAGGTTACAAGTGGGGACCTAAACCGTCTTCCATCCTTATATCTGGGGACATTTGTGTATAAATTATTAGGTTTTGAATTAGTGTCAAAGCCTATAAGGTTCCATCAAGTATTTCAATTTCATTGATCACACTCGATAAATTTAAAAGTGGAGACCTTCACTGTCATTTCAACAGACAAGTGGGGTCTTTTAACACACATTTTCTAATTTCATGTATATTTTAATTTTATAGTTTAAATATTGATTATTATAATGAAATTTAGGTAATCGGAACTTTTAAAGGCTTAACACTTAAGTTTTGAGCTAATTTCAGGTTTACAAGTGGGGACCTAAACCGTCTTCCATCCTTATATCTGGGTACATTTGTGTATAAATTATTAGGTTTTGAATTAGTGTCAAAGCCTATAAGGTTCCATCAAGTATTTCAATTTCATTGATCACACTCGATAAATTTAAAAGTGGAGACCTTCACTGTCATTTCAACAGACAAGTGGGGTCTTTTAAACACACATTTTCAAATTTCATGTATATTATAATTTTATAGTTAAAATATTGATTATCAGAATGAAATTTAAGTAATCAGTCCTATTTCTAGCTTAACACTTAAGTTTTGAGCTAATTTCAGGTTTACAAGTGGGGACCTAAACCGTCTTCTAACCTTATATCTGGGGACATTTGTGTATAAATTATTAGATTTTGAATAAGTGTCGAAGCCTATATGGTTCCATCAGGTATTTCAAATTCATTTTTCACACTCGATAAATTTACAAGTGGGGACCTTCACAGTCATTTCAACAGACAAGTGGGGTCTTTTAAACACACATTTTCTAATTTCATGTATATTTTAATTTTATAGTTTAAATATTGATTATTATAATGAAATTTAGGTAATCGGACCTTTTAAAGGCTTAACACTTAAGTTTTGAGCTAATTTCAGGTTTACAAGTGGGGACCTAAACCGTCTTCCAACCTTATATCTGGGGACATTTGTGTATAAATTATTAGGTTTTGAATTAGTGTCAAAGCCTATAAGGTTCCATCAAGTATTTCAATTTCATTGATCACACTCGATAAATTTAAAAGTGGAGACCTTCACTGTCATTTCAACAGACAAGTGGGGTCTTTTAAACACACATTTTCAAATTTCATGTATATTATAAATTTATAGTTAAAATATTGATTATCAGAATGAAATTTAAGTAATCAGTCCTATTTCTAGCTTAACACTTAAGTTTTGAGCTAATTTCAGGTTTACAAGTGGGGACCTAAACCGTCTTCCAACCTTATATCTGGGGACATTTGTGTATAAATTATTAGATTTTGAATAAGTGTCGAAGCCTATATGGTTCCATCAGGTATTTCAATTTCATTTTTCACACTCGATAAATTTACAAGTGGGGACCTTCACAGTCATTTCAACAGACAAGTGGGGTCTTTTAAACACACATTTTCTAATTTCATGTATATTTTAATTTTATAGTTTAAATATTGATTATTATAATGAAATTTAGGTAATCGGACCTTTTAAAGGCTTAACACTTAAGTTTTGAGCTAATTTCAGGTTTACAAGTGGGGACCTAAACCGTCTTCCATCCTTATATCTGGGGACATTTGTGTATAAATTATTAGGTTTTGAATTAGTGTCAAAGCCTATAAGGTTCCATCAAGTATTTCAATTTCATTGATCACACTCGATAAATTTAAAAGTGGAGACCTTCACTGTCATTTCAACAGACAAGTGGGGTCTTTTAAACACACATTTTCAAATTTCATGTATATTATAATTTTATAGTTAAAATATTGATTATTATAATGAAATTTAGGTAATCGGACCTTTTAAAGGCTTAATACTTAAGTTTTGAGCTAATTTCAGGTTTACAAGTGGGGACCTAAACCGTCTTCCAACCTTATATCTGGGGACATTTGTGTATAAATTATTAGATTTTGAATAAGTGTCGAAGCCTATATGGTTCCATCAGGTATTTCAAATTCATTTTTCACACTTGATATATTTACAAGTGGGGACCTTCACTGTCATTTCAACAGACAAGTGGGGTCTTTTAAACACACATTTTCTAATTTCATGTATACTTTAATTTTATAGTTTAAATATTGATTATTATAATGAAATTTAGGTAATCGGAACTTTTAAAGGCTTAACACTTAAGTTTTGAGCTAATTTCAGGTTTACAAGTGGGGACCTAAACCGTCTTCCAACCTTATATCTGGGGACATTTGTGTATATATTATTAGGTTTTGAATTAGTGTCAAAGCCTATAAGGTTCCATCAAGTATTTCAATTTCATTGTTCACACTCGATAAATTTACAAGTGGAGACCTTCACCGTCATTTCAACAGACAAGTTAGGTCTTTTAAACACACATTTTCAAATTTCATGTATATTATAATTTTATAGTTAAAATATTGATTATCAGAATGAAATTTAAGTAATCAGTCCTATTTCTAGCTTAACACTTAAGTTTTGAGCTAATTTCAGGTTTACAAGTGGGGACCTAAACCGTCTTCCTACCTTATATCTGGGGACATTTGTGTATAAATTATTAGATTTTGAATAAGTTCGTAGCCAATATGGTTCCATCAGTTATTTCAATTTCGTTTTTCACACTCGATAAATTTGCAAGTGGAGACCTTCACTGTCATTTCAAAGAAAAGTGGGGTCTTTTAAACACACATTTTCTAATTTCATGTATATTTTAATTTATAGTTTAAATATTGATTATTATTATGAAATTTAGGTAATCGGAACTTTTAAAGGCTTAACACTTAAGTTTTGAGCTAATTTCAGGTTTACAAGTGGGAACCTAAACCGTCTTCCAACCTTATATCTGGGGACATTTGTGTATAAATTATTAGATTTTGAGTTAGTGTCAAAGCCTTTAATGTTCCATCAAGTATTTTAATTTCATTTTCACACTCGATAAATTTACAAGTGGGGACCTTCACTGTCGTTCCAACAGACAAGTGGGTGTTTTAAACACACATTTTCAAATTTCATGTATATTAAAATTTTATAGTTAATATATTGATTATCAGAATGAAATTTAGGTAATCGGACCTTTTAAAGGGCGGACTTAACACTTAAGTTTTGAGCTGATTTCAGGTTTACAAGTGGGGAACTAAACCGTCTTCTAACCTTATATCTGGGGACTTTTGTGTATAAATTATTAGATTTTGAATTAGTGTCGAAGCCTATATGTTTCCATCAGGTATTTCAATTTCATTTTTCACACTCGATAAATTTACAAGTGGAGACCCTCACTGTCATTTCAACAGACAAGTGGGGTCTTTTAAACACACATTTTGAAATTTCATGTATATTATAATTTTATTGTTAAAATATTGATTATCAGAATGAAATTTAGGTAATCGGACCTTTTAAAGGGTGGGCTTAACACTTAAGTTTTGAGCTGATTTCAGGTTTACAAGTGGGGACCTAAACCGTCTTCCAACCTTATATCTGGGGACATTTGTGTATATATTATTAGGTTTTGAATTAGTGTCAAAGCCTATAAGGTTCCATCAAGTATTTCAATTTCATTGATCACACTCGATAAATTTACAAGTGGAGACCTTCACTGTCATTTCAAAGAAAAGTGGGGTCTTTTAAACACACATTTTCTAATTTCATGTATATTTTAATTTTATAGTTTAAATATTGATTATTATATGAAATTTAGGTAATCGGAACTTTTAAAAGGCTTAACACTTAAGTTTTGAGCTAATTTCAGGTTTACAAGTGGGAACCTAAACCGTCTTCCAACCTTATATCTGGGGACATTTGTGTATAAATTATTAGATTTGAGTTAGTGTCAAAGCCTTTAATGTTCCATCAAGTATTTTAATTTCATTTTTCACACTCGATAAATTTACAAGTGGGGACCTTCACTGTCGTTCCAACAGACAAGTGGGTTGTTTTAAACACACATTTTCAAATTTCATGTATATTAAAATTTTATAGTTAATATATTGATTATCAGAATGAAATTTAGGTAATCGGACCTTTAAAGGGCGGACTTAACACTTAAGTTTTGAGCTGATTTCAGGTTTACAAGTGGGGAACTAAACCGTCTTCTAACCTATATCTGGGGACTTTTGTGTATAAATTATTAGATTTTGAATTAGTGTCGAAGCCTATATGTTTCCATCAGGTATTTCAATTT
>JAEQBA010002476.1:17085-87779 GCA_019434445.1 Phalangium opilio
TCTGCAACATAGGCTTATACTCCATCATTATCGTTAGGCTTAAGATGTACGCGGCGAGTGGCTAGGGTTACGACTTGCGAGAAACGTCTAGCCTCCCAATGGCAGGGCTTCCACCAAAGGTTCACGCAATTGAGCATTTTCTTACTCCTTAACGTGAATCAATCGCCATATATACCCTAAATTTACAAAAGTTCTGAAATTGGTGTACGCTAGAAGTGAAACGTTTACAGTAGCTATGTTTAAAATTATTTCAGGAATAAAGTTTCTTAAATCGACTTATCTACAGTTATTTTAAAATACTGACGATTAAAATAACAAATATCAGTTTTATTCATTTAATTATTTACACCATTTCAAGTTCCTATATACCTCATTTTCTAGTCTTTGTTTACTTCGTTTCAAGCCCCAAGGGAGTAAATATAGGTTTGAAACGGTGGTAAAAAGACCACCGTTTCAAACCTATATTTACTCCCTTGAAAATTCCTATTTGCATCATTTCAAAGCACTAATTACCATATTTCAAGCCCCCATTTACCCAGTTCAAAACAATGTATACCCCATTTCAAGTCCACATTTACCCAAATTTCAAGTCCACATTTCTAGCCTTTATATACACCAATTCAAACCTCTATTTTCCCTATTTAAAATCCTAATTTACTTCATATCTAGTTACTCTATGATGCACTATTTAACAATCCAGCTTCATTTTCAAATAAGTTTAAAACCTATTATTGTGGTGCTCAAAGGTGTTTTTTTAATTAATTTAGGTATCATTTGCGTACCTTTTAACGAACGGAGTTTTTTGAGCCTTTTTTACATCTTTTATGTAAGCAAATGGTTCTTGAAAAATTAGCTCCATTTTCATACTATTTTAACACCATTTAATGATATAATCGACGGTGTTATTTTAATGCATTGAGCACCTTTTATCGAATGATGTTTATTGAATCCATTTTTTACACCATTCATTATAGCTAATGGTTTAATACTATATCGTACTATTTTCATACCATTTCAACACCCGTCAAGGTGTACAAATAGTGCAGAATAAATTTACGCTTAAGACACACGCTTAGAAAGTTCTTACGAGAAAATAACTGGATATTTTTATCATGAAGTCACGTTAGAATATTCATGAGTTTACAAGTTTCGTTTTCTGTTGACTGATACAAGCGGGAACTAAGGGAATATGGTCTTTGACTCATTTATGCTTTGAGACACTTTTTAGGTAGTGGGAAAAAACGAAGCCCAATGTTTATTGATTATGGTGACAATTCTGTTAAGCTATGTTTACAATAACATGCGAATCAGTTCAGAACTGGCTTGTCTAGTTAGTTTTAAAATCCTTTCACTCACTATAAGTAGCGATTTCGACAGTCTTGGCTCCGACTTTAAAACGCTCTAATAACTACTGTCTGCAAAGTCTCTTACTATTCTCACTCGAATAGGGTGGTGTCGGTATTTTTGGGATAGTACTATATATATATATATATAAATATATTATTTTATTTGGTGTTGCAAAAAGCTAACCTGTGTACTTAAGACTAGCCTTATCCCAGTTGAAAATATCCTAAAGAGTAGAAACTAAACTCCAAACCATTGGTTCACAAAGAAAGTAAGGAAACAGTGAATGCAATTAGGTTCATGATTATGAGTTTACAATTAAATTTGGAAGATTTTCGAATCTCTAAGTGTGAAACAGACTTTAGGTGTCACATATTCCCATAAAAGGTTTAATCGCTGCAACATCATTGTACTATACATTTCTAGCCTTAAAATATGGCAATGTCAAAAGTGCACTATTTGGAAGGTTTGAACTTCCGCGTCAATAGCAAAAAAATTTATACCATTGTGACATGCAAAACTAAAAATTTTAAACAATATTTATTGTTCCACTTAAGGGAATATTTACTGTCTACATCCAAAAATGTAACGTGGTTTGTTTTAACACGTTACCAGTTTTTGATAAAATTGTGTTGTAAATCGAAAATGGAAACTTGGACGGTGTTATGGTAATGTATCGTTTTGAATGTAAACGAAAATCTTTAAAACTCTTTTCATTCTTGTTAAAACATTACCAACGCTCCCATAATGTGTCAGTTTGAGAGAACACTCCATTCTTTGAAAAGTATAATCTTGAATTTATGTGGACATAATAAACTTGAATAAAATATAGTTACAGAAAAGGCAATTTCATGACTTAACCAGAATACGTATCCAGTTCCATATCTCTGAGAGCCCACTCCAAGCTTGATTTCTTCGAACCGTACCAGATTTCACAGATCAAGGCCAAGATGGACAGCATGGTCAAAGCCGCGAACATTACAAACATGACGCTGATATCGTGGAAGGACGTCTTCGAAAATTCCATATTTCTTTTTTGAATCAGATATCTCGAGCCACGTTGTTGGTTCAGAAAAAATTTGCTCGAATTTGATGTCCAGTTTCCCAATAATGCATAATTCTGCAATTTGAATAGCAGAATTACATAAGCAATAAGTACCTGGAGTCTCATGGATATCTTTTCAATAGTGCGCGAGCTCGCTCGCTTCCTATGACCACATTTTACAATTACTTGACCAACACGAGTAATTTTGTGAAGGAAAAGAACCGAAGAAAATTCAAATATCAACTGATTGTCATCTCATGGTGAATTATTATTATTATTGTTGAGGAGGGTACGTGCCCTAGCACCGATGCCAAAGGCATATTGTGCATCCTCATATTCTGGCCTTGAATAGGCCCGTAGCTGCAGCGTAGCGAAGAATTCGCTCCACCGTAATAGAGGAGACCCTCGCGGGCTCCACAGTGTGTGAATCAAAATGTTCTAGTCTAAGCGAGGCGAAGCAGTCGCACTCGCAAAGTACACGACCTACAGAGAGGGTCGTGAGCAAGACCCATCAGATGGAGGTGTTTATTAAGCCGACAGTGTCCGGTCAGAAGACCGGTGGCCAGCCTAATATCCCATCTGCTGAGCGAGATTAGGTCTCTAGCACGAGACCTGCAGGGGCCAATGACTAACTGTTTTGTCTGTCGCTGGCCCTCCATGTTATGCCAGAGCTGGTTTTGTGCCAGAGCTTGGCCCCCGCACCCTTTTTCGCAAATCTATCGGCTTGCTCATTGCCATAATATCCGCTGTGCCCTGGCACCCAGTACAACAGAACCGTGTTGCGGGATGCCAGTAGCGCTAGCAGATCAAGGCAGCTGCGCACCAGTTGAGATGTAATCTGACACTGGTTCAGCGCGTTCAGGGCGGCCTGACTGTCAGAATAAATTCTCACAGTCCGTCCGGTATACCCTTTGTTAATACAGTAATCTGCGCAATAACAGATCGCTGCGATTTCCGCCTGGAACACACTAGCGAAGGTGCCCAGGCAAGCAGAAAAGCCGACCCTTGTGGTTTGGCAGTAATAGCCGGCGCCAGCGCCGGAATCAGTCTTGGAACCATCGGTGAACCAAATAGTTTCACCCCCAGTGCCAAGAGGCAGCAGGTTAGTCCACTCTTCCCGACTGGGGAAGTGGATGCTGAATGGCTTAGTGAAATCAAAACTGGTAACGGTTATGTCAGAGCACATCGTTAGCGACGGCTCAAGTGCGGCGTACTCCCGAAAGAGTTTCGTATGGCTAAAATCCCAAAGTCTTGGAACGCAGCAGCCTCTAATGTTGAGCCTGTAGGCCCCCATGACAGCCTCCTCCTCAATGAAGAGATGAAGAGGAAGCATGTCAAGGAGCACCTCCAGGGAAGCAGTTGGGGTCGATCTCATGGCCCCCGTAACACCAATGCGGGCAAGCCTTTGAAGCTTGCGCAGGGCAGCCTGCACCGTCTTAAGCCGGACTCCTGTCCACCAGACAAGTGCCCCGTAAGATAGTATGGGTCTGATGATCCCAGTATAGAGCCAGTGTACAGCCTTGGGGTTGAGGCCCCAAGTCTGGCCGACAGAGCTTCTGGTCCTCCAGAAGAGCATCATGGCCTTCTTAATACACCGATCAAGATGCGGCTTCCATGTGAGTCTGCAATCAAAGGTCACACCCAGGTATTTCACCTCGGAGGACATTGTCAGGACCTGGCCAAAGAAAGAGATATCATTGAACAGATCCTTAGTATTCTTCCTCGTAAAAGGAACAAGGACAGTTTTATCAGGATTAACGGTGAGGTTAACCGCCTGACACCATTGCTCCACGCTAGAGAGAGCAGATCTCATAAGCACGGTAACAGTATCCGGGAACTTCCCGGTAAAGACTATCGCTACATCGTCCGCATACCCGAAGCAGCTACAGCCCCCAGCACCCCCGAGCCTCCCCAAGAGTTCGTTTACCACCAGGCACCACAACAGGGGGAGAGCACTCCACCCTGAGGGCAGCCCCTGCTGGTAGTCACCCCTAGAGAGTCCCCAAGGAGGGACGCCGACACCTCGCGGTTGGTAAGCATGGACTTGATCCAGCGGCCAAGAGTGTCGCTGATGCCAAATCTCTTAACAGCTTCAGAAATAACCGAGCTAGAGACCTTGTCAAAGGCCCCCTCAATATCGAGGAAGACCGCCAGTGAAATTTCCTGAAACTCGAATGCCCTATCCAGGCAATTCGTAAGGCCGTGAAGGGCCGTCTAGTGGATTTGCCTTTTTGGTAAGCAAATTGTGAAGAAGAGAGATAATCTAATAAATAATCTAAGCTTGGTCTAGGAAGGGATATCCGCACTAAGTCAACTCGCGACTTATTTACAGGTGGGCCCCTTTACAATGCATAGAGGGGTGGTGGCTAGCCCCTATGCCACAGCTAACCTACAGCGCCCTATACTAACTATTACCGTTAACCTCAGCAAGTTTTGATGGAAAGGAGAAACCGGGTTAGACCGCGGAGGAAAACTCCTTTTAACAAGCGGGGAGAGAACTTGCAAACTCTACGCAGAAGGATTTGTTCCCAGATTTTCACCCGGTGCCACAGTCCAGGATCGAACCCGGGATCCTCTTGCTGCGAGGCGAAAGCGCTAACCGCTACGCCACCCCACCTCTCGCTACGCCACCCCACCGAGTGTACCTCGTCTCTAATGTACCTGTCCACCAGCTTCTCCAGAATTTTGAGGAAGAAGGAGGTCAGGCCTAAATGCCTTCGCCTCGAGATAGGAAGCCTTCCCGGGCTTGGGAATAAAGATGACCCTAGAGCGTTTCCAGTCACGAGGTATGTGACCGAGCTAGGGCCTGTATCCAGCGATACTCGTGCTGATTTATCGGTGCGTGTGACTGGTAAGGCTTCGAAACGTACCGTGCGACGTCGCCGTAAACAACAGCTTGCTCGGGGTGTGAAACGGTCTCAACCCCCGCTGGGGGTGCGGTGGCACGTGACACCCAATTGAAGAGGCTCAGAAAGGAGGACTCGACTCCCTCGCCCAGTATCTCGCAGGCGGCGGCGAAAAAGGCTAAGTCCTATAGTGACGCCGCCAGTGCAGAAAAGATGGCCATTGTTAAGAAAGGCTATCCGACGGCGGTCATCACGGAGGAAGACGTGGGCCCAATCCAGAAGGCGATCCTAGGGGCGCTGGATGGGATACCTTCGGGGAGCCGTCTACCGCGCCTTGCGAATTTTAGCCTGACGGCCGGGGCCCTGGTTTACCAGTGAACGTATCCGCACAGGTCAATGGCTCAAGGAGAACTTAGCCTACTCGGTGGTGGGGGATGCGGTGCTCTCAGTAATGAGAGCTAGCGAACTCCCTAAGCCGTTTAAGGTAATGTTCCGTACCAGGGACCAGATCACCAAAGAGCCGGCGGTGCTATTTCGGCACCTAAAGGCCCTTAACGATGGCTTTGCAACCGAATATTGGAAATGCATTCGGACATACGTGGACAGGGTCGTGCGGTACTGGGTACTGTCCATCGATGGCTCCTCGCTGGACGCCATTAAGAATTCTGGTTTCGTGGGCTTCACTGGAGTGGACAAGAGTTCCTTCAAACTCCTACGGAAACCACCAAAACCACTGCAGCCGAGTCTACGGCAGGGGGTGGGACTAGCGAGATGGGGGATCTCGCTGTGGAGCTCGCTGGTGTCGCTCTAGGCACAGAGGGGGAGGGGGTGGCTCGTTCGAAAGCTTGTTCTTCCATGGATGAGTCCACCCTACTGGAAGAATCGGATGGGACCCTTCGGGATCCAGCTGATGTGCGTTCTAGCGGTCCTGATGAGGGGAGGATCTTGGGACTGGGAGCTTGCCTGTCGAGGGGAGGTGCCACTAGCCCTCTCGGGACCGATGAGGTGTAGCTAGGTCCCTTCTGAACCCCCTCTCTTAAGGACCATGGGAACGCTACGTGCAATTCAAATCAATCTGCACCATAGTAAGGCGGCCTCTGCGGTACTCTGCAGGAGGTTTGCTATAGAGGGTCTTGATCTGGCCCTCATACAAGAACCGTGGATTTGCCATGGCAAAATCCTCGGTCTTGACGCGGCGGGGTCACTATTTTATGACCATACTGCTGCTAGACCTAGGGCGTGTATTCTGGTTCGGAGGGATCTTGGTTGTATCTCTCTACCGCTGTACACGTCCCAGGACACGGCGGCCGTGAAGCTAGTCCTGGCCACTGGGAACGCCAAGTTGACTATCACGGCTGCCTCTGCATACATTGCCCACGACGCGGACTCTCTCCCGACAATTGAGGTGATCAATCTGGTCAATCAATGTGAAAAGAGAGGGGACAATTTAATCATTGGTTGTGACGCCAATGCTCATCACATCACGTGGGGCAGTTCTGATAGCAACAGGAGAGGTGATGATTTACTAGAATATTTAGTTGGTTGTAAACTCTACATTCTTAATCAAAACAATGAACCTACTTTTGTTACTTCTAATAGAAGGGAGGTCATTAACCTCACGCTAGCCACGGAAAACCTCGTGTCCTCCGTGTCTAACTGGCATGTGTCTAATGAGCCGTCTCTGTCGGATCATAGGCACATCTGCTTCACTGTCGCGACTACCTCTGTTCCGGCGGGGACGGAGATACGCAATCCAAGACGGACCAATTGGGCCGGCTATAGGGAAGACCTAATCCTACGCTACGGAGGGGGTCACACTCCTAAACTTACTTCACCTAAGGATCTTGATAGGGCTGCTGGTGACTTACAGTGCTCCATGATGGAGTCGTTCCATCGGAACTGCCCACTTAAGACCGTCAACCGCTCGAGGCTTGTCGCTTGGTGGAACGCGGATCTCAGCCGGCTTCGTAAATATACGCGCAGGCTCTTTAACAAAGCCAAGCGCACTGGTGACTGTGCTGGATAGAGGCAGTCCCTTAACACCTACAACAGGGCCATTAGAGCTGCTAAGAAGGACTCCTGGCGGACCTTCTGTGAGCAATTCTCCAATGTCCCTGCTACGGCTAGGGTCATGAAGATTCTAGCGTACGACAGCACACATCGACTTAATGCTATTAAGCTGCGGTACACTAAGTCTGGGGCTGAGACTCTCAAGCACATGCTGGAGGTCCATTTTCCTGACTCTACTTTTATCAATCCAACAAACCCCGACTCTCTCTACCCTGTCCTGCACAGGGCTAAGAGGGAAGACTGGCTTGTAGCCAGACAGATTGGCACGATTCCCAAACTTCGGTGGGCTGTCAACTGTTTTGAGTCCTACAAGTCTCCGGGACCCGATGGGGTCTTCCCTCTGCTTTTGCAGGAGGACTTAGACCACAACGCCTCTCCGCTATGCAGGATCTACAGACTCTGCACCGTTGGTTTGTTAGATTTAATTTTAGGTGAGTGTTTAGAATCCATAAGAAACCCACGAGTAAGGGGGTAAGTAGGAGGTCACCACCCGGTAGTCCCCCACCCGGGTGGAAGGCTAGGTACAACGGGGTGTCGC
Source organism: Phalangium opilio (assembly GCA_019434445.1). Classification (NCBI taxonomy): domain Eukaryota; kingdom Metazoa; phylum Arthropoda; class Arachnida; order Opiliones; family Phalangiidae; genus Phalangium; species Phalangium opilio. The sequence continues at coordinate 24,929 of JAEQBA010002476.1, forward strand.
CTGGTGCTCCGAGGGGATCGTTCGCGATACCGTAGTTTTACTTCCCCAGTACCATGCAGCCCTAGGCACGATACCTCAACACCTTGGCTTGGGAAGGACGCGTATCCGCTTAGCCCACACCACGTAGTGGTAACCAGCTCTCACCACCGAGGAGGTGTGATACATCGCTTTGATGAGGACCCAAGCTAGCGTGTATAAAGTTAAGAACGCGAGCGGGAAGCCAAAGCAAGGGGGAAAAAAGAGAGAACACTCCAACTTCGAGAGCTGTTATGAACCATTTCGTGTGCACCAGATACCTAAAAGCTTAACTAGATCTTCAAAAACACCGGAGCCTCCGAGATATCTAGGCCCATGCATGTAGCGAAGCATGTAGTTCGCCGTGTTTTCCCGCTTGGTTGCGCTTTCAGCACCGTAAAATAAACAAGTTCAGCCTCATGACCCCGTCGACTGCTACAATATTAGGGCAAGGTATAGACGTAGAGCGGTGAAGCCGAGGTCGCGGATAATTAAAAATGTTTTAGAAATTTTCCGAAGACCTTTATTAAACAATCATTCCAAAGAAGTAAAGGATAAAAATGTTAAGGTTAAAAAAATGAAAGGTTTTGAAGGGGTAAAAAATCCTCTAATGGTATATGAAAACTGTGAATTAGCAACTTCAAGAAGTTTTGTTTTACTAAAAAAACAACGATGTCAAAATCTCAAAATTACTTTTTTGTCCATACAATCTAACCAATAGATTCAATAAAAAGTGAATAGCCCCTAAAAAAATTACGTTAATTTAAAGGTGAAACCTTTCTCTTTCATAAAAGTTTTATAATTGGCCCCTAAAATGTCATCGATAATTTATGGAAGCACCCGGTCGCAACGGTCATTAAAGCGCCACCTCGTACAAAAATATTCGGGTAAAAATATTTCCTTTATGAAACTGGATATTTCCCCACGTAAAAATCGACATGCATGGGCCTAGATATCCCGGAGGCTCCGAAAACACTAATTATTTGTCCCAACACTCCCCTTTACTATCCATTTAATCCCAACCGCACAGAGAGCGCTTTACGCTGTGCAAAATGATCGAAATTCTGTCACTACACTTCTGCAAATGGGACACTTCGGGACGTTTTTATTTTTTTCACCATCGCTATCATAGTCATATGTGAAATGGTGCCAATAATTTTATCGCCGCAATTTCGGCAGCAAGAAGCGCGATTACAGGGAACTGATATTGTGTTCACAATTGAATCAAAACGTATCCTGCACTCCATATTTACATGCCCTGTTTGAATTTGTACATTTCCACGTTGGAGCTGCTCTTCTGTAATCACGCTGTTCTTGAGCTTCACCTAACGATCTTTCCCCGGCCCCCGATTGAACTATACCACCCGCAGCCCGACATTCAATCGGTATGATTGGAATTTCTTCGTCATCAGAAATGTCGAAAATACCTCTTCAGCGATTCCCTGCCATTCAGTACCTGCCGGCCCTTCAGCGGCACCCTGCCCTTCAACGCCTTCCTGCCCTTCAACGCCTTCCTGCCCTTCAACGCCTCCCTGCCCTTCAACGCCTCCCTGCCCTTCAACGCCTCCCTGCTCTTCAACGCCTCCCTGCTCTTCAACGCCTCCCTGCTCTTCAACGCCTCCCTGCTCTTCAACGCCTCCCTGCTCTTCAACGCCTCCCTGCTCTTCAACGCCTCCCTGCTCTTCAACGCCTCCCTGCTCTTCAACGCCTCCCTGCTCTTCAACGCCTCCCTGCTCTTCAACGCCTCCCTGCTCTTCAACGCCTCCTGCTCTTCAACGCCTCCCTGCTCTTCAACGCCTCCCTGCTCTTCAACGCCTCCCTGCTCTTCAACGCCTCCCTGCCCTTCAACGCCTCCCTGCCCTTCAACGCCTCCCTGCCCTTCAACGCCTCCCTGCCCTTCAACGCCTCCCTGCCCTTCAACGCCTCCCTGCCCATCAACGCCTCCCTGCCCATCAACGCCTCCCTGCCCATCAACGCCTCCCTGCCCATCAACGCCTCCCTGCCCATCAACGCCTCCCTGCCCATCAACGCCTCCCTGCCCATCAACGCCTCCCTGCCCATCAACGCCTCCCTGCCCATCAACGCCTCCCTGCCCCTCAACGCCTCCGTGCCCTTCACCGGAACCCTGCCCTTCAACGCTCCCTGCCCATCAGCGTCCCGTCTTTCCTGAACTTCTGCTGGCCCTTCTACTTGACCATCGACCTCTACTTCCCGACCCTCTTGTTGAACCGCATCTCCCCGACCTTCTGCCAGCCCTTGCCCTACTTGCGCTTCCCCTAAATTAACCAGAGCGGTGCTAATTAATTAGTTAGCTAATTGAATTTCTAATTAATTAGCAACATTTACTAATTGAAAATGGTAATTGAATTTTAATTACCTTGTGCTAATTGAGAAGTAATTCTAATTAATTAGTATGAATCGGAAAGGTAATTATCTAATTAAAATTTAATTAGATTTAGGATTAACTAATTAGCCAATTGGATTTTCAATTATTCTTTTACGCCAATTTGTTGTAAAAAAATCGAGGAATTAACTCTTGATTCTTCTATTTGAATATGAAAAAGCCTTATTATATCGATGAGGAAACCTTAGTGCTACTCTAAATTTTTCAGCTCCTCAAATATGAGAGAATACTAGTACTAGTAGAAAATTTCGTAGTTCGCAACTGCCCCATTTCGAAATTTCGACTGTTTTACCTACTCGAATTAATAGCAGTGCGCATGTATTTACTACTCAGGAGTCCATTATAGGAACTGTGGCAAGAAAATGAAGAAATGAGAAAAATTTTAAAATGACGGAAGGCTTGAGGCTTGTCTCATTTTTCGAGAATAATTCATGGCTTCCGTACCCGTTTTTCAATGGCATTAAAACATCACCAAAGTACTAAACCCATGAGCACTTCTAAACTTTTATGTTTACTTATGGTTTCTTTTTTACCTTAATTAGAAAATAGTAATTCTAATTAATTAGTTTGATAAATAAATGTCTAATTTCTAATTGAATTGAATTAGTTTCTATGTCTAATTGCTAATTTGCTAATTAATTAGTTCATAAATATTTCTCTAATTGCTAATTTACTAATTAATTAGTTCATAAATATTTCTCTAATTGCTAATTTACTAATTAATTTGTTCATAAATATTTCCCTAATTGCTAATTCTAATTCAATTAGTTGTCAGCTAATTAGCACAGCTCTGAAATTAACCGCACCTTTCTCAACTTCAACTCCGTGACTTTCTCGTCCTTGACCACCTTCCCGTGCTACAGATGTACTATGATGATTCTTAAATTTATAGAGTCTAATTCTAACTTCCAGGTACACTAGATTCGAGTGACTAAACCTGACTTTTTCATGTTCAAAAAAATCGGTAGTAGCCATTCCCGGTTCGGCTATTTTGAAGAATAGTACCTGCACCCTGAAATATAATAAAATATATACCAAATTAACGCTCACAAATTCCTCTATTCATTGCATATCATTATAATAGGCGCAAAAGATAATTATGGGTAATATTGCAACGACCCGGTAGCCGAGACGTTATAGCCGCTGCAACGTGGAACCAGCCTCAGCAAGCACTCGCAGGTTCGAGCCCATCCCATGGTAAGTTAAAAATATTCATAATTAATTTCATTATTTCATATTAATCTCGTTTACTTACAGGTGTTTCAGGGTGAAAATATACTGGAAATAATGATGGTGCAATGATAATAACGACAATATTAGGAAACAATTTTCAATTTTTTGTTGGGAAAATGTCACTAGAAGGCGTTAAACACATGTATAAACTAGAAATAAAACTAAAACTAAACCTACAAATAAAAGTGAAACTAAAACTTGAGTTATTATTTCAATTTTTTTGGACAAACACATTTCACTATTACTTCAAGCTTTCTTTTAAAATATCGGACTCTTTCAGCTCTTCGGAGCGAAATTTATCTGATTTTGCGTCATCTTCATCGGATGAAGATGACCATTTGGTTCCAGAGGAAGATTTGATCACCAGTTTTGAAGTACATGATATGTGCAAGTACAAGGCGAATGTAATACGTTGGCTACAAGACCTACATTTAATTGCCAAATCTACAAAATGTAATACGTGCGGTCAGGAAATGACACTATCTTTGCGATATAACATTGATGGTTATGTTTGGCGATGCCAGAGAAGGCAAAAACTGCCCAAAAAAAAAGGTTTTTAATCCTGCGACACTGCGACATCCATACGAGCAAATTCTTTTTTTTCTAAATCAAAACTCAGTTTTCGGGAAATTTTGCTCGTAGTGCATTACTACGTATACAATGTAAACCCCCAATCGTATGTCTCTCGCGAGTTGTACATTTCACAAAAGACACTGGTTGATTGGCGAATGTTTTGCCGCGAAGTCGTGTATGACAGTGTCATATGTAATAGTGAAAAAATAGGTGGCCCCGGAAAAATTTTCCAAATTGACGAATCAAAATTTGGTAAACGGAAGTATAACAGAGGAAAAAGGCAGGAAGGACAGTGGATTTTCGGAGGAATTGAAAGGGAATCTTCAAAATTTTTCATGGTCCCTGTTGAAAAAAGGGATGCTGCAACGTTGATACCAATAATGAAGGAATGGGTTTTACCCGGAACCACAATTCATAGCGATTATTGGAAAGCCTATGATTGTTTATCGGAAGAGGACTATACTCATTTAAAAGTCAACCATTCCGTAAACTTTAAAGATAAAGAAACCGGTGTGCACACAAATAAAATTGAGGGAGCATGGGCTCATGCGAAGGCCTCTATGCCAAGAGGTGGAAGAAAAAAGGCTTTTTAATACCGGATATTTAGCGATGTATATGTTTAGAATGTGGGTCAAACATCAGAACAAAAACGTTTTTTTGGCATCTTTAGAAGCTGCAACGAAACTTTATGATCCTGTGGGTAATATTGAAACCCAAGATACTGATGCTGCTGGCCCTTCAACCAACTAAAAACTTCATTTCTTTTTTCCATGTTAAATATACATCTAATAAGGTTTATTTCCTATTGCAATTGCCCATTAATTCACAAATACTAGGTTAGGTTAGGTTAGGCTAGGTTCGGTTTGTTCAATTCGCAAACATGTCAAATTTGAATCGTAAGTGATAAAGTATCGTTTCAGTCTCGCAAGATATAAATACCGACCAACAAACATTAAATAAATTAGTGTTTATTTAATTTAATAATTTTTTTATTCACGAGCATGATAGCTTAACACAAGGCTTCAGCTGGTTGTTAAGTTTTCCCTCTAACTAAAGACTGTCAAATTTGAATTTGTTTTATATGCACGAACGGAATCATGAGAAATCCAAAGCTTTAGTTAAAGGTACAATGACACCAAGACTAATTGGGTATTTAGGTCTCATGCTCTCATAGAACGCGCGGGATTGACACTACCCCTCTAATCGCTAAGTTATCGTTTCTGTGAGGATATTCTTCCTCAAATTAGGGATATTGAAAATGAAGCCAAACAGCATAATCATGAACCATGCTGATTTCCATGTTTATACTTAATATTTTCTATAATATTTCTAGATGCTGTGTGACGGTTTGTATTCATTTCATATTCTCAGTTGTAGAAAAGAATAAAAGGGATGGAAGTATTATTCAGGAAATTCTCCCTCAAATTGGGGATATTGAGCATGACGAATATTCAATACCCGCTTGTGAACCCACTGGCCCAGCTGATTGCTCTGGTTAATACATATTAACATATCAAAATTAGTTAAACGAAGATTATATTAAAGTATTTCGTCTGGATTTGTGTTGGAAAAAGGTAGAGTGATGCAGTATTAATCGTAAGTAATTTTTCCGAAAAACTTAAGTGGACTCGAACGTACCAACGTTAAGGCTACGGTTCGGAAACACGGCACGCTAGGGCTGCGCCACCGAATTCTTACAGAGCGCATTGCTTTCATAACATAAATGCTGGGATAGACAAATCCATCTCGAGTCTAGGCGCGTTTGCGGCGTTTCGCGCTAAGAGAGAAAAATTAAATAATCGCCCACTACCACGTTAATATGACGTTAAGTCGGCCTCAAAGTCACGTCTGAAGCTTACAGTTCTTTTCCTAAAACCTTATCAGTCTTGAATGTAGAGAGAAACGATTTAGCAGGCAAAGTTCACCATGAGTTAACCAATGATATCGACTCGTCTCTTGAAAACTCGTCTGCTACTCTGCTTAGTTAAGCGAGCAGTCCACGTTTACAAGTGAGATTAATGATAACTTTATAAATAATGATGTAGTTTAATTAAGTTTAAAATTAACCGATTGAGGAAGTTACAATAGTTCAATATATATTATTCTGTATTTTAATTAAGATTAAAATAAATATATATTCACGAGTGAGATTGATGATAATTATAAATAATGATGTTTCAAGTAAGTTAATTGAGGAATTTACTTTAGATTAATTAATATTATACTTTAATTTAATTAATATTATACTTTAATTTAATTAATAATATACTTTAATTTAATTTATAATATACTTTAATTTAATTTATAATATACTTTAATTTAATTTATAATATACTTTAATTTAATTAATAATATACTTTAATTTAATTAATATTATACTTTAATTAGGGTTGGTACTGGTAATTGTGAACACTTTTTGCAAATCTTTGAATAACTTCCGTGGAGCTAACGTTAGACACCAGAAACTTTCAGGATATGAAATATGATTCTTTAGACACAATTCGCTGTTTTCAGCTTTTTAACTCTCTTAAATTTTGCACAATATCAATATCCTATTTCCCAATACCCTTAGAGGACCCCAAATGTGAACACCCTGACCCTAAATACTAAAGGAGGTAGTGACTGAACACTGGACCCAAATGTGAACAACAATGATAATCAAATGGGAGGAATAAAAAAGGCCCTGGGAAAGGACAGGGTTGCCACAGTACCTGGAAAATCTGGAAAAGTCTGGGAATTTAAAAATGGGCCGAAAAGGTCAGGGAACAGTCTGGGAATTTAAAAATGGGCCGAAAAGGTCAGGGAACTGCCTGGGAATTTAAAAATGGGCCGAAAAGGTCAGGGAACAGTCTGGGAATTTAAAAATGGGCCGAAAAGGTCAGGGAACAGTCAGGGCATTTTAAAAATTTCAGCAAAGTCAGGGAAAAGTCAGCGAATTTGATTTTAGTGGGTAAAACTTCTGGGAATAAGTCTTTATTGAAAGAGTAATGAAAGTTTCTCCTCATGCTCTCTCAACACAGAAAACTCTAGATTAATCCTTAAAAATGTCTAGAATTGTTTTTGTAAAGTAAATGCTCTCTTAGACTGTTATTTATAGTTAAAATGTTTCTTATTTGTTTTGTGCAACAAATACATGGGAAAACTTAATGTAGAGAGTTTATTTAATTGTAAGCACTTAAAACGTGCTGCAAACATTCACACTTTCGGCCTAAAAGGTCAGGGAAAATCTGAGAAAAAGGTCAGGGAAAACCTGGAAAAGTCAGGGAATTTGGTTCTGAAAATTCCGTGGCAACCCTGAAGGAGCTACCATTACGTAGGGCCATGAATTTATTTATTAACATGAATATATATCTGCATTGACTAGTTAAACTACATATTCAGGGATGGGAGGGGCTTAGTTTGCGTGACGTCAGAAAATTTCCGTCGGTTTGTTTTTAAAGCTAAAGCTCTTGTCATGCGAAAGGCTAATTATGCTTGTCAATTGATCAACTACCGCATTAATTTTACCTTCAACAGCAGGAAAAAAAACAGCATGATCAATTCTCACCATTTCAGATGTTGCTAGTTAATTGTCAACCGTTTCATTTTTTATGGCCAAGGCTTAGCACTTTACCAACAGTTTTCAGTTTTAGATTAGGGAAAACATTGTACGCACTTTATATAATTTCCTTTCAAAGATCAAAATCACTTTCGGACATCGTGTTGAGATATTTATTCACGTATCAGCGATCATTTTTAATATTCAGTTGACGCAGTTTGGTGAACCTAACCGAAAATTGTATCCCTCGTACAATTTTGTTAAGCTGCTCGTCTGCTGTTTGAACTTCCAGATGCCTCGATTTTGATTGGCTACCGCGATGACGTTAAACGCGTATGTAATAGAAAGGTCCCTCCCATCCCTGAATAACATGATAGAAAGGCTAATGATACACATATATATTCATGTTAATAAATAAATTCATGGTAGGGCCTAAATTCATGCACCTAGATTAAAGTTTACGCAGATGTGATAAGTGATAATAGGATAATATAGTTAAAACAATACTCCAGTCAAAATGTTCAATAATTTGTTGAGAAGTCCTATTTATTTCGATAACAGCTGTCTCGTTTTCTCGCTTTCCCGCCCAATAAGTGGTGGTAGCTACCGCCCTCTTACCGCTAAATTGATAAATTTACTAATGGCGCGAAATTTGAGTCTTTTTTGGGTCAATGATGTATTTTAAAGTTAATATTATCCGAACGTAGATTCCTTACACCACTTTTACTTTTTATTTTATAGTAAAATAGCTTTAAAAGGATTCTAATTAACCTTGAAACATTTGCAATTTTTACTTGGTTTTTTCCAACTCTATTTATAAAATCGAATTCCGAATCGAAACCACAGATATTAATATCAATTTTCTAGCGAAAAACGTGATCTATCTAACGATTAAAGGTTTGTTATCGTGGGATTATTGTAACTCTTGCTAAAGCTTATTCCCCGATGGTATTGTATTAAGCAACACCTAAAATTGGCATCAACTTAAGTTGATTAGTCCTTACTCAACTAATTTCTTACACGTTCTGCTTCAACGTACTCCTAATCTTGGCTTTTACTACCCTTACTCAACTGATTTCTAACACGTTCTTCTTCAACGTACTCTGGATCTTGGCGTTTACCTGCCTCACTCAACTGATTTCTAACACGTTCTGCTTCAACGTACTCTGAATCTTGGCGTTTACCTGCCTTACTCAACTGATTTCTAACACGTTCTGCTTCAACGTACTATGAATCTTGGCGTTTACTAGCCATACCCAACTGATTTCTAACACGTTCTGCTTCAACGTACTCCTAATCTTGGCTTTTACTACCCTCACTCAACTGATTTCTAACACGTTCTGCTTCAACGTACTCTGGATCTTGGCGTTTACCTGCCTCACTCAACTGATTTCTAACACGTTCTGCTTCAACGTACTCTGAATCTTGGCGTTATATATAGGTTCGTATCTTTCATCCACGAACTCCTACAATATTTGGACCATTTATCGTAATTCTCGATATTCAATCTACAAATAGAGCCCTTTTAAAAGGAATTTAAGCCGCCCAAAAATTAGCTGCAAAATTTTAAAGAAAAAATAGAATCGTTCACATTTACCAGTACCAACCCTAGTTTAATAAATATTATTCTGTAATTTAATTAAGATAAAGTTCTGTAGGTTAAGTTTAAAATGAACCTAATGAGTAAGTTACTGTAGTTTATTACTAGATTTATTTTATTCATAATAGGAATGCTATTTTATAAACAATAATAAAACCCCCCGAAATTCTAAATTAGTAATACTAATTCTTGTCACTAGACGTCGCACAAAAAGTATATTGCCGGAGCCATCTTGTTTTTCTTGTTTCTCAATGTCTGATTGTCTTCTCCGTTTTTGTTTACTCTTTTGAGTACCAAATAACTATTTTCTGATACTTCTTTTCAATGGACAGGCAAGGCAGTCTGCTAAGCAAGCGTTTAGACTATGACATACTTTCGTTGCAAAGAGTAAGAGACTATGCTTGTTCAGACTAAAGTGCTATAAAATTCTGTTCTTATATACAACTTTGAATTTTTACCCTGGGGCTGGTCAATGCAAATAAAAACTTCCCCTCTAATGTCGACTCATCGACTGACTGTGGATGGAGCTGCCTTTGCCGTGTGGGGGAGGGAGGCGATGCATCGCCTCTAGAAACTGAACTTTACCAATCTTTACTATTTTACATAGCAGATTAACCTTGGAGATATTTTAATACCGAACTTTCCCTTTCATTCCTCATTTTTTTGAGGTTTTTGGGCCCCTTCTCGTCAATTTTGGTGCCCCTGTCTAATTGTCAGGCCTACTTAGCCTTAATGTAGCGCCGCTACTGTTTATACCTGACGTATCTGTCTGTGTTTTGTTTTAACTTCTGCAATTGTTTATCAATAAAGAGAAATGATAATATGTCTAGGTAAATAGGTATGCTGGTGATCCTCAAATATTATTTCACTTCACTTTTTACCTTGACCCTTTTATAATACACTAACCCCTCTTTGTTCGAGGCTAGAGCGTTTTTGTTAAGACAATATGGATGGGTTTTGAACCAGAATCGAATTAAAGCTAGCATTGTTTATTATCGTCTTCTGATATTAAACATTAATTGTTGTTGCTTTTATCGCCATTTCGACGATACGGTAAGCAAAAGTAGTTTTCAAGCCCGGTAATCAAAGACGTTAAGTTCTTACACACTTAATTCAGTTTTCCCACTAAAACCTGGGTAATTTTGCTACTAGTTTAAGGTGCTATCGCGAGATCCCTATGGCGAAAATATCACAGATATATTTTTTTGGTGTTTGGAGAAAAGTATTTTGCTAGAGAGTCCACTAACGTAATAACTATGGCTTTTTGGTATTGGCTTTTATCGAAAAGATTGTAACTATAAGTGAGTTTGGCGATCTGATCATAAATAACTGATACGGAGAAAAGCGTACACATGTAAAATTCTAATAAAACATAATAGTGACAATATTTAAGATGAATGTCTACTACAAAAGATGCTTTGGATATTTTTTACAAAGCTTAAATTATAAAATATTACGCTAAAAGTTAAACTTCGAAGCAAGTGAATTTAGAATAGAAAATATTTTTAATTTAACCGAACAAAGGGTACGACCCTTTTTTCGGAAAATTTTGCCGATTGATTAAATTTGTCGGCTAAATTCTTACTAAGATTATTCTTCTCAAGGGTTAAGGGTTCTATTTTCTTCTTCTCGATTTAAGGGTTTTAATTCAGGATCTTTTTTCTTTTCTCGCGATTTAAGGGTTTTACTTCAGGATCTTTTTTCAGGTTTCACGATTTAAGGGTTAATTATTATTTCTCTTTTAATATTTCGCGCACTCGCGCTCCTTCTTTTCCTCTTCTTAGGGGTTTTAAAACAATATCTCCGAGTTTCTTTTCCGAAAAATAACGATTCAAATTGACGAAAAATAAAGGTATCAAAATGAATAAAAAATGTCTCCGATTCTCTTCCAAAAATTAGGGATTCAAATTGATGAAAAATTATTTCACATCACTGGGTACGAGGTAAGAGTTGTTCCTAGAAGCAGGCAATTATTTGTGTGGCACCAATTTATTCAAAATCACAACGCTGTATGCGATTGTAATTTTTCCACCTATTTAATAAAGATTGAAAGAACTCATCACGCGAGAGGGTGCCTATGATTTATCAAAACACAGTGACTTGTCTTAACCAGGGATCCATGTAATTTTATTAGTAGGAATGGAGAACGATTAGTGTAAACCTCAGTCCGACTCATAGCCCAGTATAGATCCAATCCCTTCAACTCGTAACAATAATTTTAAATCATCTTATTGGTTAACTTAAACTTCGTTTTGATGGCGTTGCTGACGGAGACGGCAAAATACATCGTTCCTTTTTACCTCTGTCGCAATGACCAGCCTCTTCTTTGAAACCTCCCCCTCCGCCCCGAGGAAGGGTGTCGTGGACATTGACGCACGCAAAAAGTACCCTGTTCTCTATTCCTCCTTCAAAAGTTACATGATCTCTGTATCTCTGTCTTGACTAAATTATTGAAGGTTTTCATATGTACTGGAATATTTGTATATTTAATCAGTGTATAAAATTAAACACAGATATCTATAAAATTATAAAGATATCTGAACAGATATAAGATTGGAAATCGTTCAGATAGCACTAGGTGGGATGAAAATTATCACCTTATCGGATCAGATAAATAACTGAAAGTAAATACGAGGTTAAATGAACTGTTGACGATTTTTCGGGAAAGATATCGCAATCAGATGTCATAAAAGAAGAAACAGTTCATAATTTTAAGCACTATTCGTGACGAAATTCATCTTAAAATATAAGGGAAAAGTTTGAACTTGATAAGAAAGTAAATTTATTGGAAACAGCCCAGTAAGGTTTGCCCAGTTAAAGGATTCGCAACAAGGGGCTATACTCACTAATTTTTCTTTTCGTGTAGAACTATTAGAATAATAACAGGAGTAAATAAATGGACAATAGGATTACGAGTAATCCTTTTAGCACAGTTAGGACTAATCACATAAATTTTATGTACACCTATTTAAGTACGGTACGAAGTGGCTAGTATTATGAGCCCATCCCTTGAGCCATCTTTTAATAATAATAGTAATTCGACCCGAGCAGTAATAAGTTGAACTTGTGCCCAACCCGGCACATCTAGTTGTCATTTAAAATGAAGTTCTTAATCGTGTACTGCACCCTCAAACAATGAGATGGAAAATTACTTTCGAAAAACAAAAAAATGGTTTCAATGTATAATTGTTTTACCTAAGCCAATCTACGGAAACCTAATCTAAAGTAAATTAACCCAATTAACTTAACCTAGCCTTACCCAACCTACAAAACCCAAGTCTCACGCACCTTCATGCTTTCAAGGGAAATGAGTACATATCGCTAATTTGAATAGGAACTTTTTATAATAATCAAAACCTTTTCCTACAAACAAATTGCATCGTTTCTGACTACTTATAGGGTGTTGAGCACTACCATTAACTTCATTTTCAATTTAAAAGTGTTCGGTAAACATAACTTATACCCATTTAATCTAACTAACGTTACTATAAATAGCTTAAAACTATACACTATTATAACTATAACCCTATATTAGTTAGAAAATGGATTTAGGATTAGTTTATACAGTGTGGAAGAGATCAGAGCAACACCTACCTTTGTGGAAAACCCCCAAAACCCCTGACGGACTACTTCACTGCAGTACATTTTCGAGCTCGTATACAGGGTGTGACATGTGTGCAACAAGTATCATAGTGAATATCGTTTAATGATACGCACTTTGAAACGTTAAAGACCTACGATTAAGCTTAGGAACTAAGGCATCACACTACAAGTTAAAGGGCTGCTTGGTAAACCCATCAGCGTAAATGTTCGATGTGCCTACCGTCGTGGTGTAGGCACTCTTCAAGACGATTTCCATGCCTTGTATTACGTTTTCTAGCATTTGAGGAGTGATTCGTTCAATTGCGCTTTGAATTCTGGCCTTCAAGTCGTCTACATTTAAATGTTCTGTTGCAAACACCTTCCCCTTAACATAAGAAGAAATCAAGTGGGGTTAGGTCAGGGGATCTTGCTGGCCACGGGATCTTGCTGGCCACGGAATTGGTCCACCTCTACCGATCCAACGGTTTGGAAAGTGCTCAGTTAGCCATTGGCGAACATTGACCGCCCAATGTGGTGGCGCACCATCCTGCTGGAACCACAGGTCCCGCATCACTGCTAATGGTAATGCGTCTATCGCATCACTAAACTCCAGTAATGTGGCGCAGGAAGTGCAAATACCTGTCACCAGTAATGTTGTCCTCGAAGAAGAAAGGTCCGATGATTCTGTTCCCCAGAATGCCACACCAAACATTTATCTTCCATCGAATTTGATGGTAATGTTGCCGTAACCAGTATGGATTTCGTTGGGTCCAGTAATGTAAGTTATGTCGGTTTACCGTACCATCCCTGTGAAATGTCGCCTCATCAGAAAAAAGAATTCCTTTCTTAAGAACAATGGATCGGCTTCAATTAGCTCGCGCATGGTAAGACAGAAGTCTTGACGTCTTGGGTAATCATCGTCCGTTAAGGCTTGATGGAGGTGGATATGATAGGGCCGGTAGTGATGCCGATGTAAAATGGCAAGAACGGTTGAATGGCTTAGACCAACCTCTTCTCCGACCGCTCTACTACTAGTATGAGGATTGGCTTCAAAACGTGCTAGAATGTCGACTTCCCTATCATGATTACCAATTATACGGTCTCTTCTACGTTGACGGTCTTGCACGACGAAACTCCCGAAATCTCGTAGGTTGTCTCTAATGTTCGTGAAGGTTCTTCGAACCGGCCTTCGTCGGTTTGGGAAGCGTTCGGCATAAAGCAATGCCGCTTGTTGAACGTTACCGCGACATTCACCCAAAATAAACGTCATGTCCAATTTTTCTCGGTTGGAGTAGGCTGCCATTCGTCTACGACACAGGACTTACAACGTTTATACGAACTAAGCTGCTAGTAACGACGCGTACGTTTGATTGAATAATGTGCCGAATTCTCAGTGCCGCGGAAAATTCTGAAATTCGTAACCTCGTATGGATTCCTTATCTAAGTAGGCTAAAGCCACGAGTTTGGTGATGCGATAGACGCATTACCATTAGCAGTGATGCGGGACCTGTGGTTCTGGCAGGATGGTGCGCCACCACATTGGGCGGTCAATGTTTGCCAATGGCTAACTGAGCACTTTCCAAACCTTGGATCGGTAGAGGTGGACCAATTCCGTGGCCAGCAAGATCCCCTGACCTAACCCCACTTAATTTCTTCTTATGGGGATATGTTAAGGGGAAGGTGTTCGCAACAGAACCTTCAAATGTAGACGACTTGACGGCCAGAATTCGAAGCGCAATTGAACGAATCACTCCTCAAATGCTAGAAAACGTAATACAAGGCATGGACAATCGTCTTGAAGAGTGCCTACACCACGACGGTAGGTACATCGAACATTTACGCTGATGGGTTTACCAAACAGCCCTTTAATTTGTAGTGTGATGCCTTAGTTCCTAAGCTTAATCGTAGGTCTTTAACGTTTCAAAGTGCGTATCATTAAACGATATTCACTATGATACTTGTTGCACGTTCTCATTTGTATACAATGACACATGTCACACCCTGTATACGAGCTCGAAAATGTACTGCAGTGAAGAAGTCCGTCAGCGGTTTTGGGGGTTTTCCACAAAGGTA
The DNA here is from genome assembly GCA_019434445.1 of Phalangium opilio. Lineage (NCBI taxonomy): Eukaryota > Metazoa > Arthropoda > Arachnida > Opiliones > Phalangiidae > Phalangium > Phalangium opilio. The sequence goes on from JAEQBA010002476.1 coordinate 39,947, forward strand.
GGTGTTGCTCTGATCTCTTCCACACTGTATATTTTACTTCATAAGCGTGACACTTTTTTTAAATTCAAAATTTATGCCTTGATAATTAGAGTATCACTTCACGAAAGTGTTCGTGTTTTACGGGAATAAAAAGTATATTCTCTTATAAAAAAGAAAAATAAATTTACCTGTTTTTCAACCAGTACCAAAATTTTATGAAATAGCTTCGAACGTTTTAAACTGACTTGTTCAGTGAAAAACGTTTTAACGATACTTTTCAATTTATTAAAAAAAATACTTGGACCTATGTTTTTGATGAAACTTCGGAAAGGGGAACCCTAAAGAAATTATTGTTGATTTAGAAGTGTTCCGAAACTGGATTTCGCTGTAGTTTTAAGTTAATTGATAGGCCACCAAAAGTTTATGGGAAATACAACGAAAAGGTGTAATTTTTTCGTTAAATATTACTGGTGGGTGTCAAGTCATATCTTCCATGCAAGTGCCAACCGGCCCTGTAGAGTTATGAATCCCCGAAATGTCTGTCTAAACCTTTACATTTGCTTGGCAAAAAAGTACTTATTTAGTATAGGGTGCTGTCGGTTAGCTGTGGCATAGGGCTAGCCACTAACTCTCTATGCATTGTAAAGGGACCCACCTGTAAATATGTCACAAACAAAATTTAACTCGAAAACGAGTTAAAAGTGGTTTATCAAAACTGAAAGAACCATTTGCAAATAGAAGTCAATTGAAATACCTGGAAAAAGGAGTCAGTATTGGGGTAAGTTTATACACTTAATGTTCTGGACAAAACGCCTTTTGGCTACAAATAAAACTGTTCAGACATGTCAAACGAAAGAAAGCTAACGTCATTCTCTATATATAAACTTTGTACGATCTGATACCGAGAACCGACTAAGATTTTTTATGTATCCCCAAAATATACCTTTGTGTAAAAGTATTGTAAACTACGTCTTAAAAAAGCATTTTTTAAGAGAACTGTGGTGTGGTTCCAAAATAGGTATCGGAATCATAATTAAAAAATTTGAAAGGCACTTCTACGTTGATAGCATAGTCGTAGGCAGATAGGGTTAAGGCCCACCTTTGGATTCTCGCTGCCGTAGTCCTTAGAACTTGCTTGATGTTTGCCAACAGTATCGGTAACGGGACGTGGTCGGTTAATATAGTAAATTTCCTTCCCAGAATGTTCTCGCCGAAAATTGTAACTCCGAAGACCAGAGATAGAGTTAAGGCCCACCTATGGATTCTCGCTGCCGTAGTCCTTAGAACTTGCTTGATGTTTGCCAACAGTATCGGTAACGGGACGTGGTCGGTTAATATAGTAAATTTCCTTCCCAGAATGTTCTCGCCGAAAATTGTAACTCCGAAGACCAGAGATAGAGTTTCCTTCTATATCTGGCTATAATTCTATTCTGTTGAAGATAAGGTTCTTGAAGAAAACATAATGGGCCTTTCGGATACGTTGGTATCCATGTGCGACAAAACAGTTACGTCTCCCATTGGGGATTTGTTAGCTTCTTTGTCCCACAACCATGGCTATTCCATGTGATTAAGCTATACAGTGGATTCAGTAGGTCGAACATATTGGTTGCAAATTTAGAATAGTAAGTTACCAATCCGAGAATGGACTTTACTTCCGCTACGTTTGTCGGTGCAAGTTCTTTACCGAGGGTAAAAAACATCTAGAATCCAGTTTGTGTCCCAAATACTCCGCTGAATTGGCCACAAAAATACCTTTCTCTTTGCGAAGTTTCAGCCCGGCTTGTTCCATTCGGCTGAGAATATCGTCCCGGTTTTTGTCGTGCTCCTCGTCGTCCACGCCCGTAATCAACAAGCCATTTTGAAATGTCGCTACGTGTGGAATGTTTGTTAGCTGGGGTTCTATTTCCCCTTGAAAAACAGCGGCTTGGAGAGTCCCTCCACCCCACTGGTAGTCATATTGAATATTTACTTTAATGTGTTTACCAAACAGATTTTTTGTGTTCCTCGTCGTCCACGCCCGTAATCAGCAAGCCATTTTGAAATGTCGCTACTTGTGGAATGTTTGGTAGCTGGTGTTCTATTTCCCCTTGAAAAACAGCGGGCTTGAAGAGTCCCTCCAGCCCATTGGTAGTCACATCGAATATTTACTTTGATGTGTTTAGCAACCAGATTGGGGGTTGTAATTTGTGACCAAAGTTCTACGACTAATCGTAGGACTCACCTTTAAAACATTTTATTGCATTCAGGCGTATTCTCCAATATTACTTTTGTACCTTGTCACTTGCTTAAAATAAAACATGAATTCCAAACATTTATTTACACCTTGTATAATTTAAAAAAATGGCGTCATCCGTTGGCAGTATTTGGAGTTGTCCACAAAGGAAGGTGTTGGTAAAATCTTTTCCACACAGAATATGGTGTCAAATGCAATTTCGTCAGTTATTTTAAATGATTTAATAGGTCCATTTTTTACTTTCAGATTATTCACACATTTTTTAGGTTTTCGATGCCACTACCATCAACTGTGTTGAGCTATTATTTCATTCCACCGAGTCAACATACTGAAGTGGGAATATTAACTTGCAACCCAATTAAAAATGGAGTCGTGACTCGCGAATCTGAAGAACTATCCGTCCATGGATTGGATGATTCAGTCTGGCTTGTTTTAGTTATAACTATAATTTTGATGGCATTCCTTTCAAAACTTTTCAAGGAGTTTTCTTTTCCAAATGTTGAATCCAAATTGCAAAGACTTGCCAACGTACTTTGGTATTTCGTAGCAAACCTTCTTAATGGTGAGAAGTATTTTTAACGCTTTAAAGTTGTTGTGTATTTCACTACAACAATTACGACTAGGATCGATGGTATAAAACTGAAGTTTATTTACATGGTTTTAAAACGGTATAAGTCAAGAGACCCTCGTTATACAATCGTCAGCGGAACCGTTGCTTATCATATCAGTGGGCGATCTGGTCTGAAGTTTTTCATAGATAAACATAACATCACATTCTTCCCTTTTCTTTTATAATCCGAGTCGATTAATTGGTTTGCGGGGTCGTTGCGAACGGCAAGGACAGACTTGAGTAGGCAAGGTTGTGTCGTTTGCTGCGTTGGTTGTGATTGCTTGGCCGGAAATTGCGCTGGTTCGTGAGTCTTCCACAGTTGCTTCTATATCGTGAGCGATTTCGGTGGACTTTGGAAATGGTGTTGGAAACAACAGATCTTCATTGTCGGATATGTTCGGAGGAAGTGATGGGGACAAAGACTTCGATTGATCTCGGATTCATTTTCATGGTACGTGTCATCGGATGGGGTTTGTCTTTTCCTTAATTTGTTCTGATGTTTTCTCATTACTTTGTCATCGCTGATAGCCTCGTACATAGTACTGCCCATTTTCCTTTTAATGGGACCATGAATTCATCTAGCTCCTCTGGAATCATTTTTACGTAGACTTCTTCGTTAAGGTGGAATTTGGTCATTAAAGCTGAATTCCCACTCGGCAGAAAACACGACGGAAACTCGGCGTTTAGGGCTCGACGTAAAAAATTTGGCGTTGACCCCGACGGAACTTCGGTTTCGTCGGACAGAATCGCGGTTCTATTTTTTCGGTCGTGTTCGGCGTTACGCCGGTGTCTCAGCCAATGAAATTATCTCACTGACTACGTCATAAATTTCAAGTGCGCACGCATACGCGGGATAGATTTTATAGCCGCCATTTTTTTGTGGTTGACCAAGGCTTAGCTTAAACATGCCACCAAGAAAGAAAAATGAAACTAATGAAAGTTAAAGGAGATTAGATGTTAAGAAAGAATTTAGTGATGAGGCTAGAAAATATCCCTTCTTGTACGATCGAAGCGACAAGGGGACAAAGATAAAAATTCAGAGTGCGAAAGAGATGTTGTGGAAACCACTCAAATCTGCCACGTGACCCAAAAATATCTACCGCCAAACTAAAAATTCAGCCGTAGTGTGAACGGTCTACCGCTGGACGCCAGCGTAAGTTAAAATTTCTACTGTCGGCTGCGTGATTTCCGCCGGGTTTTTTCGGTCGGTGTGAAGTGGGAATCTAGCTTAAAGCGGTGTCGTTCTGACAACTGTCTGGCTCATTTCTTGTATGTCTCAGGCCCATGCAGGTGACTGTATTTCTTCCCAACAGAAGTTCCGCCAGGGATATTCCACACGCAAGTGGGGTCCTTCTATGACGCATCAAGATCCGAGATATCCTCAGTTCGAGCGATCCCAAGTTGAACGTCTTGAAACCAGCGTTGAGAATATCAATGGTTTGGTCATGTCCTCTTGATAGTTTTTTAAGATAACCTTTGACAGTCCAGACGGTTCTTTCGGCTTAACCGTTAGATTGCGGATGATTTGTTGCTATGTTCACGTGTTTTATTCCATTCATTTTAGTGAACTCCTTGAATTGGTGGCTTGAAAAACACGTTGCATTATAAGTGACAAGTGTTTGTATGATTCCAAATCGAGCCATCTTTGTGCACAGGGATAGCAATCATTCAACGCAGTGGCGACAATGTCAACTTCAATCCATTTCGTAAATTAATAATATTAATAGAAACTTGTTTTCTATTGGACCGGCAAAGTCACAATGCACCTTGCTCCAAGGTGTTTTAGCATTGGACCATGGTTTTCGAAGGTTCTGGTGCTAAGGCTTGACATGTTTCGCACTGTTTGGTATAGTCCGTGATGTCTTCATCGATCTTCGGCCACCAATATTTGGAACGAGCTAACAATTTCATTCGCACGATTCCCTGATGCGTTTCAAGGAGTTGCTCTAATATTCTTAATCTCATTTTCTTTGGAATGATGACCCGTTGTCCGATCATAAGAACGTCATGCATCGTTGATAATTCTTGTCGACGAGCGTAATATTTGTTTTGCCTCGGTTGAGTCTCGATCTTGTTGATTCCAGCCGTTGATTACGTTAGATTTAATTCTTGAAAGAGGTTTGTTGTTGTCCGTAGCGCGTCTTACATCTGCAACGGTTATTGGACTCTCATCTAACATCTTGACCGATAGTACGTATTCGGTTGGCAAGGGTGTTTCGTCGAGATCTACTGGAAGCGGCAAACAACTCAGCACGTCGGCGTTTGAGTGCTGCGTTAATTTTTTATGTTCGATCTGATCGTCGTATGCGGTTAGAACCAATGATCATCATCTGTGGTATGGGCTTGCTCTCGGACAGGAGGCTAAGCAGTGGTTGATGATCGGTTATCAGTTTGAAGCGGAAGAAAGAAGGAACTCGTCGACTTTCTTGAACGTGTTGCGCTCCGGAGTGTCCCATCTCCATTTAGTCGATTTTTCAAGTAGTTGATATAAAGATGATAACTTCGTGGCGTAGTAAGGTATGAATTTGCAATAATAATTTAAAAGTCTCAGGAATGAGCGTAGTTCCTGGATATTCTTAGGTTCAGGAGCTTCGGATATTGCTGTTGTTTTGGTCGGTAATGGATGAGGTCCTTGGCCGTCCAGATGATGTCTCAAGATGTCTATGGAGGCTTTCGCGAACTGGCATTTCTCACGCCTTAAATTCAATCCGGTGTCTTTCATGACACGAAGTAGAGAGTCTAATTTTCTCAAATGGTCGGTTTCATCCATTCCGCCCAACAGGATATCTTCTTGAAAAGGTGTGACGCTGTCTTCATTCCGTAATAAGGTCTCCATATGCTTCAGGAAAATTGTAGACGCCGATGAAATTCTATAAGGCAAGAAATTATATTGGAATAATCCTTTTTGCGTATTGATGACAACCAAGTCCTTGGATGATTCTTCGAGTTCCAGTTGACTATATGCGTCTCTCATGTCGGGTCTGGTAAATACTTTGCAGCCGGATAATTTGGCGATGATGTCCTCTGCTTTAAGTAGAGGGTATTTCTCAGTTTCAATTTGCCGTGACCTTGAAATCTTCACAGATCCTAACGTTACCGTTTGGCTTCAGAACCGGAACTATGTGAGCCGCAGACTGAGCGAAGGGTACTGGACAAATGAGTCCCGTTTCTTTTAACCGCCGCAATTCCTTGTCGACGTTTTCCTTGTAGGCATAAGGAACGGATCACGCCTTATAGAACTTCGGCTCCACATTAGACTTTCTATGTGGTAGAACTTTGACGCCTCTCAAACATCCATTTTTCTTCATGACGAAAATTTTTCGTGTTTATCCAGGATCATTTGTAGGGTCTTCACCGGATCTGAGATTCGTAGAACTGCATTCGCCTAAGGTAATACTCCTTTTTGGATAATCGGGAGAGAATATGAAATCCACGACCTTCCGCATAATGTTGGTCCACCTCCCTTGTATATTAATATCGGGAGTGCGTCCTCGTGCGAGCGATATGTGACCTTGACTTCGCTGGTGCCAACGACCTCTATGTTGTGGCTCGAGAATGTTGTCAGACGAACGTCCGAGGCGGTTATGTTTTTCGTCTTAATTACCCCTTCAGCTTCATGGCTTGAAATCAGCGAGAACGTGGAGCCGGTTTCGACCTCCATTGTGACTTGCTTTCCGTTGATTACGCAGTCAACTCTGTATGGATCCGACGATCTTTCGGTCTTTCGCTGAGCAGGAATGTAGAACACATCTTCGGACTGCCTCGCCAGTTGCGTTGTAGTATTTGGATTAAAGAACACTTCGTACTCATTAGATTTCGTTTCTTCAGCTTCTATGTACTTCATCTTATCTTTCCCTTTTTGCTGTATACTGGAACAGGCTCTGGAAATGTGACCCTTTTTTCTGCATGCGTGACAGGTTGAGTTTACGTATGGACATTTGGCTGCTGAATGTTCTTGTGCTCAACGTCGTTAGCATTAATTTCGAGCTTCGCCCGTGGCTTGCTTCGAGGCTGAGATTTGTTTCCCTTTTCTGGTTGGACGTCTTTTCTTTGAAAGTACGGAAATGGCATGCACTTTCTCAAAGGAGTCTCCGTTTTGTTGATTCCTCATTGTACTTACGTACTGGACTGCTTGATTCATGGCTTGGGCAATTGACATGGCCTTGACGAGAGTTAACTTTTTTTCTGACCATAGCCTTTTCTGTAGCGAGTCTTCCTTGCACCCGCATACGTGCCTATCTCTTAGCATGTTGTCCAGGATGGTTTCGTAATTACAAAATTCGCTCATGCTACGAAGTTCGGAAACGTACTTCGCTATTGTCTCACCGGGCCTACGATGCCGTGAATTGAATTTTAATCGTTCGACGATCTCCGATGGAACCGGAATGAAGTAGTCCATCAGCACTTTAACCAATACATCGTATCCTTTGTCGGTGGGTTTAGCTGGTCCCACGATGTTCCTGAGTGTTGCTTACGTAGCAAGGTCGCTCTCTTCTTTGCCTCATAATTGATATCGTTTGCGATGAAGTACTGCTCTAGCCTCTCTGAATTCAGTGTCCACGAATCCGTTTTCTCTTCGAAGGGGCTGAATTGTGCGGCGAATGACAAGATGCTACTATCAGTCTTCGTGACAGCAAGATATCTTCTTATGAATTGATGACGTAGAACTATCGATGGGATCTCGCCTCCGTCGCCAATTTGTTGTGTATTACTCTATAATGATTACGACTAGGATCGATGGTATAAAACTGAATTTTAATATTTACATGGTTTTAAAAAGGTATAAGTCAAGAGACCCGCGTTATATAATCGCCAGTGTTATTGTGCCTAGCTACCATTATCTGTTATAGTTTATATACACGTTGCTTATCATATCAGTAGGTGATTTGGTCTAAACTAATGTTTTTTATAGAAAAACGTAACAAAAGTGTTACAGACAGAAACTCTACAGGGTGGTCCAATAAAGCTAGTGGGATAGAACTACAGTGGGTTGTATGACATTTATTTGTCCATGTTATCATTTACGAGTTATGGCTCTTTGATATTTTTTCGTGTTTAATATAAGGCGTCACCCCTAAAGCACTCTGATCATAAATTTTAAAACGGTAGCCCGAACATCAAAATATAATAGAATACATTCCACTCAAATCGCTCATTGAAAACGTCGGTCCCACCACTCATTTTGGAGCCCAGTATAATCCGTGGCACTCTCAGAACGATATTTCTCGACATTCTGTAATCCTTTATCAAATATGTGATTGTTGAAAACGATATATAATTTTTGAAGCCACCTATTTCACTTACAGGAAGAGATTTACAAACAATGTATTTCGCTACCCGAATATTTGTTGGCACTTGGATTCTTCTTTCGAGCGTCATAATGAAAGCTTATAATGGAAACTTGAAAAGCGATCTCGTTACAGACAGATCAAGATATATTGAGTCGATTGGGGACCTCTTATCGAATAATAAACTAACACCAATAACAGCGCGAGGATCAGTGGTTTTATTTAAATCAAATGTGAGTTTCGCTTCTTATAAAGCTGAAAGTAATCATGTGAAATCCCTTCGGTTTACTCCCATTGGATAGAATCCCGTTCGACCGAATTCAGATTTGTATAATTGTAGCCAAATTTAAAACAATTTAGAGCCCGAAGCGTGATTATCTGCTGAATGGGAATATTTATATGGAAGAGCTTTCGCCTGAATAAGATGGGTTTACACATATAAAATCGTAGCGTTTTCCTAGAGTTGCCGAGCTCCAGTAGCGCAATGAATAGATCAAGTTGGATGATCGAGGAAGTTAAACAGCATTGAGCGCCATCAGTATTTGGTTGGGAGGTTAGGTTTGTTTACGTTAAGTTAGACAACTTCCAACAATGAAAATTATTCGTTGAAATTTATTGAAGAATATTATTATATAAAAATCCGAAATGGAAGGAAAATTCATGATTGGAAAACCGCCCAAATTGCTTTATTCAATTCAATGGGATTCGACCCAATGGTACAAAATCTCTCCTTCAACCTCACTTTCACATTTCGGGCAATGAATTCATATTATGACAATTGAATTATAGAGAGCTGCACGGAACGGAATGTTTTCGGCTTAAAACGGAATCGGAAGGAAGAAAGATCTGTATAACTCAAACGGATCGGAAACGGAAGAGCTAATGAACGATTTTTTTGAAACGGAACGGAAGCGGAAAAGCTAATGAACGATTTTGTGGAAACGGAACGGAAACGGAAAAGCTAATGAAGGATTTGTGGAAACGGAACGGAAACGGAAGAGCTAATGAGCGATTTTATGGAAACGGAACGGAAACAGGAAAAAAATGTGTTATGGTTAAGGCATGGATAAAGAATACCCGCGAGGAGTTTTCACTCTACAGGATAGGCAACTCCCTATCTCGAACGACAGCTTATTCTGTATATACTTTATTACAGCATCGGTTTTCAGCACGCGCAAAGCTAGGTCTCTATGTAACTTAACTTTGTACGTGATGTCACGAGACGAAAAACTTCAGGATTTAATGTATCCGCGAGTTTTTTTAGCTCGAGTGTAAGGACCTCGAGGCTTTAGTTTCAGATGCGTGAAATTGCCTACAGCCTGCTGCAAGTATTTGAATCTAAGGCCTGAGCACAAAGCTAGGTTACATTGAGACCTAGCAATGCGCGTGCTGAAAACCTATCTTGTAACAGCGTATGTACAGAATAAGCTGTCGCTCGAGATAACGAGTTGCCTATCCTATAGCGTGAAAAGAAATTTCCTCACGCGCATTTTTTTATCCACGGTTAAGGAATTGAATAGGATAGGACATAGATCTTTTGTTCTCTGAGCTGCACCGAAAGGAATTTTTTCCGTTTTCCGCGGAGTCCGTTCCGTTCCGCCGGATTAAAACGGAAACAGAACGGAAACGGAAGAGCTAATGAAGGAGTTGTGGAAACGGAACGGAAACGGAAAAGCTAATGAACGATTTTATGGAAACGGAACGGAAACGGAAAAGCTAATGAAGGATTTGTGGAAACGGAACGGAAACGGAATAGCTAATGAAGGAGTTTTGGAAACGGAACGGAAAAACGAAAAAAATTTCTTTTGGCCACGGAATTGAAACGGATCGGACACAGATATTTTGTTCTCTGCAGCTCTCTTATTGAAAGTGAAACCCCCAAAACTTGAAAATTGTGTAAATATTACCAAAGAAAATTGTAGGGTGTAGAAATACTTCAAACCCACAGAATGTCCGTAAAAAGCGAAGGGAAAAAGACGGAAAGAATTCGTGTCTGAAAAGGCACCGTTTGACTGTTTTAATCGCCGGAGGAAAGTTTGGCAAGCAATAGCGAACACAGAAAAAAGAAATTCGTGTAAAATACTTATACGATCATTTCGAAAACCTTATATCGAATCGAATCTCAGGGGATCCTCTCGACAACACAATGAGGCCAGAAAAGTAATCAATGATCACGATGTAGATATCTCGTTCACGGAACCGGATATCACCACGGCAATGAATGGTGTAGCTTTAGACACCGCTCCTCGTCGCGACCATGTACTAATGTCTAATGCGGGAGTTAAAAGAAACCGAAAGTCAGAACTTGATCGCTATGATTGCCACCTTAATTAATAGATGGTCATACGTACCTCCGTGTCTTAAACGAGACAGAGCTGCTCTTATATATAAAGGGGGCGATGAAAAGAACCTGAACAACCAATCAACTCTTTTTTGATTTTTTTCAAAAGTCAATTTTCTTATCAGCCGAAATATAAGGTTGTTTCAAATTTGCGAAGTCTAACGCCGGTTCGTAGCTAAATCGCGGTCACATAAACATCTCTTTGATAAACGGGGCAATGCAAAAGGCAAAAATGAAATACACTGCGAAATTATATTTCTAGATGTCACGAAAGCCTAAGACAATAAAAGCCACGAGCATATTGAAAAGACCTTGCACACTCTTCCCTTGTCTCTAAGGCAAAGGAAACATCTAGTGGAGCTAATTTGAAATAATGAAGTACAGTCGACGTAACTAGTTAATTTAAAAAGGGGCGTTCCTCAACACTGTTTGATATTGTCATCGGCTTCATTCCAAAAGAACTCACAGAAGATTGCGTAGCGTTTGATCATGGGTATGAAATAATGCAAGGACGGATACCTTTTTAATTTTACACGGAATTTTATTCCGGTAAAATTTAAGAAAGCGCACCAAACCCCTGTCCTTGTGGCGGACGCGTACGCGAACGATGAGAGATAGAGGGAAAACGAAAGCGTGCGGGAGAGATCTCTAGTGTACGCGATGACGATACGAAGAGGGAGGGAACCCAGAACTACATGCCTCGTATATAATTTTTAGGATCGGTTTTTGTAGCTTATTTATTTTTAAATTCGCTCAGATATAGAATATTGCTACAAGAAAGTTATGTTTTGATTTCCTACTCAAATTTAGATCCGGGTAACTCCCGTCAATTCACTATTGGGTAGAGCGAGGTTCTGAAGATTATTAAAATAAATGAAAATGGCTGGGATGTCTTTGGAGATAGGCTTAACCTAAAGGAATGCAGCTGTTTGTGGTAGCCAACTTGAATTAAATTTAATACAAAAATAGCCATTTGTTGCATTAATACTATTAAGCACGTTAGGCACTTGTAAACCGCGTACAAAGTTAAGGTTATTATCTTGGCAATTATCTTTTGTTGGCAACCTCCATGCTTGATACGAAAATGTCAAAATCTAAGATGTAAAGTATGGGCCTATAGTTATAGGACGCGGTAGCCACAGACCACCGACGGACGCCACTCTCTTTCTCCCCAATATAGAAGAGACGCGGAATATAGAGAAAGGGTGCTTTGACTATTTTTTTAAAATAAACGTGTTCGGGACATGTGAAAAGAAAGAGGCCAGACTATGAGTCTCCTAAAGGATTAAGGTAAAAGCTACCACGGCTATTTCTATACTTTAGTGGGGTGCACAATTTAGTTTCCTTAATATTATTTGAAATGTGACGTTATTAGAAATTAAGGGGATACACGATTGTGTTTCAGAAATGTTTTTAGTTGTACGATTTATTGGAGATCAACTATACGGGGGGGTCACGTGAGCCGTGTAAAATTAGAATTAAGGCCCAGCCCTTGGGCCATCTTGTTTGGGTCTTGGCTTTGCTGATGATACGGCTATAGTAGCTGAAGATGACGCGTCAGCGACAGCGTTGCTACAATCATTATAGGAGGCCTTAAAGAAACTGGATTATCGGTAAACTGCAAAAAGAGAAAAAAGCTATTATGTTAGACCAATAGATGACGCATATTACAACCCTCAATAATGAAATAATTCCAATCCTTGCCCGAGACGAATCTGTTAAATTTATTATATATTTAAGTAATATATATTAAATTTTTCCCATGAAATTGTGCAGGATAAAGGAGAAGTCTTGGCGTCTGAAAATTTGGATCTCCTAGTTGCGAGTCCCTGGTTACATCCTAACCAAAAACACAATATAATTAATCAATATGGTCCACTGTGGTTTATTCTCTCCAAAGCGCACCATTTAAAAACCAAACTAACCAGTTTCAAATGGATCTGAGCAGCTTTATCAGGAGCGCTGTTGAACCAATCCTACTCATACCAACAGACATCCCGATGATATGATTTATGCGTTAAGAACGAATGGTGCGCGCGTTTTGGGAAGCGTAATTAATGCCCTACAGTATAGCCCAATAACTTGCACCGAATCATGACCCCCTTATTTAATGCCTATCGTGACCTTTCAAACGAGTAACTGCAATGCCATGAACAGCCACGCATCCAAGTAGATGGGTCTGGCGACGCACCATCCCCACAAAAACTACCTGACAATCTACGAGAAACGCACTTGAGAAATGGGGTGAAACAATTTGCTGAACATCATAAAGCAAACGGGTGGATGAAAACGGAAAATGCCTATATTCATCCCAATGGACGACATGCTTAAAAATGAATACAAATAATTGTAACGCAAGAGGTAGCAAAGGACGTTCTAACGGAACAACCTCGTGTATATTTCCAAATTGCATGAAGAAAGAAACTCTTTGCCACGATCCTCAGGACTGCCAGGGTACTAACGCGATGCTTATTGAAATACAACCACGTTGTTAATCTTACTGAAAAGGCTTTAATTAACAATGTATTTGAGGTATAAAAGGAAGTATTTTGCGAAGATTCAGTTAGGAAAAAAAACAAACGTGGTGATCTAATAGTCCTTGATCTTAAGGGCATGAAGAGGGCGAGACTTTGTATCTTCAACGAGCACAAATCCAAAAGGATAGTTGGATACTCAAAAACATTTGTGAATAGCGAATCCTAGTTATCAAAAATGTCATTCTTATCTCTATTTTCCTAACTAAATAATTGGTTCGGAAATTGTTTCAGTTGTCAAAAAGCAAAAGAGACAACAATGCAGTATTGCAGATATTTGGAAGGTGGCACTAGTTTCACCTATACACTGTTAAAAATAATAAAATAATAATAAAAAAAATAAATTTTAACAAGTAATATCCAATACCAGACATTACCGTTGGATTAACAGGATATTTACTATAAGCAACAGTAAAAATGTAATAATTTTATTAACTGTACATTTAGCAGTAAATGTTCAATAAATAACAAGAAAGTTACTGTTATCTTAATATACCGTACCATCAACAATAAAGTAATAGTATGAATACTGTTGATTAAAAATACTATAAAATCGGGTGTACCTCATATGAGCAGTTCCCTGTAGAGCAGTTCTCGAAATAGCAACCGCGATTCCAAAAAAAACAGCGGAGTTTTTCAAAACTGCTGTTTTAGAAATAGCGGCTGCTGTTTTAGAAATAGCGGCTGCTATTTTAAGAAATAGCAGTGTTTGTCTTGAGTTTCGAGCATTTCTTAACAATACACTTATATTCGTTGGTTTCAAATACTACCTTTTCCGTGATCATTTAATCAGGAATATGACCTAATAAAACATCATGTTTTTTGGTAGATAATTGTAAACAGTAATTTTTGGAAAAGGCATATTATAATTCGAGAAAGGCTATTTTCTTTTGGAAGTAGATAATTGTAAAAAGTAATTTTTTGGAAAAGGCGTAACATTGTTACACAATTTCCAAAATATTTCTAACCTATCCTAACCTAACCTGACCTAATACTATTTAGTTGAAATAATCAACTTTAACCTAACCAAATTATCCATATCTGACCTAGTTCTTTTTGAGTTCATATAACCCAGCTGGGCCAGCTTACACCATAATAAACAACTATAGTTTTTCGCATATCTGATTTTCCGCTCTTTAGAGAACTGCTGTAACGGTAGGCCGCGTTTACAAGAACCGCTGTATCGGTAATTGCTGTAATGGGTAAACTGCCATTTCGGGAACCGCTATTTTGAAATCCGCTCATATGGGAACTGCTCATATGAAGGCTTCCCGTAAAATCAACACTAAGCAATAGTAGAAACATTGTCGTTTAGAAATATCGTAACATCAACAATAAATTATCAGTGATCAACTGGGAGGATGCTGTTAGTTAGGAATAACATATCATTAATGGTATTCTTTGCATTGGGTTTCGTACTACTCCATACGTAATATATTCAAATAATCTCACCTTTTTTCTCTGTTAGGATATTATTTACTAATATTTATTTATTATTTAACGAGCAATATTCTACGTATCAGTTATGCCAGATTGAGGGAAATTTCCCATATCTTGAGAAATTTTTACTCCTAAAAACGGTAAAAAGGGAAAAGGCCAAAGGCAAATTCTACCAAAAATTTGCTAAATCTAGGGAAATTCCATGATAAGAAATATTTCATTGAAAACCAACAATTTCAACATAAAAAATTAATCAACTTAATCAAAATCATTTATTAATTGCTACTGTTTTTAGTAATTTCCAAATCCAAACATTGAATTATTGAAAGTCGTCTGCTAAATAACTGACCCATTGTGGTCGTTACGAAAATACATCGCTAAAAACACTTGTCATGCTATGGGTACGTTCAGTAACCCTCTTTGATGACAGCGCTTACTAAGCGATGTCAGATTTTCCCTACTGTACGCTTTTTCGCGTTTCCGGTTTTGACGTCATGATGCTCAGCGCTTACCCATCAAAAAAACCATCTAATCGATATGGTTTTTTTGATGGCGTGACGTAACGCTTGATTGTTGAACACTTGACGCACGAAAATTTGGCGCTGGATTATAAATTTAAATTCCAATTATGCTATTCCTACAGTAGTTGTATTAGTTTTCTTTACAAAACTACTTCTACCATTCAAATAGACATAATTTTCTTAAAAAGATCATTAGTCGCGAGCCTGTTAATAATTGAGACGAGCCATTTGCGCTTTTAGGGTAATACGTTTCCCCAAGTCCATTTTCGAAAACAGCTTTAACTTCAAATTGTCACTTTACCGTTCAGTAACCTTCTACGTCACTGTGACGTCTCGAGCCAATCAACCAAACATCAAGAAAACAGCGATTTCCTTTAGATTTTCGTTACTGAACGTACCCTATAATTCTATCAGTTTCTATGCGCGAAATCTGGCATCCCAGAACTAGGGAAATTTTGGTCCAGAAAGGGAAATTTTAATGATTGGAAAGGTTTCCCACCTGGCATCACTGCCATGTATCTATTTTCGGCGCGCTACTAGCAGAAGACGCGGTTTCTTGGTTCGATAGAATCGGTACTCTTCAATCTGCATTGTTGGGTAAAAACTACGGCCGCCGCCGCCACCCTTGTTCTACTGCTTCAGAGAAGTTACTGGCGTCTTCATAAGGATTTTTTAATTTGGTAAGTGAAAGATTTTATTAACTTAAACAATGAGAAGTACAGACTAGGTTATATGTGTACATATATTTCAGATTCAAATCCACCTTATTCCCTTTCGCCGGAAGTTAGGCTTAGCTCGGGATTCATGGGGGTGAGTAACGGGAAGAAATTCGTCTGTGGTCTGCTGCAAAAGCCAATATTATGTACTGTAGCGGACGACAGAGAATTGTCTTCCCGTTACTCTCCCCCATCAATCCCAAGCTAAGCCTACCTTCTAAAATTCTTTTCCCTGGACATATTTTTGGTCATTTCTCACCTATTCCCAGACCTGTAGCAACCATGTGTAACGACGATCTAGAACTACAATTAAAATTCATAATTATTTGTTATTATATAATTTTTCCTAGGGAAAATGAGTGCCAGTGGTGCTTCATACACTTGTAGTGTATGCTCAGAAGACTTTTCCTCACAAAGGGAACTATTGCGTCATTACTCAGTTCACCAAAATGTACCAAATGTTTGTTTTAAGTGCGTTTTGTTAACCTGTGATAGAAGATTTAAAACATTAAACTCTTTAAGAGTACATATTTCAAGGGATCATTCCACAAAATTTAGTCCTGAATTTGGTGCAGTTTCAAGATATAGGACCGATTTAAAGTGTTTAGTAAATCTCTGTCAAAAACAATTTGATAGTCCCAAGGAACTGGTCAGACATACTAATAACCACCATTTAAAGAACCATGAAAAGGTTACATGCCCTTTTCACGATTGTGAATTATCTTTTTCGAAAAAGACTACGTTTACTGCACACGTTTCAAGAAAACATCGTTATCGTGAGGAACAACTTTTAAATTCTGACATTTTAGCTAAACCACGTGTTACCGAAGCCAGCACAAGTCATGAATTTGTTGATATGGACGTATTTTCAGACACTACCGAAGTTTTACAAGCATCGGATAACTGTCTTCAAGTTAAGGCCCTCTTTTTGCTAAAACTTGAAGCCAAAAACTTAATTCCAGCTTCCACTATTCAGAAAATAGTTAAAGAAATGAGAAATATTTCCGATTTGGAAAGAAAAACAGTGTCAAAAGTCGTTCTAGCTAAAGTTTTGGAGTTAAATGTTTCTGAGGTGGAAAAAGAGAATTTAAAAAACGTTCTGACAAATAGTTTTTTTACAAAGAAACATTTAGATGCAGAGTTAAAAACTGATTACTTAAGGAAACAATATTACAAAACCAATCTTAGATATGTTAGCCCAATAACTATAAACCTTGGACACGATGAAAATAGGAAACCTCACTACATGCAGTATGTTCCTATTTTGGAATCTCTGAAATCATTACTTTTGCATCCATCGATAATCAAAAATTTAAACGAATACAATAACAACGGGAAAGATGAGTCTATACTTTGCGACTTTTCTGATGGCTCTCTATTCAAGTCTCATGAGTTAAACCGAACTAATAATCCCCAAAAAATTGTGCACCTCATTCTATTTCAAGATGCATTCGAAATAGTTAATCCATTAGGTTCTAAAAAGGCTTTGCATAAGCAAGTAGGCGTTTATTACACAATTGGAAACCTTAAAAACTATTGTCGGTCATCTGTAGATCATATGCAACTTGCTTGTTTGTTTTTAGAAGCAGACTTAAAATATTTTGGCTATGAAAATGTTGATGGACCATTAATTGAAGATCTAAAAAAACTAGAAAATGGTCATGATTTATCTATTCCAGGATTTTCAGATACTCTGAGAGGTTATGTGTTTTGTATTACTGGTGACAATTTGGGAGCTCATGGTATAGGTGGCTTTGTAGAAAGTTTCCGCTCTGGGTATATTTGTCGCTTCTGTTGTATAAAAAAGGAAAGTAATACTGACTTGAGAGCTATTTCTGAAAACCGCACACCTGAAGCGTATGATGAAATAGTGGGTAAACTGAGGCTAGATAAAGCGAAGGGTAATGAAACAGAAAATGTATTTGGAATTAAGAGAGAGTCAGTATTTAACAGTCTCAAGTTTTTTCATGTTTGCAATCCGGGCCTACCCAGTTGTATCGGTCACGATATACTGGAAGGACTTGCTTCTTATGATATGAGACTGTATATAGACAAATTCGTAAATGACGGTTACTTTACGATTAAGCAACTTAACATTGAAATTAAAAGTCTTAAGCTTTTTGGCAATGATTTCTCGAGTGGTCCAGCTTTGCTTAAAGAGAGTTCCAAAAACCTATCTGGAAATGCTAGCCAGAACTGGTGTTTCGTGAGGTTTTTCCCCATTCTGATTCATGAACTAATTGTGGACAAAGATACTGACATCTGGAATTTAATTATACTTCTGAAAGAAATTTGCGAGTTGATTTTTGCACCAAAAATATCTAAAAATCAAATCGCAATTCTCAACCAAAAAATTGAAGAATATTTGTACTTCAGAACCTCGTTATTTCCTGAAACCCCTTTAAGGCCAAAACACCATTTTATGGCTCATTATCCTGAGCTTATCCTGAAGTTGGACCTCTAATTTGGCTGTGGACGATCAGATTTGAGAGTTTTCACTTTTATTTCAAAAAAGTGGCTCGTAAAATACAGAACTATATTCACATCCCGAAAAGTCTTGCTATTAACCATCAGATGGTTCAAGCTTACTATACTGCTGGTAATCTTCTCTCGGATGAAACAAATGTACCCCACACAAATGCATTTGAGTTAGATTTAGCACTTTTTATTGATCAGGATAAAAAGAGTATCTCAGGTGCTGGAATAGATTTATCTGTACATGGTTCTGCTACTACATGCGCTACGAAGCTATGTATGCGGGGAACCACATATGAAAAAAATCAGTTCCTGTTCTTACGGGAGGAAGAAAATTCCTTAGTTATAGGGCAGATAGTATTTATTTTGGTTTTGAGGGAACAAGTTTTTTTTTTGTTTAGTCTCTTCAAGTGCATTTATTTCAATGAGATAGGTGTATATGAAATAGCAGAAGATATGAAAATAGCTGAGTGTGTACCTTACTTGGCATTACTAGACTAATACCCTCTAAACTTTACAATGTGAAAAACATGAAAGTTTTGAATTTAAAACATTCCATTGTGTTTCCTTAGGTTCATTTATTATTTTACATAAACATTTTTGTGAACTGAGGACGTATATTAATGAAGCTTCCTTGTATAAAATATACAGCCACTTCATTAAACTCAATAAATTTTCATTTCTGAAATGCTTTTTTTAATGACAATTGTTTTACGGAAATGTTTCGTTTTTGTTACATTGGCTAAACTATAATTATTTTTTCTCAGAAATACTGAGATGGACGAAGTTCTAGATGCCATATTTCCAGGTCTTGGAGAAGAGACCAAAATTAAGATTTTGGAACGATTTGAAACACTGGGTGTAAAACAACAGTCAGACTTGCAGTATATTCTGGAAGATGATGTCAAAGATATTATGAAGCCAATTGAGACACGCAAATTCCTAATTGTTTGTAAAGGTAGAAAGACAACACCGCTTATCTTTTGTACTCTCAAGTTTAAATCGATTTTCTATCTTTAACAATAATATCATTTATTATAGCTCAAACTGAAACACTTGATGCTCCAGTTGTGCCTGATAAACCTACTGGCTGTACTCCGAGACACAATACCAACTCGTCTGGCGATAATGAACCTCTAATGAACATGACATCAGCTAATAATTTTGGCTTTTCACCGACCAATTTTATGGCCCATCACCTTGATACTTCCACCCTTCCAGCTGAGGTGGAAGATGCCTTGCTAGAAAATAAAAGACTAACATCACCACAGAGGATTGAACTTGTTCGACGAGTGGTTGCAGATTCTTTCAAATTAAGCACAAGGCCACGAAAAGCTGATATGGATATTCTGCCCAGGAAAATTGTTTCTCAGTATCCAAATAGCTTACAAGACAAGATTGGAAGTGAGATAGTTGGAAACGGCTACTCGTCTCTTTTGAACCAGTTGGTGGCCAAAGTTGATAATGTAGTAAGAAACCAGCCCATCAGAGTGCGTAAACCCAAGAAGCCCAAAAACATTACTGGCCCGGAAAATACTGATAACTCAACCTCAGAAAATGTCGATAATCTAAACGCAGCTAATAACCAGAAACCAAAAGCAGCTAGAGTTCTGATTCAGGATAGCCATGGTTGTGTTAAATTTTCACCGTCAGTGACTCCAAGGCAGCATTTAGAAATGCAAGGCAAAGCAATCCAACTAAAGAGACTTTTTAGGGAAGACCGTTTTGACACAGAAACCATGAACTTATTTCTTGAAACATACAATTTACAAAGACTCTTGATAAATGAAGGGAAAATGACCGTGTTGGAAATTCAAGCGGAATTTCCCCTGTTGTTTAATGAGAAAGGCTTCTTGGCTCATGCTGAAGAATTAATGGGTTTTGATATGAAAGAAAAAATGGTTTCAAGTTTGGAAGATGAATCCCCAAGAATCTACTGTTTCTTCAAGAACCAAGCCAAGAAATCTCGTTTTTTGGAAGAAGCGTTGGATGAGATTTCTTCTATAGAAGATTCAAAACCTGCCGAGGTTCAAGCCTTATTTTTCATGCTCGCCGACTAATTCCACGAGAAGCTAGAGTATTTTTTTCATTTAAAACCTGTAAGTTTTTACAATTGTTTTTGGAGGTTTGAGAGAAAACTAAATTACATTTATCGATAAAGATGACAGAAACGATTTCTAGTATAGAAGAATCTAAAAGACTTCCTTCAACTCCAGTTATTATAGCTTTTGGTTTGTATTATCTATTTATGGTCGTTTTATCTCTATAGTCTTGAACTTTTAATGCTATTTTATTCCAATTATTAATAGGGACTTCGAGATTTCTTGAAGCTGAATTCGTGATCGCAATTGATGGAAAGGTGGTCATCAAAGATATCAGTAACTTCGTGACAGCGGTTACAATTTGGTTTGCTTCTTTTTATGTTTTGAACATACAATACCCAGATAATTGGATGCTGACGCTGGAATACATTCAAAGGTATAGCGACTGCTGTGCGTTTATTTATTTGCTATTTAGTATTCAAATTAAATTATCTTTAAATGTTCAAAGATGTCTATTGAAAATAAATCCGTCAACTGGAAGTAAGGGAAAGAGGCGTGGCATGAATAGAAGAGTTCTGGGTCTTGTCAACAAAATAGCTATACAAACATCTGATGTTTCTGGCTAGTTGGTCAGCTTCAAACTTATTTTTTTATTTTTTTGTCTTATTATTTTACTTTAATTTGAAATCATTCAAATTTTTGAAGACATTTAGCAAAATACTGCTTTTTTGTTTCAAAATTTCATTGCAAAAATAAATCAGTTTTGAAGTTAAATTTTTAATGTTGATTGTTTAATATGGGTTTGAACTTTTCTGATCCCCCATGCCTTGATAATGAATGTTGAATTCCAACAAAGTTTCTTATGGTAGGTATTTTGTGATATCTAATTAAATAACTAGCTTTCTATATACTAATAATTTGTTTCATTTCAGGACTTTTAGTCTATCATTCAATTAAAAGGATGGAGAGTCGGATTACCGTTCAAACCTTTTAATTTTTTTATGCATACGTAGTCCTTGTTGCAAAAGAGACCAAAAAATTGTGATTGAAATTGTGGGAAATATGTTTTCGCGACTATGATTTTGATTCAAATTTGGGAAGATTTCTTAATTCCTCAACATGCTATATAGGTTCAGTTCCTTTATATAATAAAGACTTGGCTTGCCCAAGCCTAAAAAACAAAACGATAAGACTTTTCCCACTTGACTGAAGCGCGGATATTATTTTTTTTCTAATGAATTTTAAAGACAATCCGTATTTTCCTATACTCTCTAGAATTTAATTCAATCACCTGATTTTACTGGTAATGGATTTATTCCCTATAAATTAATTGAAATAAAAAATTACTTATCTCAGATGATTCAACAACAATTCCATTTTCCTAAAACATTTTATCATGAAATTTATTTTTTTAGGGGATATCGTGTTACCATCTATTTATAATTATAAAATTTAAAATTATAATTGAAAACCTTGAAAATATACCGTAAAAACACTTTATTTGCTGTAGTCACGATGGGCTACCGTCATTTAATTTTAAAATAATGGGATGTTACCAATAGTTACTTAGTTAACTGTAATTTTATTTGAAAATAATAGTAGGAAGAAGGCAGAATTTCACGTTGGTACAACAGTAACGTTCCAGTAAAACTAACTATACTATACTTGCACATATATCAGGTTTTTAATTGCAAGCTTTATGTGAAAAATAACGTCGTTGTTTTTTACCGTCATTTTATTTGAAAATAATAGTAGAAATCAGGTGCAATTTACTGTTGACACCACAGTAACGTTCCAGTAAAACTTACTATACTAAACTTGCACATATATCAGGTTTTTAACTGTAAGTTTCACGTTAAAATTAATGTTGATGTTAACAGTCAAAAAAACCTGTGATTTAACGGTAACTTTCCTGGTAATTTTCTGCCAGTAAAATTTCCGTAATTTCAACAGTTATTTTTTACAGTGCAGTTTCGTACAAATAGGGTGTATTATATTGCATTCTCCTCATAAACTCAATTTGAATAGTATATGTTTCACGAGGTAACCGTGGTAACACTGACACTGTAGACTCTACATTTATAGGAACGTTGACCACGTTTCCCTTAATCCCCCTTTGTTGATCACAACCAAACCTTCTTATTTGCATAAAAGGTATTCTTGGTGAAATCATTCTTTCCTCCAAATTAGACAAATTAACTAGTTCTACCGGAATTTCAGGAAACTCAAAACCATTTTCCCTGGAAAACTTGGGGATTTCGTTTTTCTTTACAGCTTTATTACAAGCACTGCATAAAAATACTCTGTCACTTAGCTCACGACGGTGAATACCAGGGACAGCCAAAAACACCGCAGACTTAACTAAGCTACCAGATGCTTTAAAAAAGATTTGAGCATCCTTCACATTTACACGTTGGACCTTCTTTAATGGTATCAAAATACGTCTGCTCTATAAAAGGATTTGCCCCCTTTCTGCCACAGACAATCTGTTTCTAGAACGTTCAGAGTTCCTAAACTCGACATTTGCACGACTTTCAGCCTTCGCCGACTGGTTTCTCACACGTTCTGCTTCAACGTACTCTAAATCTTGGCGTTTACTAGCCTTACTCATCTGATTACTAGCACGTTCAGCTTCAACGTACTCTGCATCTTGGCGTTTACTAGCCTTACCCAACTGATTTCTCACACGTTCTGCTTCAACGTACTCTATATCTTGGCGTTTATTAGCCTTACTTAATTGATCCTTAACTCTTTCGCCTGCTCTATACCATTCATCAAGCCTTTTCATTCGCATGGTAAGTACACCAACCTGATTTTCCCTTTCACGATATGACTCATTCTCTCGCTTCTTTGCCATAGATCGCGCCTCCTTCATTCTAAACTCTTCATTTTGTCTCAAAATTCTCATTCTCTCTAACGGATACACATTGCCATGAGACGTAGAAGGTAATTGTTCATCTTTCGCTACCATTATAGAACTAACCGATTTATTATTAACCAAATTCATAGGTTCGTCGGTAGTAATTACCCCGACTCTTACAGAGCTTTCACCTGAACTTACGTCTAATACATTATCCTTAGTACTACCGTGGCCATCAGGCGACTCAATAGAACTAACAAACAAATTAAGACTAGAAGTACTAGAAGCTTCACCTTTAGCCTTAGCTTTTTTCTGAGCTGCTAAAATTCTTCTCCTTTCATTTTCTCTCTTCTTAAACTCAGGGTCTGACCTTTCTGCCCTCATCCTTTCCCTCGCTTTACGCTTTCGCATTTCATCCTTACTTTCAACATTATCTTCCTCCATTCTATATAAAAAACGTCAAATACTCACTTAAATCCACAGTACTTCCAACTTTCAACAACAATAGTTCCAACTTACTTTAACAATAATTCCAACTTTCATTAACAATAATTTACTAGTAGTTTTATTGACAACCTACTAGCATAGAAATTCTTATTAAGAATAGCTCCGGCGGATTAAAAAGATCTATTTACAACTTGGTGGGCGTATCAACCCTGCCGTCTCGTTAAATTTAAAAAATATTTTTTATATTTTTAGTCTACAGATATATGATTTTTAGTCAAACAAACAAGAAGCATAAACACATCAGTGGAAGCTTTACTAATATTTAATTCATATAAAACAATTTTGCTTACAATATAACGTCTACAAATAGCTTCAAAATGTCTTTTTTAACGCTGGCTAACAGTTTGCACAGTTTCGCAAAGCAATCTTGTAACTAAAATTCATTCATTTTTTTAATAAAGAAAGTCTATTTTGGCCCGAGAAACAGGCTAAAAAAGCAACGGCCTAAATTTTTTAGATTCACACAGAAACGATTAAAGTTATTCGGTTTTCCATTGTCTGCTAGCAATCTACCATTATGGAGCAATATTAAAGGAGTTATTATTAAAATAAATAAGATTTCTAATGACATTTTCGTTCTCACTCCGTGACATTACTCCAAAGAAAATGGCAATGGAAAAAGGCATATGTTGCTATTTTTTTTGGAGATAAGGCACGTAAAATAAAAACACAAGTTAAAACAATCACGGAGTATGGACGGAAGAATATAACCTTTGACCTTTTTGCATTGTGTTGCATTATACATTTTGTCGTTGATTTCCCGTATTATGAAAGACCAACCGTTTACGGTCATTTGAAAGAGAGCCTGCGCTTGTCATTTATCCCAAAATT
Source organism: Phalangium opilio (assembly GCA_019434445.1). Lineage (NCBI taxonomy): Eukaryota > Metazoa > Arthropoda > Arachnida > Opiliones > Phalangiidae > Phalangium > Phalangium opilio. Next base: position 64,324 of record JAEQBA010002476.1, read on the forward strand.
AACTTCACTACATTGAATTTAGTAACTAACGATATCAATAAAAAGCACTCGTCTCTACCCCCTACCGTATTTCAGAGAGTCACACACTTGAAACTTCATTTTATCATTTAACGCAAATCAAATATTCAATTCTGTTTTAAATAACTAACGGTATCAATACTCGTTCTATATTAACTTTGAAACAAGAATGAAAACTTCAAAGCTATGATCCGATAACGATTAGCCCTTTCACTGATCTAATTGCTACCATGATGCTTTCTTCTATTATAAAATCTAAATCTCATTACTTAAACGTGTATTTAACTTTCGGCTCACTCTGAACCGTTAATGTCCCTTCCTTACAGACACGATAATCAAAACCCAAAGTTTACTCCACCTCAGGTCTCAATTATTTACTCTTTGGTTCACTAAGCCTATTGCGGATCAAACTTGATTTACCCGACAGAATCCAGGCCATAGCTTACGTCTTGAAATAATAAATCCAAGGATTATTCTATATACAGATGTAGTATAGCTTAAGTAATTTATAAAGAGCCATTTCAAATAACAATATTAAAAAACATCCTTGCAATATCAAAATGCAACAGAGCTTTAAAGCTACAAAAGTACTAAATGCATCGTAATTACGAAAAAGATTTCCACATATTCACTTTATATTATGGAAAAAGTGAATATTAAGGTTCTGTAGGATTTCTTAACACATCAAAACAAAGCGAACTGCTAACTCGGCGCACTAGTCTGACAACGGACAGATACACACGGACAAAAAAATAGACTGCTTTTTAACTCTTTCCGTATTAATTTTGAATTGAGAAAAGAGATTATCTTACATATTAAAATAAATATAATTAATATTTAATATATTCTTCGTTAGTTGTTCGCCTTATTGAGCGTTACATCGTTTTAAAAAATAATAATTAAACAACCTTGAGAGACTTGACTAATATTGACGTTTGAATTGAAGGATATGACTGTTGTTTCGCCTTACTCAAATAGGTAGTATATAAAGGATTCGAATCGCAGCTGTAGATCAGAACATCGCAATTGCGTGAACCTTGGAGGAAGACCCCTCCATTGGAAGGCTAGACGTTTCTCGTAACCCTAGCCGATCGCCGCGTATGTCTCAACCTTAAGGATGATGGTGGTGTTAGAAGCCAGGTGTACAGACTGGTGTCCATGTGGGATGGACAAAAACAAAGTCCAGAAGATGGTGGTGTTAGAAGCCAGGTGTACAGACTGGTGTCCATGTGGAATGGACAAAGACGAGAAGGTGGTGGTGTTTGAAGCCAGTAAATACAGACTGTTGTCCATGTGAAATGGGCGAAAGACTAGAAGATGGTGGTGTTTAGAAGCTAGTAAGTTCAGACTGGTGTCTATGTGGGGTGGACAAATGAACAGAGTTGTTAGACAGGCAATGGAGTAATAGCCTGTAAGTGGAATACAATTTCCGGGACTGTAAATGCGGTCTGGAAATTGAATACACGTTTGCTCCGATTTGCAAACTGCGAACGCGGTCACGTGGGTGTAACAACGGACAGACGGACAGACAGACAGACACACAGACACGTCGAAATTAGAACCTCTCCGTGACATACGTCACTCGGAGAGGTAAAAAGTGATTCAAATCAGTGATTATAATACAACTGATTAAAATCAAACAACCCCATGTCTGCATTGCCGTTATCCCCTAACAGGAGACGAGCCTAATAAATCAGCAAAATAACAAAACCTAGTCATTAAGACAGAGAAATTATTCGTGTCCAATTTTAAAGTCAACGTCTGTTAAAATTTTCTCAGGCATAAAGCATTCAACAGTGCTAACAACGGTGCTTTAATGTATTTAGTGATAGACCAATGGGCAACGGCTCCAAAACAATTTTATGGGATCGGACTTCGAGACCAATGTGGGAAATAAGAATACTTAACTACTTTTTGAGACCAGTAACCTCCCTTCTAGTGTTCAAAATAATAAACTGGTCCCCCTTAGTTTTCCTATCAATTAACAGTTAATAAAGTGGCCCCGAAGACCAGTAACCCAAACATATTTAATTTAAAAATTAGTCGAAGCAATTATAAAAGTGGTTTTGGACCAGAGGAAGTGTGAGAGAGTAAAGCTGACGGTAAAAACCCAAATATTTTACCCCCTTCCTTTCCCCTTTCAGGGGGAGGGGTAAAGTTTTTTGGGTTAAACCGACATCCCTGGGGTTGGGGAGATGGGGGACTGTTGAGGTCACGTGATGGTGTTGGCGGCAAATTTTAATTGTTGTGGCACCTGGTGGTGGGTTTTTTGGCGGTCCTTGGCGGTGCATGTAGTCGACTGTTGGGCCACATAGTGATGGGTTTTTGTGACGTCGTCAAGATAAGCTTATGCTACAATAGATCCTGAAAAGGATAGTCTTATGCTATGGTAGATCCTGAGAAGATAGGCTTATGTTAATTGTAAATGTTTCAGATTTTTAGTCAAAAACATTTAATGAGCATGAAAATAACATATATAATTAAGTTAAAATAATAATAACTTGGTTAAATATTTAAAAAAACCTCCCTTGACTTGATTTAAGCTGTCTCTGGAGATGTATTTTCTATTCCGAACTAATAAAGTGCCGTTGGTAGAAAGTCGAACCCTGGAAAGGAAACTCAAATGTTGTTGAAACAATACTGAGCTGGACGCATTACCACCAGGCAGCCACACAATTTGTTAATAAGCTCCTTTTACAGTTTTTTAGTCGCCGTATATGATTTTGAAATTGTTTAGCAATTTTCATATCGTTAATTTTTCGATTTGCGGTAAAAGCTCTTAGGAAAGCTTTCGTACTTTTATCTTACCTCTATGAATAAGATCAGGAATACATTAATCAAAAATGTCTTGATTAGAATCAAGACTTAAAAAGTATCGATAAGACTGAGGTTATCACTTGACTTAAGGTTCAGATATTAATTTTTCTTTTTAATTGAAACTTAAAGGCATGCTTATGAAAAAACAACGTTCCATTACCGTTTTCCGTTGGAATAACTTATTTTACAGGTAATAAATTTCAAAAATTTACTTATCTCGGGTTTTCGGGCACAATTCCATTCCCCTAAAACATTTTATCATTACATTAATTACTTTTGAGAGAGTACGTGTATGACTTTGAGTTTTATAAGGTTCCCCCATTTGTGCCCGGCATGCTTCGCAGTGGAACAGTTGAAAACAATGGCGGAAAATTAAGTAGGGACGGTTAGATTTTTACTCGTGGTTATGCAAAATGATGTAATGTCTAGTGTACTTCAGTCAACAGTCATACTGTTCATTCTCATAGCTCAGGACACGATTAATGCTACTCACCTATTTCTCTCTCTAGTTTCTAACAATGGTTAGAGACTATTCAGTGCCGCTGGTCGCACATGATGATATTTCAACTACAGTTTACATCAATTCTCCGTGGTCGCACTATTAGCGGGTTAAGCACTAATTTGTTCTGGACATGTCTCGAAAGGGTGCTTGTTATAACTTTTTAAAGCAGTGTTGCCAATGTGTGGGTAATCTCTCACATCGCAGGAAATTTAGGTTTGGGGTTAGGCTCTGTGGGGAAAAGGTAATATTTTTCGCAAATCGATCAAATGTCGGAATTTTCCTGTTAAAGGGTTAATAGTGCAGACTGTGCAGTTAAAGTTAGTGTATTTTCCAAAATTTTGTCCGGTTTAATAATTTCAAGCGACATTTTGAAATAAATTCGGTGATTTTAAGTTTGGCACTGAAAAATAAAGAAAGCATATTTTGAGAATTTTTATGTTTTATAGCATTTTGGAGCATTTGTACATATTGTCAAAGCCATGCGGAGTGATATTCCATATCAAGCTTAGTAGGACAAAATAGTCCAAATAAATATGACTGTAAAAAAGGGGGTGCGGGAAATGAGTGAAATTTTAAAATGGAAGTGGGAAAATCCACTTTCTAACATTGGCAACACTGATTTGAAAGTTTTGGTCATGGGTAAACAGACCGCTCATTCAGTTTTCTATTGTTTTAAAGCTTATTTTGACACGTTATCTCTCAAAAGTAATTAATGTAATGATAAAATGTTTTGGGGGAATAGAATTGTGCCCGAAAACCAGAGATAAGTAAATTTTTGAAATTGATTACCTGTAAAATAAGTTATTCCAACGGAAAACGGTAATGGAACGTTGTTTTTTCATAAGCATGCCTTTAAGTTTTAATTAAAAAGAAAAATTAATATCTGAACCTTAAGTCAAGTGATAACCTCAGTCTTATCGATACTTTTTAAGTCTTGATTCTAATCCAGACATTTTTGATTAATATCTGCAATTTCAGTCTTAATTGTTTATTAATTTATTTTAATGTTTAAACCGGGGTTGATTTTAGCCATTATTTCATCGCGTATTCCCTCATACCATAGAATCGGCATTATTAATTAATTCCCGATGGGGGTTGACCAGAAATATACCAGATGTTCCAACGCAGATCATTCTTAAAGACTGTTTTAATGCCATTGTTCCAACAACATTTAAATGCTTTCATGTTCAACATGAATGACTTTAAAGTATGTCTTATTCTGGCAGTTGGTGAAATAGGCAATTTGTGGTAAATGTGACTATAAATAAACCAACTACCTATAATTTGGTGGAAAAACATTCAATTTAGTAATATCGTTCTAAATGGGGCAATTTGATAATAATTTGAAAGCAATAACAGGCGCAAGTTTTGTACAACATCGCTACTTTGGTACTGTTAGAGATTTTCTTTTTTGTGTATTTTTGAAAAAGCTGGCATAAGCTACTTTAAGGTCCGCCCTCGTATTGACTTGTAGTTGGTTTCAGACTTTGGTATTGAAAAATTGTAGGGTAGAATATTAGGCACCGTGTTAGGGCAGGCAATGGAACTGTTTAGCTTTAGCATTACGTATTGGAAATAACTATTTATTTATACTTATGAAATGAATCGTGAAATTACGTGTTGTCAACTATTTAGGTCTTGAGTACAGTAATTTAATAACTATAAAAATTATGGTCAATAATTTTATTCAAGAAAAGAGTTCTTTAATGAATAATTATAACATTATCTGGAATTTTGAAGTTAACTTTTGTTCAATAATTCCTAGTGAATCATTTAAGAATTAAATAGCATTATGAATATTTTGTTTTTTGAGTATTTTAAAAGCTTTAAACACGTATGATGATGTTCTGTTAATGCACTAAAGATTTAATTTATGTACACTTTTGGTTTGGTATAGCTGAATTTATTTAAAGCCTTTAATTTGGGCTTAAATTCCCATGGTTGATTTGTTATTATAAATTGTACTATAAATTTTTTTTTCTAGTAATATTTTTTGTTTTCCATGTTTAAGCTAATAGTTGCGTATTTTATAAGGTTTTATTCGTAGCTTCCGAAGGAAAATTTAATTTTTGTCTCCAGAATGGTTTTTAAAACAATTAGAGATTTGTTCTCGTAAAATTTTCAATTCAGTGGTAAATGTAAGTTTCACTATGGAATCATTGAAGAGATTAATGAAATTTTCAAAGACAATCATACGTGAAGGATGGACTTAAAAGTCCAACATTAATGTTGAATGCCTATAATAATTTTGATAATCTCTCAAGTGAAAGATTCTATTTTTAAAAAGTGTTTATTTACATTTAATCCTAGGACTCACAAATTGGGAATTAATAATAGCCTAGTTGCCAGAAAAAGAGTAATTTTTTGTCTCCTATAAAGGGGGGGGGGGGGTGTTTTTGTTAAATCACCTTTAACATTTTTAAAGATGCTTTTTAAAAGCGTACTGATATGTTGATGTAAAATATGAGTTGTTCAGATGCCCTTTAATTGTTAGTGATAATTCTAATTCATTTCACAAACATTTTTCGTATTCATTATTATTGCATGATAGCGTTAGTGGTTAATGAGTGAGTGTCATTAATTGACATCTTTAATTACCGATTTCATCGAGGTTCTTTTGTTTGTCAAACCTTCATTGCGATGGTTTTAATTACGAAGTTTCAATGCAAATTGAATTGCGAAGATTTTAATTGCGAAGCTTTAACGCAAATTGAATTGCGATGGTTTTAATTATGAAGTTTCAATGCAAATTGAATTGCGATGGTTTGAATTACGAAGTTTCAATGCAAATTGAATTGATAGTCCACGGTGATGAAAGATTAACGAGTGAAGTAATTGAGGTTTAATCGGGTGGTGAAGGAGGGGGATTTGGGGGGTTTCACCACCCTCGGACACGGGGTAGTCAGTTCCTGTAGGGTAGGCATTCTGACAAGTCCCTTATTCCCTCAAAACTTTGTCGCCCAGAAGCTAGGCTTACAGAAGTGAGCTAAACTTCCGACAGTACATATACAGCCGTTATTAGGCAACTTTTGTTTGAAGAAGTTATTTTGCGAATCCTTTTACGAGCTTCTATTTTGTTTGTGGACCAATTGCCAAGTCGTACAGGAGTTATGTAGCGAAGTTGAAGCATTGGGATATATTTTTTGGAATTGGTATAGTTGAAGCCAACACAAAGGTTGTTTCTTTGTACATCTTTGTTGTTCTTAATCCAAAGTCACTTTCACTCTTTGAACGTGGCAATCCAAAGCGTCTGAATATCAGTAGAGAAATTGAATATGGATATTTCTTGATATGTCGTCTCTGTCGTATGTCTTGTTGGGGGTTTTTTTTCCAAAATGATAGTTCGGGAAGTTCTATTGGTCATCGTATTTTTCAACTGTACATTTTAAGTATTTTATATTACTCGTGTTGGCTATGATGAAATATCTTTATGTTGGCGCATGTTGATACGATAGGAAATTACTGATTTGTCGAAAGAATGTTGTACTTGGTTATATTAGTTGTGTAAATGGCGGGGGCGGGGCGGGTTGAAGTAAAACTTTACCATTTACTGGCTATTATATGTTCATTTAAATATAAAATTTTAGGCTATGTTTTTAAAATTTTGTCACGCAACTATTAGCTTAAACTTAAAGAACACTGCTGTTTTATAATCATTATGTTGTGCATGGGTTACCAAAAAGACAATGAAATGGTTATTAAACTTTAAATGTATTTTAAAAATTTTCCAGAAAATTTTTGCAAATTCTACCCCTGTTGATTTATAGGAAACGTCACCTGTCACGCAGATAGATAACCGTAGCTGTTTAGAAACACTAAGAGAATATGCAAAACTTCCTGGAATATTTGATTGAAAAAAATAGTTTAGTTATTTTTTTTTATGGGGGCAATGTCTATATTTTTTGGTGACGACAATAGTGAAAAGTTCTATTACACTTTAAAATCAACTTCTACACAAAGTGTAGAGTGTTAGTTAATCAGACAATTAAATTAGTTCATATATTTCTAAGCCAAAATACAATTACTGGTATATTATACAAAAATTATACAAAGAAAAGGATATAATAAAAGATATTATTTAAATATAAAATTTAAGCTATTTGGGTGTTCTAGTTGTAATGACTTAAAATTTGTTTAGATTTTTTTAACTTTTTAAAATGCGTAATGTATAAATTTAAAGAGTGTCTTAACGTTAAAATATGTAGAGCGTTGGTAGTGAAGTTGTGAAACTGATATTTAGTGAACCCTTTGAAAAAATTAATTGGAATTGATATTGGTTTAAAATTGGATACTAGTGTCTAAATTTCAGTTCAACAAGTCTGTTCAGTTTTAAGTAGCCTTTTTACGAGCTTATTAAGAAATTTAATTTCATTGCAACGCTTTACTAACAGGGGTTACGCTTTTAGTTATTTTAACCTCTTGGAAATTCTATAATTAAAGCAAGATTCGTGTTTTTTTTTTCTCTCGTAGCAATAGCTAGGCCCTACAACCCTCCCTCCGCTCGATCCCTTTTAACAGCTATTGCCAAGACGACTCCGAAATGAACCTTGAACCAACGTAAACCTTAAACTTTCTCGAGGGCCGATAATTTTACCTAGTCATGAATTACTCTAAGGCAGTAGGAAACTATTCGTCCATCTCTGGCAGGATGTATCGTAAAGTTATCCAATATAACGGTTCACACAGAACACTTTGGAATCACAAAGATATCTAATAGAGCGATTCACAAAGAACACTTTGGAATCACAAAGATATCCAATAGAGCGATTCACACAGAACACTTTTGAATCACAAAGATATTCAATTGAGTGATTCACACAGAACACTTTGGAATCACAAAGATATCCAATAGAGTGATTCACACAGAACACTTTGGAATCACAAAGATATACAATAGAGTGGTTCACAAAGAACACTTTGTACCTGCAAAACATTCAAAATAAGTGAGTACACGCTTCACACCGAGAACTGTGAATCCAAAGTACACTCAGATTTAGATGATGTACTACAAAACTTAAAAATTAATTTACGTTTTAATATCGAGGCGAACGATAATCTTTCTTAAAAAAAAGTTACATTTTTTATCCTATATAGTTTTTTCTTCTGTATAACACTGGCCCAACAACCCTCCCTCCGCTCCCCTTTTCACAGCTATTGCCAAGACAACTCCGAAATGAACCTTGAACCAACGTAAACCTTAAACTTTCTCGAGGGTCGATAATTTTACCTAGTCATGAATTACTCTAAAGGTAATATGAAACTATTCGTACATCTCTGGCAGGACATGACACCATCTGATACGTAGCATAAATTTTAGAGGGTTTACTACGGGTTAATTTTTTTAGGAATCCGGACGCTTAACATTTCCTTTAAAATGTCTATACTCTTTCCAAAAGCAGAACAGTGACGTCAGTCAAGTTACTGACGAATCTCTCTCTTTTTCGGAATACTCCTATTGGATAGAATCCCGTTGGACCGAATTCAGATTTGTACAATTGTAGCCAAATTTAAAACAATTTATAGCCCAAAGAGCGATTTTCTGCTGAATGGGAATATTTATACGGAAGAGCTTTCGACTGAATGGGATGAATTTACACATACAAAATCATAGCGTTTTCCTTCAATTGCCGAGCTCCAGTAGCGCAATGGATGAAGTGATTTGGATGATCGAAGAAGTTAAGCAGCATCGAGCGCCGTCACTACTTGGGAAGGAGACCTCTTAAAGGTAAGTTTAGGTTAGGGTTATACAATTTCCAAAAATTGAAGTTCTTTACTGAAATTTATCGAGGAATGTTATTGGTGAACATACATATTATTTGCTGCAATATCAAGAAGTTTAATAAGAAAATCAATTTTATTTTTGGGTAAGGTTAGGTTTGGTTAGGTAAGGTAAGGTTTTGTTTGGCTAGGTTAGGTCAGGTAAGGTTAGGTTAAGTAAGGTAAGGTTAGGTTAAGTAAGGTAAGGTTAGGTTAAGTAAGGTAAGGTTAGGTTAAGTAAGGTAAGGTTAGGTTAAGTAAGGTAAGGTTAGGTTAAGTAAGGTAAGGTTAGGTTAAGTAAGGTAAGGTTAGGTTAAGTAAGGTAAGGTTAGGTTAAGTAAGGTAAGGTTAGGTTAAGTAAGGTAAGGTTAGGTTAAGTAAGGTAAGGTTAGGTTAAGTAAGGTAAGGTTAGGTTTGGTTAGGTAAGGTTTGGTTTGGTTAGGTTAGGTCAGGTTTGGTTTGGTTTGGCTAGGTTAGGTCAGGTTTGGTTTGGTTTGGCTAGGTTAGGTCAGGTCAGGTAAGGTTAGGTTAGGTAAGGTTAGGTAAGGTAAGGTTAGGTTAGTAAGGTAAGGTTAGGTAAGGTAAGGTTAGGTTAGTAAGGTTAGGTTAGGTAAGGTAAGGTTAGGTTAGTAAGGTTAGGTTAGGTTAGGTTTGGTTAGGTAAGGTTTGGTTAGGTAAGGTTTGGTTTGGTTTGGCTAGGTTAGGTCAGGTAAGGTTTGGTTAGGTAAGGTAAGGTTTCGTTTGGCTAGGTTAGGTTAGGTTAGGGTTAGGTTTGGTCAGGTAAGGTTTGGTTAGGTAAGGTAAGGTTTCGTTTGGCTAGGTTAGGTTAGGTTAGGGTTAGGTTAGGTTAGGTTAGGTTTGGCTAGGTTTCGTCAGGTAAGGTTAGGCTAGGTTTGGTTAGGTTAGGTTAGGTCAGGTCAGGTTAGGTTAGTTTTGTTTGGTTTGGCTAGGTTATGTCAGGTAAGGTAAGGTTAGGTTTGGTTTGGCTAGGTTAGGTTTTGTTTAGACAATTTCAAACAATGAAAATTATTTACTCAAAGTTATTGAAGAATGTTATTGGTGAACATAAATATTATTTGCTGCAATATCAAGAAGTTTAATAAGAAAATCAATAGAAAAATAGGAATGAAAGGAAAATTCATTATTGGAAAACCGCCCAAGTTGCGGTATTCGGTCTAATGGGATTCGGTCGAACAAGACATTCGATCCAATGGGATTCGACCCAATGGTAGACAATCTCTTTTTCTAATCATAGTATCGCTGACCTCGTACCAGCCGTTATCTTTTCTCACAAAGTTCACATAATGTCCCTCGGCCAATGATTCACCTTTATGAATAATCACCCCTTTAGTTTTAAAAAGCATCTTGTTCATTGTGACTTTTTGATTTTCGAAACTTGATATTTTGGTCGAAATCTTAATTGGTCGACCATCTTTGTAGTCGCCACGTAGAAGACACAGAAATACGTACTTTCCGCTGGATATCAATACATCACGCTCTTGTATTGTAGGATTATTACAAAATACGCATCGCATTTCTGTTAATCTCATCCTTTTTTCTAAAGATTTCCAATCAATTTATCTCGGTTTTCTAGTGGAAGATTGAAAATGTTGCTTTGAACAATGTTTTCCGAATTTTGTTCAACTTGACATTTGGGGCATTTGTTAACGTTTCGAGACTTTGACCAAAAAAGATCTTTTAAAGCCTTAGAGTAATCGGCTTCCATTTCTTGGCTTAGTGTCGTCAAGAGAACCATCAAAAATTCACTGGCGTCTTGTTGCTCATTTAGCGAAAAGTGATTACCAACAGCTATTCTCAGTTCCAAGCCTTTACGGCTAAAACTACCTTGAGAACTCTCGATGTCGTTTATTGAGTTATGAAGGCAGCGTAAAACTGGTTTTTCTACGAATGATCCGTTGTAAGATTTGACCAATTCTCTTAATTCGGGCACTAATAACAGTAATTGCAAAACGCTATTTGAATAGCATGTTACTTGATCATCGTTATTTAAACCTTTCACGGGAAAACTATCCAAACTCTGTTGGTCCTTCCTTTTCTTCTTTGGCATTTCCTGCGCCGTATCGTCACATCTCTCTTCCTCGCCTTCTAAAAGGCTTTTAGATAGAGTATGTGCACTTCTTTTTCTACCTTGGCTTTGTTTTGACTCCGTTATTTCCAAAACAGGCAGATCTGGCCTATATTTTTTGCGAAGCCTGTTATACTCCATAACGGCTCGTCCATCCGCCTTATTTTAGTCGGATCGAACTGTAATAGATGGAGTCCGGCTAAAGACGTCACTCTTGATAAAGCGACGTACGCCATGCCGGTTCCGAATAAATTCGGACCTAAATCCATAATGGCGCATTTTAAACTCATGCCTTGGCTTTTGTGTATCGTAATAGCGTACGCCAGGATGACGGGAAACTGGGAGCGTTTAACGTAAATGTTTGCCATGAGCAAAAATTTGACGCTAATTTTCTCAACTAAAAAATCGGAGATATCGTCGTCGTTATTCGGTTCGCGATCTACTTTGAGAAAAATACCAGTAACGTTTCCTTGTTCATCCTTCTTGAATGCAGTTACGAAACCCATCGTACCATTTACAACGCCTTTTTCAAAACTGATGTTCCTTCTGACCATTATTCGGCAGCCAACGCAAAGAAGTAACTTGCTCTCCATACCGCCCGTTTTGGACGGTTCGTTTTCAAGCCTTTGCAACCTCCCGAGAATGTTTTATTCATTTTTTGTCACAGTCTGCGATACTATCCTGACAAGGTATGCTTTCAACTTTCTCGCCTCTTTTTCGCAGCATTTCAAAGTTGAATTTTTCGCACATGGCTAATTTTGGCATCAAACAAATTGGTTGAAACCCTTCATTGGACAGCTTAATGAAAAGCTCCATAGCCACCTAGATGTTTTTCCTCCCTCAACCAATTTAGATTGTAAGGTTGCAACATCAGCTTCGGAAATATTTCCAATTCTAACTCTGCTTAGAATGTCGCCGTAACGTTGGTCGTTGGCTTGTCTAACATTTTGCGTTAGTTCATCGTATTTAAAAAACTTCCAAAGATCACTTCCTCCGATGCAATTGAATCTGAGTCTGGCTTCTTCGAAAGTGATTTTGATAAACGCGGGATTTCCCAAATCAAGGATAAATACAACTCCACCAAATGGTTGGTTCATTTCCCAAAATTCGTTCAGTCTCAAGTGAACTTGAGTCAGTAACACCGACGAGACCATAGAAATTTCATCAATAATTAACAGTTTTAAATTTCCCAAAGTTTCTTTCATAATGCTCATATTGTCAGAACTCAGGGAATGGTATTCGGCGATACGCCCATGATCTACTGGCAACATTAGTAATCTGTGTAATGTTACGCCATTAACATTCAATGCGGCCTAACCCGTTGGCGCGGCAATTGCCACGCTAGCAGGATTTTGAAAGCGTCGCCTTACGGCGTTGGTGAGAGTGTCTATATAAGAAACGATTTGCCAGTGCCACCAGGTCCCGACACAAAAAGGCACTTGTTTCCAGATTTTTCTCCCTCTTTAGAGAAGTGATCCATGATGTGATCATAAATTCTCCTTTGATCCGAGTTTAGTAACGCCACATTGTCAACAACAGTCTCGAAATTCATTTCCATGGCAGCTTCCACATCAGCCATCGCATGTTCGGTTTCGATAACGATTTCCTTCCCTTGCAGTGCATTTTCATCGTCGTCACTTTCAATCTCCGAGACTATGGTTTCTGGCTCTTGCGCCTTTTTAGAAGCCTTCCGTTTCTCCTTTCCGAGAGTTTCTCGTGATATTCTCTCATGTCTTTCAACACTGAAAGCGAGTTTTCGAAAGCATCCGCGTAGGTTTCAAACTCGCCCAATAGCTCATTTTCGTCGCGCCACGGTTTGAAGAGGATCAGTAGAGCGTGACAATACTTTTCTTTCTCCTCTATTGGGTCGTGAATGTAGTGCTCTACTATGCTGGGCTTAATTCTCTTTCTCATGAAACCCAGATTGGTTTTCAACACGATTACACTCGCATTTTTCTCGGCAACTTCAGAGTGCTTCGCATAATCGTAAAACTGACCAAATTCCCGCAATCTAAGATATTCCAAGCTGTTGGGACGATTCGGATACTTGTCGTCGACGAACCTTTTTTGGCAAGTGTCCTTGCTTTCGGGGTCAGTTTCCCTCAAACGTGCGAGTTCCTTGTAACGGTTTTCTTTCAAGTTTGTGTTTATAAATTTAGTGCTGTCGGATTTATTGTAAAGGTCTTGACCCAACATAAGATCCATAGCTTCGTATATGCCTACTGACTTAGAAGTCAGTGATTTCAATCTAGAGGCAAATAATCTTTTCGTACATCTCTGGCAGGATGTATCGTAAAGTTATCCAATATAACAGTTCAGACGGAACACTTTGGAATCACAAAGATATTCAGCAGAGTGATTCACACAGAACACTTTGGAATCACAAAGATATCCAATAGAGTGATTCACACAGAACACTTTGGAATCACAAAGATATCCAATAGAGTGATTCACACAGAACACCTTGGAATCACAAAGTTATCCAATAGAGTGATTCTCACAGAACACTTTGGAATCACAAAGATATCCAATAGAGTGGTTCACAAAGAACACTTTGTACCTGCAAAAGATTCAAAATAAATGGGTTCACGCTTCACACCCAGAACTGTGAATCCAAAGTACACTCAGATTTAGATGATGTACTACAAAACTTAAAAAAATTACGTTTTAATTTCGAGGCGAACGATAATCTTTCTTAAAAAAGTTACATTTTTATCCTATATAGCTTTTCTTCTGTATAACACTGGCCCAACAACCCTCCCTCTGCTCCCTTTTCACAGCTATTGCCAAGACAACTCCGAAATGAACCTTGAACCAACGTTAACCTTAAACTTTCTCGAAGGCCGATAATTTTACCTAGTCTTGAATTACTCTTAAGGTAATATGAAACTATTGGTACATCTCTGGCAGGACGTGAAACCATCTGATACATAACATTAATTTTAGGGTTTACTACGGGTTCATTTTTTTAGGAATCCGGGCGCTTAACATTCCCTTTAAAATGTCTATACTCTTTCCAAAAGCAGAACAGTGACGTCAGTCAAGTTATTGACGAATCTCTCTCTTTTTCTAATCATAGTATCGCTGACCTCGTACCAGCCGTTGTCTTTTCTCACAAAGTTCACCTAATGTCCCTCGGCTAACGATTCACCCATATGAATAATCACCCCTTTAGTTTTAAAAAGCATCTTGCTCATTGTGACTTTCTTATTTTCGAAACTTGATATTTTGGTCGAAATCTTAATTGGTCGACCATCTTTGTAATCTCCACGTAGATGACACAGAAATACGTACTTTCCGCTGGATATCAATACATCACGCTTTTGTATTGTAGGATTATCACAAAATACGCATCGCATTTCTGTTAATCTCATCCTTTTTTCTAAAGATTTCCAATCAATTTTATCTCGGTTTTCTAGTGGAAGATTGAAAATGTTGCTTCAAACAATGTTTTCCGAATTTGGTTCAACTTGACATTTGGGGCATTTGGTAACGTTTCGAGACTTTGACCAAAAAAGATCTTTTAGAGCCTTAGAGTAATCGGCTTCCATTTCTTGGCTTAGTGTCGTCAAGAGAACCATCAAAAATTCACTGGCGTCTTGTTGCTCATTTAGCGAAAAGTGATTACCAACAGCAATTCTCAGTTCCAAGCCTTTACGGCTAAAACTACCTTGAGAACTCTCGATGTCGTTTATTGCGTTATGGAGGCAGCGTAAAACTGGTTTTTCTACGAATGATCCGTTGTAAGATTTGACCAATTCTCTTAATTCGGGCACTAATAACAGTAGTGGCAAAACGCTATTTGAATAGCATGTTACTTGATCATCGTTATTTAAACCTTTCACGGGAAAACTATCCAAACTCTGTTGGTCCTTCCTTTTCTTCTTCGGCATTTCCTGCGCCGTATCGTCACATCTCTCTTCCTCGCCTTCTAAAAGGCTTTTAGATAGAGTATGTGCACTTCTTTTTCTACCTTGGCTTTGTTTTGACTCCGTTATTTCCAAAACAGGCAGATCTGGCCTATATTTTTGCGAAGCCTGTTATACTCCATAACGGCTCGTCCATCCGCCTTAATTTTAGTCGGATCGAACTGTAATAGATGGAGTCCGGCTAAAGACGTCACTCTTGATAAAGCGACGTACGCCATGCCGGTTCCGAATAAATTCGGACCTCAATCCATAATGGCGCATTTTAAACTCATGCCTTGGCTTTTGTGTATCGTAATAGCGTACGCCAGGATGACGGGAAACTGGGAGCGTTTAACGTAAATGTTTGCCATGAGCAAAAATTTGACGCTAATTTTCTCAACTAAAAAATCGGAGATATCGTCGTCGTTATTCGGTTCGCGATCTACTCTGAGAAAAATACCAGTAACGTTTCCTTGTTCATCCTTCTTGAATGCAGTTACGAAACCCATCGTACCATTTACAACGCCTTTTTCAAAACTGATGTTCCTTCTGACCATTATTCGGCAGCCAACGCAAAGAAGTAACTTGCTCTCCATACCGCCCGTTTTGGACGGTTCGTTTTCAAGCCTTTGCAACCTCCCGAGAATGTTTTTATTCATTTTTTTGTCACAGTCTGCGATACTATCCTGACAAGGTATGCTTTCAACTTTCTCGCCTCTTTTTCGCAGCATTTCAAAGTTGAATTTTTCGCACATGGCTAATTTTGGCATCAAACAAATTGGTTGAAACCCTTCATTGGACAGCTTAATGAAAAGCTCCATAGCCACCTAGATGTTTTTTCCTCCCTCAACCAATTTAGATTGTAAGGTTGCAACATCAGCTTCGGAAATATTTCCAATTCTAACTCTGCTTAGAATGTCGCCGTAACGTTGGTCGTTGGCTTGTCTAACATTTTGCGTTAGTTCATCGTATTTAAAAAACTTCCAAAGATCACTTCCTCCGATGCAATTGAATCTGAGTCTGGCTTCTTCGAAAGTGATTTTGATAAACGCGGGATTTCCCAAATCAAGGATAAATACAACTCCACCAAATGGTTGGTTCATTTCCCAAAATTCGTTCAGTCTCAAGTGAACTTGAGTCAGTAACACCGACGAGACCATAGAAATTTCATCAATAATTAACAGTTTTAAATTTCCCAAAGTTTCTTTCATAATGCTCATATTGTCAGAACTCAGGGAATGGTATTCGGCGATACGCCCATGATCTACTGGCAACATTAGTAATCTGTGTAATGTTACGCCATTAACATTCAATGCGGCCAAACCCGTTGGCGCGGCAATTGCCACGCTAGCAGGATTTTGAAAGCGTCGCCTTACGGCGTTGGTGAGAGTGTCTATATAAGAAACGATTTGCCAGTGCCACCAGGTCCCGACACAAAAAGGCACTTGTTTCCAGATTTTTCTCCCTCTTTAGAGAAGTGATCCATGATGTGATCATAAATTCTCCTTTGATCCGAGTTTAGTAACGCCACATTGTCAACAACAGTCTCGAAATTCATTTCCATGGCAGCTTCCACATCAGCCATCGCATGTTCGGTTTCGATAACGATTTCCTTCCCTTGCAGTGCATTTTCATCGTCGTCACTTTCAATCTCCGAGACTATGGTTTCTGGCTCTTGCGCCTTTTTAGAAGCCTTCCGTTTCTCCTTTCCGAGAGTTTCTCGTGATATTCTCTCATGTCTTTCAACACTGAAAGCGAGTTTTCGAAAGCATCCGCGTAGGTTTCAAACTCGCCCAATAGCTCATTTTCGTCGCGCCACGGTTTGAAGAGGATCAGTAGAGCGTGACAATACTTTTCTTTCTCCTCTATTGGGTCGTGAATGTAGTGCTCTACTATGCTGGGCTTAATTCTCTTTCTCATGAAACCCAGATTGGTTTTCAACACGATTACACTCGCATTTTTCTCGGCAACTTCAGAGTGCTTCGCATAATCGTAAAACTGACCAAATTCCCGCAATCTAAGATATTCCAAGCTGTTGGGACGATTCGGATACTTGTCGTCGACGAACCTTTTTTGGCAAGTGTCCTTGCTTTCGGGGTCAGTTTCCCTCAAACGTGCGAGTTCCTTGTAACGGTTTTCTTTCAAGTTTGTGTTTATAAATTTAGTGCTGTCGGATTTATTGTAAAGGTCTTGACCCAACATAAGATCCATAGCTTCGTATATGCCTACTGACTTAGAAGTCAGTGATTTCAATCTAGAGGCAAATAATCTTTTGGACAAACTTTCGTGCCCTAACTCGGCAAAAGTTTGGTCCATGTCAGCCCGGTCTCCCTTTGTCACGTACGCCGTGACATAGTTTGCCACTATTTCCGATTTGTCAGCGACAAATTGCAAATCCATGTTGGCTTTGGAAGCCAAAAGTAGTGCGGGATTATAATCATTGATTAAAACTTCGTGCTGTTTTCTCGGCAAGTCGTACAGTCGTTTCTGCACCTTTTTCATTTTACGGTGACGAGTAACTGATCTAACGGAATTCATAGTGGCAACGTTTGTTACGTTTCGAGGGAAGCCGTAACGACACACTTTCAATCCTTTTTTAGAATTTTTCACCTTCTTATAATAACTGGAGGTGCATTTGTGTGTTTGGAATTTTTTTAGCAGCCGGTGCAGTTCCGGACTTACCGATGCGCTTGGCATCGAACACGTGACGTGTTTTTGCACGTAATCCAAAATAGTCTCGGTCGAAGAAGTTCCGATCTTTGGAGCGTCCTTGGCCCACAATAGCATGTGGTAGTGAGGTAAACCTCGTGATTGGTATTCAACCCGCCAAAAATGATGTTCTATCATGCCAAGAACTGGATTTTGCTTACACAAAACAAAGTTGTTTAGCAGCGTACGAACTTTGTTGTGAAAGTGCAAATTGACGCTAAGTGGGTCGAAATTCAACAATTCAGCCACCATCATCGATTCTACTCCTGGAACGTCTGAATTAGTTTTTCTCAAGTGATCGTGCAGTTCCAAATCATCGTATTCGGCCGGATTAAAAGTCAAGAGCCACGTGGGAGGACCAAATTCCCGTATCATCGCCAAAACGCACCTAAGGACCCTGTACCAGTAGTCCTTAGTTCCTCGAATATGACCCAAGAAAGTAGCTAAATTACTCTCAAGTTTTTTATCGCCGGATTCAACGCGACTGAGCAAGTTTTCAACCGCAATTGCTATGGGTTTTTTAACACGAAGAACGTAGTTCAAACTGCTAGAGATCGCCTTCATTTCGCTTTCGCATTCTTGATAAGAATGAAACATATAGGCGTAATCTCTTCTAAAAATTGGAATTTTGGTCAAAAGACGAGATAAACGATACTCTGTTTCAGTTAATTTCCCAAATGGTCTATCATCGTGCTTGCCGTAGCGACCCTTGGGGAACAAATGAACGAAGCTCAAGTATTCCAAGTTTTTGTCCCAAGTGCTAACTGGCTTGGCTTCGACGCGCTTCATTTGGTAAGCGGTCAATAAATCTTTCGGTGGTTGGACGTTCACCGGATGAATAGAGTAGTGATCGTACAGATCATTGGCTTCACCCTCAGAAAGTTTTCACAACAAAGCCTCGGGCTGTGTTAAAATTTTGTAGACGTTGCCTGGAGCAAGGCTAAACTGATTTTTATCCAGCTCCTGCATGTTCGAAGCGTTTTGGTCACGTTGGACGTCGTGAGGACTATCCGCTGGCCCTCCTGTTAGAAGCGCAGCGGAAGCGCGTGTCACCGCATCAGATCCATCGTTAATCAAGTGGATCTGTTACGCTCAGTAATTCATGGGGAGTCAATGAATTTTCATTTCCATCAATTTCTTGCGTTCCACAAATATATTCCTCGTTCATTGCCGAAATATCAATGTCTTTATACAAAGGATTAATATTTTTCAGCACAGTGAACGCTTTCAACACTTTTTCGAGGCAAACAACCTGTTGCCAAACCTTTTTGTCCGCAGTGGGAACGCCATTCACCAACATATGCAGTTCGTGATTTTTGGGCAACGTCTTGGGAATCATCTTCAATTTTTTTTCCACTGGAATTGGAAGATAAATTACTCTTCCCTTTAAAGCTTTAACCGTACCAAACTTCACGTTGGAATTGTTTTTAGTGCCTAACCGCACCACAGTCGCCAGCACCCACTCCGCCTGCCAACGGATCGTCAGCACCCACTTCGCCAGCCACCGGATCGCCAGCACCCTCTTCTCCTGCCACCGGATCGCCAGCACCCTCTCCGCCTGCCACCGGATCGCCAGCACCCTCTCCGCCTGCCACCGGATCGCCAGCACCCTCTCCGCCTGCCACCGGATCGCCAGCACCCTCTCCGCCTGCCACCGGATCGCCAGCACCCTCTCCGGCGGCCACCGGATCGCCAACACCCACTACGCCTGCCACCGGATCGTCAGCACCCACCACGCCTGCCACCGTATCGCCAGCACCCACCACGCCTGCCACCGGATCGTGAGCACCCTCTTCACCAGCCACTGGATCGTGAGCACCCTCTTCACCAGCCACTGGATCGTCAGCACCCACTTCGGCAGCCACCGGATCGTCAGCACCCACTTCGGCAGCCACCGGATCGTCAGCACCCACTACGCCTGCTACCGGATCGTCAGCACCCACTACGCTTGTCACCGGATCGTCAGCACCCACCACGCTTGCCACCGGATCGTCAGCACCCACTACGCCTGCCACCGGATCGTCAGCACCCACCACGCCTGCCAGCGGATCGCCAGCATCCATTTCGCCTGCCACCGAATCGCCAGCACCCTCTCCGCCTGCCACCGTATCGTCAGCACCCTCTTCACCAGCCACCGGATCGTCAGCACCCACTTCGCCAGCCACCGGATCGTCAGCACCAACTTCGCCAGCCACCGGATCGTCAGCACCCACTTCGCCAGCCACCGTATCGCCAGCACCCACCACGCCTGCCACCGGATCGTGAGCACCCTCTTCACCAGCCACTGGATCGTGAGCACCGTCTTCACCAGCCACTGGATCGTGAGCACCCTCTTCACCAGCCACTGGATCGTCAGCACCCACTTCGGCAGCCACCGGATCGTCAGCACCCACTTCGGCAGCCACCGGATCGTCAGCACCCACTACGCCTGCTACCGGATCGTCAGCACCCACTACGCTTGTCACCGGATCGTCAGCACCCACTACGCTTGCCACCGGATCGTCAGCACCCACTACGCCTGCCACCGGATCGTGAGCACCCTCTTCACCAGCCACCGGATCGCCAGCACCCTCTTCTCCTGCCTCCGGATCGCCAGCACCCACTCCGCCTGCCACCGGATCGTCAGCACCCACTTCGCAAGCCACCGGATCGTCGGCACCCACTACGCCTGCCACCGGATCGCCAACACCCACTACGCCTGCCACCGGATCGTCATCACCCACCACGTCTGCCACCGGATCGTCATCACCCACCACGCCTGCCACCGGATCGTCAGCACCCACCACGCCTGCCACCGGATCGTCAGCACCCACCACGCCTGCCAGCGGATCGCCAGCATCCATTCGCCTGCCACCGGATCGTCGGCACCCACTACGCCTGCCACCGGATCGCCAGCACCCTCTTCTCCTGCCACCGGATCGTCAGTAACCTCTCCGGCGGCCACCGGATCGCCAACACCCACTACGCCTGCCACCGGATCGTCAGCACCCACCACACCTGCCACCGGATCGTCAGCACCCACCACGCCTGCCACCGTATCGCCAGCACCCACCACGCCTGCCACCGGATCGTGAGCACCCTCTTCACCAGCCACTGGATCGTGAGCACCCTCTTCACCAGCCACTGGATCGTCAGCACCCACTTCGGCAGCCACCGGATCGTCAGCACCCACTTCGGCAGCCACCGGATCGTCAGCACCCACTACGCCTGCTACCGGATCGTCAGCACCCACTACGCTTGCCACCGGATCGTCAGCACCCACTACGCCTGCCACCGGATCGTGAGCACCCTCTTCACCAGCCACCGGATCGCCAGCACCCTCTTCTCCTGCCTCCGGATCGCCAGCACCCACTCCGCCTGCCACCGGATCGTCAGCACCCACTTCGCCAGCCACCGGATCGTCAGCACCCACTACGCCTGCCACCGGATCGCCAACACCCACTACGCCTGCCACCGGATCGTCAGCACCCACCACGCCTGCCACCGGATCGTCATCACCCATCACGCCTGCCACCGGATCGTCAGCACCCACCACGCCTGCCAGCGGATCGCCAACATCCATTTCGCCTGCCACCGAATCGCCAGCACCCTCTCCGCCTGCCACCGTATCGTCAGCACCCTCTTCACCAGCCACCGGATCGTCAGCACCCACTTCGCCAGCCACCGGATCGTCAGCACCCACTTCACCAGCCACCGGATCGTCAGCACCCACTTCGCCAGCCACCGGATCGTCAGCACCCACTTCGCCAGCCACCGGATCGTCAGCACCCACTTCGCCAGCCACCGGATCGTCAGCACCCACTACGCCTGCCACCGGATCGCCAACACCCACTACGCTGCCACCGGATCGTCAGCACCCACCACGCCTGCCACCGGATCGTCATCACCCATCACGCCTGCCACCGGATCGTCAGCACCCACCACGCCTGCCAGCGGATCGCCAACATCCATTTCGCCTGCCACCGAATCGCCAGCACCCTCTCCGCCTGCCACCGTATCGTCAGCACCCTCTTCACCAGCCACCGGATCGTCAGCACCCACTTCGCCAGCCACCGGATCGTCAGCACCACTTCGCCAGCCACCGGATCGTCAGCACCCACTTCGCCAGCCACGGATCGTCAGCACCCACTTCGCCAGCCACCGGATCGTCAGCACCCACTTCGCCTGCCACCGGATCGCCAGCACCCACTTCGCCAGCCACCGGATCGCCAGCACCCTCTTCGCCAGCCATCGGATCGCCAGCACCCTCTCCGCCTGCCACCGGATCGCCAGCACCCTCTCCGCCTGCCACCGGATCGCCAGCACCCTCTCCGCCTGCCACCGGATCGCCAACACCCTCTCCGCCTGCCACCGGATCGCCAACACCCTCTCCGCCTGCCACCGGATCGCCAACACCCTCTCCGCCTGCCACCGGATCGCCAACACCCTCTCCGCCTGCCACCGGATCGCCAACACCCTCTCCGCCTGCCACCGGATCGCCAGCACCCTCTTCTCCTGCCACCGGATCGCCAGCACCCTCTTCTCCTGCCACCGGATCGCCAGCACCCTCTTCTTTTGCCACCGGATCGTCAGCACCCTCTCCGCCTGCCACCGGATCGCCAACACCCACTACGCCTGCCACTGGATCGTCAGCACCCACCACGCCTGCCACCGGATCGTCAGCACCCACCACGCCTGCCACCGTATCGCCAGCACCCACCACGCCTGCCACCGGATCGTGAGCACCCTCTTCACCAGCCACTGGATCGTGAGCACCCTCTTCACCAGCCACTGGATCGTCAGCACCCTCTTCTCCTGCCTCCGGATCGCCAGCACCCACTCCGACTGCCACCGGATCGTCAGCACCCACTTCGCCAGCCACCGGATCGTCAGCACCCACTACGCCTGCCACCGGATCGCCAACACCCACTACGCCTGCCACCGGATCGTCAGCACCCACCACGCCTGCCACCGGATCGTCATCACCCACCACGCCTGCCACCGGATCGTCAGCACCCACCCACGCCTGCCACCGGATCGTCAGCACCCACCACGCCTGCCAGCGGATCGCCAACATCCATTTCGCCTGCCACCGAGTCGCCAGCACCCTCTCCGCCTGCCACCGTATCGTCAGCACCCTCTTCACCAGCCACCGGATCGTCAGCACCCACTTCGCCAGCCACCGGATCGTCAGCACCCACTTCGCCAGCCACCGGATCGTCAGCACCAACTTCGCCAGCCACCGGATCGTCAGCACCAACTTCGCCAGCCACCGGATCGTCAGCACCCACTTCGCCAGCCACCGTATCGCCAGCACCCACCACGCCTGCCACCGGATCGTGAGCACCCTCTTCACCAGCCACTGGATCGTGAGCACCCTCTTCACCAGCCACTGGATCGTCAGCACCCACTTCGGCAGCCACCGGATCGTCAGCACCCACTTCGGCAGCCACCGGATCGTCAGCCCACTACGCCTGCTACGGATCGTCAGCACCCACTACGCTTGTCACCGGATCGTCAGCACCCACTACGCTTGCCACCGGATCGTCAGCACCCACTACGCCTGCCACCGGATCGTGAGCACCCTCTTCACCAGCCACCGGATCGCCAGCCACCCTCTTCTCCTGCCTCGGATCGCCAGCACCCACTCCGCCTGCCACCGGATCGTCAGCACCCATTT